>WAAD01026196.1:186493-188993 GCA_013389945.1 Fregata magnificens
CGGCCTGGGACCACCGGTTCCTGCGCTAGCCCTCGGGGCGGCCGGGCCTCTGACCCCGCCGGAGGAAGAGGGGTCCCACCGCGGCGGGGCCTGCCCGGGCCGGGCGGGTGTCACGGCTGCCTCCCGAGCAGTTAGGGGCCTTTGACGGCCCTTAAACACGAGGAAGTGCGGGAGAAAGGGCCGAGGTGGGAGGTGAACCGGGTTTTGCAGTGAAACGCAATTTCGTGTTCACATTCAAAGCAAATAAACAAGACTGCCTTTTTTATGTTATGTTTCATTTTTAGGTTGGTATTTGTGGTTTTTTTAATCATTGAGTTTTTTTCTCCTATTCTTACAACGATGCTGTGTTTTCTGCAGAGACTATTAAACGGTAACCTACCTAGGGTATGCTTCTTTTCAGGCTTTTCTCCCATTAATTAGAATGAACCTATTTTTGGGGGGTTCCTTGACAATTTTGAAAACCAATTTAATTTTCCAAGATTCATGCACCTGTTCAGCCCTGTTATTTCTATTCCTGCAACTAGGATGCCTCTAAAACATGAGGGCACACGTAACCTTTCACTTAATTCAATTTTGTGTTAACATACTAGCCTGAGAAAAATAATTACGAGTTAAATCTACACTTGTTCTGTCTAATGCAATTGTTAAAAAGTTTACAAATCAAGTACTTGTAATTGACAGCAGAATTACTGGGACTGAAACCCCTGAATTAGAAATCTAATATTCTTTTAAACTGGCCTGTGGAAGGTGACCATTTATGAAAACAGAAGGAGCATGGCACTGAAACGGTGCTGTAAACAGTGTTCTGGTCTAGTTTTAGTCTGGGTTCAGGAGAAACCAAAGTCCTTGTGGAAATTACAGAAGTACAGCAGAGCAGCCGTTTGGACTCACCTTATCAAGAAAGCTGATATTAATAATTTTTTCAGTTCTTCGCACTTCTGTAAAGCTGTCAGTGCAAACTATTTTGTCTCTGCCTTGAAATTCCTGTGAGACTGTGCTCTGTGTCTTGTTGGGTTACCCTTGCTGCTTGCCATACATTATAAACAGGCTAAGAAAAATTCATTCCTTTCTGTTTCACTTCTGGGTTGTGAAAGACAATTAAAAAAAAGTATGGAACATTAATTTCTTGAGTGATGTGACAAGTATTGCATTTGTTGCTAATGTGTAAGCCACACAGTAGACTGCAAATATCCTAATGAGTTTTAAACAGACGTAATTCTGGTAAGTGCCTGTGCCGCGATCAGTCTTTAGGACTCCTGTGTTCCAGAATAGCAAATGGGAATGTTAACAGTTTGTTCCCTTTCAATCTCTGATGACTTCATAGCATGTTACATTGCTAATTCAAGGTGCTTTCTGATCAAATTAAGTGGGTTAGGTTACCTTAGAATTTGAGCTTTTTCTTGTTTATTGTCTTTTCCTTCCTTAGCAGCTTATATTATTGGTGGTACGCAACCCCATCTTCCATGCACAGGAAATTGCATGTATTAAATTCCTGTGTTTTCCATTAGTCGGGTTGGTTTCCTGAATAAACTTCACTTCACATGTGAACTGTGGGTTTGTTCTGAATCATTAGCAGGTCGTCAGTATTTGGATGCAGTTCTGCACATACTCTTGTTTATGTGTGGTTCCGTTTACTTTTGTGCAAGTAAATTTTCCAGAACAGGACTTTCAAGCCTTTCAATTCCAAATGAATTAAGCTATAGTTTCTGTTCATGAAAGTGGAACGGGTTGGTGAACTTTAACGGAGCATGATCAATAAAATAGTATTCTTTGTACTCTTGCTGGCTCCATGTTGGCTGATTTGCTTCAGAGACATTTACCCAAAGGTTTCATAGATGTCACTGCAAACAAATACGACGTTTTTGTTCTTGGACAGAGGAAAAAGAGCTTATTCCTTCTCAGGAGTTTATGAATTCCAGTGTAAGTCCTTTTCTTAGCAATTCGATACTACTGTACTTTTAAATGTGTAAGTAGTATGCCAGGGAGACTACATGATTACGGTGTCACTGTAGAGCTCGGGAGCCTGCTTACCCCTAAATCTTCAGCAGTAGATGAAGACTATAGTGCTAAAATTGAAAGGCACCTGAAAAGGCTTATTTGCTTACAGAATGATATGACTGGTGTTGCTGTGCACTGTCCAGTGCAAATATGTGGGAAACGAATACTTGAAGATAGTTGAATGTCATACAGACTAAAAATCTTGTTTCCTGTGCTTTAGGGAACAAGTGCAGAACAGGACAATCGCTTCAGCAACAAGCAGAAGAAGCTGTTGAAGCAGTTGAAATTTGCAGAATGCCTAGAAAAGAAGGTAAGTTGATGAGAATGAGATAGGAAGTAAGACACACGAATCGAAGATGATTTTCAATGGAGTAATTGGGTATCGGTGCATACAGGAATGTGAGGAACGTCTTCTCTAAAACCATGCTGGAGGATGTTTGGAATGTCCACTTGAGCATCAAAGATACAGTAGTAATATACATGATCTAGTTATAGTACTAAG
>WAAD01026196.1:193993-223889 GCA_013389945.1 Fregata magnificens
TTCTCTTTGAATCATTGTACCATGTTCTAATTCTTTTCGCAGTTTTGGAGTGGGATGCCTAACATCTTGTCAGAGGATGGGCAGGAGAATGTTCATTGTAGGGGAATATCTTGGCAGCTTCTAAAATGTTATTCCGGGGGCTATGGTTTGAATATGCTTATAAATTAAGTCTTTATTTTTAACAGTGATATCCCAAAAGCTCCTAAACCCGAACCTGCTGTACCAGAGACTAAGGAAACATCACCAGAACGTAATTCAAAGAAGGAGAGAGAGAAGGAAAAAGAGAAGACTCGTCAAAGATCCCCTACTCGGTCCAAGTCAAGGTCAAGGTCTCGATCACGTTCTCCATCTCATTCTCGACCAAGAAGGCGTCATAGATCGCGGTCAAGGTAGGACTTCAATTTATCTTGATTGTGAAGGTTGAGAAGTGAATATTTTCTTCTGAAGGTGCTACTTAATGTAATGTTCTCAGTTAAAGTATTGATGTTTTTAGAGATGTTGAGCTATGGGGTGTTTTAGGCCAAATGAGAAAGATGCATTCAATGGATAAATGTGTTCGGGAGTTGTTTTCTTCCTGTCAGTTCATGAGAAGATGCTCACAGTGACTAACACTGACTGGAGAAAGAATGGGGTACTTAATGCTGAGTATGGCACTTGTTAGATAGTGGGAATTGTGTGGCCTTCTTTTAGGAGTTAGGTTTGATGCTGAAGATGTCAATTACTTGTGGTTTTTTTTCCTTTTTTTGGATTATTTTACTACTTAGTAGAGAGGTCTTGGTAAACTTTAAAGGACTGATTGTCTCTGAATGTACCATTTTGCATCATAATCTAAATGCTGCTTTAATGTGATGCACTTGGAGAAAAGCAGCTTTACGCTCAGTGCCCTGAGGATAAATTTCCTCAAATCTGAAAATTAGATAGTTGCTTTTCATTTGAATTTTTGATTGTGACAGGTCTTACTCCCCTAGAAGGCGACCAAGCCCAAGACGACGGCCATCTCCAAGGAGAAGGAGCCCTCCAAGGCGAATGCCTCCCCCACCCAGACACAGAAGAAGCAGATCCCCTGTGAGGCGGTAAGATTCCCTTTTTTGAGACAACTGAAAATGTTAAACTTTGAGAGTTGAAGGGAACATTAGTTGTGAGGAATGAGCGTTATCAAAATTACCTTGTTCACCTTACCATAGTGCTGTCAGGTATATGATTTGAGTGATGTGAAAACTGCAGTGTCATATTTCGTAAGTGTGTTGTGGGGGAACATAACAGTAGCTGTGAAACGATTTCTTTTGAGTTAAAATACTGGTGAGAATTCCACCTTTTTGAAAAGTGGCAATTTCAGAACTGTAACTTCTTCAAATGGCTCTGGATAGCTCCCAGCATAGATTGACATGACATCTTTATGACTTTTTTGCTTAAGTTTTAATACTTTTTTTTACTGCCTGGGGAAAAAATTAGAACAAGTAACTGGATTTTACTTCTGGGGAGTTTTTTAATTATGACTTGCACATCCATCACATAAAATTAAAATAAAAATTAAACTTTGACTTGAAATGTGTTTCTTCTCCATGTTCTTTTACTTAAAAAAAATCTTCAAGGTCTGCTCTCTGGTGTTGGAGGCTACACTTTTGACAGCATAAGCAATTGTTCTAGTAGCAAAGCTCTGAGTTGCCTTGCAAAGAAAATTATGTACTTAATGGCAGTGTCAAAATAGACACTTGTCTTCATAGGAATAGATTCTTATCCTCTTCATAGGAAGAGAGTTAAAGCGATGCTTCCTGTGTACAGTAGTTGTTCTTTTTTAGGAAGGAACAGTTCTTCCTTTTTATGACAAGGTGATGACTATTTTTTTTTTCTGAGTTTGTAAAGATGTTCATTTCACACAGTTACTGGGAAAACTGTGAAAAGTATCAAACATGTATGTTGCAAGATGTACAAGACCTCCCTTTCAGCAAATGTTTATCTCACTCAAGGTAGGGTTTCTTTTTTCCAGGTTCTCAGGAATTCTGCAGCCAAAGGTGGATTCTGCAGGTACACAATTACAACAGAACTTGCCACAAATTTTGCCGCAGAATTCTAGAGGCCCTACCTTTTTAAAATTACAAAGTAAAGATGAAAGAGTAAAACATAAGAATGGATAGATTGATTCTGAATTGTTAAGTTGTTAAGTTGTCTGAAATTTTTATCTCCTGGTATAAAACCTATTTAGTGTACTTGCACACTAAACTCTTAAACAGATTTGTTCTGAAGATCGTTAAATCACATGTGCTAACACGGAGAATTGTCTTAACTATCCAGAAGTTAGAGAGCCCAAAGAAAACTAATTGCTCCCAGGAGAAAAGCTTAGTTGTAGTCTGTAGATTGACAGAAAGCAAGCAAAGGTAACACTAACAATTTTTTGCTCACTATGTAGTTTAAAAATAACTGTGAAAGATTGGTTGTTATTCTCCTCTTCTACAAACCAAGTATTGAAGGCTGTCCACCATGTTTTGGAAGTGCTGTTGTATGTGGCTCTATATATATGCGCTTGCAAACAAATGCAATTCTGTGTTCATGCTCAAACATTTCTTAAGCTGGCTAGTCAGAATCTAATGTTATATTTGATTTACAGGAGAAGACGGTCATCAGCATCCTTATCTGGCAGTAGCTCTTCTTCCTCCTCCTCACGTTCCCGATCACCACCAAAGAAACCACCTAAAAGAACTGTATCCAGCCCTCCTCGTAAAACACGTAGGCTCTCTCCTTCGGCAAGCCCTCCTAGGCGGAGGCACAGACCATCCCCACCAGCAAGTCCACCTCCGAAACCACGTAGGTCTCCAACACCCCAGCAGTCGAATCGTGCGAGAAAAAGCCGTGGCTCTGTTTCACCTGGCAGAGCATCAGGTAATCAAATAAAAATTTGTCTTCCAGCAGCTTTATCATTTTATGCTTTTGTTTTCTCAAAGATGGTGTGTGCAGTTTGTATGAGCAGAAACGCATGCAAGAATGTAACGAATTGCAACTGAGTTATTTGACTTTGTCTTTCAGCACCCAAACATAAGAGTACTGAAAAAAGAGAATCTCCTTCGCCAGCACCAAAACCAAGGAAAGCAGAACTGTCTGAATCAGGTATGGCTCTCGCTTTTCGACACTGGTTTTCGGTGGGGTTTTTAAACAAGATGTGTGACAATGAAAGGCAGTGGTAAAGTGTTGAACCCTCTTGATAGACTGGCATTGAAAGCAAGAGTTTTCAGAAGTGTGAAGATGATCGCTCATGCTGCCTCAAATACTTCCATCCAAGCTTTCTTGGCAAAAGCTCAGCCAACAAAATGTATTCCAGCCTCAATGTTATCTAAAGATTTTAAGGCGGGGGGAGGAGGGGAGAGCATGATTGATGATCTACTGTAATACGACTTTGCTTCTGCCTGAATAAGGCGAATTTGTATCTTCAGTTTAAATATTCTGTCCACCTATGTACCTTTTCAGAAGAAGATAAAGGAGGTAAAATGGCTGCAGCAGACTCTGTTCAACAGAGGCGTCAGTACAGAAGGCAAAATCAACAGTCTTCATCTGGTATGGATGATACAGATTTCCTAAAACTGGATTGCAGTTTACTTTTGCAGGAAGTGGTTAATGTTAAGATCAAATGCAGATGAAAATTATTTGCTATGTGCACTGCAGTGCTATTGTAAACTTAATTCTAGATTTACCACTGATAATGAAGTCAGTTTAATTATTACTCATGAAGAATAAAGTATAATTTTTAAAGGTTGTGGTATATCTCTTGGTAATTGGTTTACATCTTTAAAATTTGCACTTTTAAACTCTTACCATCGCACACAAATATTTTTTGCTATGGATTACTTAATCTGTTGTTGCAGTAGGTTATTTCCTAATATTTTGGACTATTGTATGCTTGAGATCAGTAAATTAACCTGGGCCTGGTGTAGGGTTTTGTCCACTTAATGTTTCTGTAAGTAACTGCAGTTCACCTTTTAAATTGCCTGGCTAGTCAAACTTTTATGTGGACAGTTAGGTTGCTGCAAATGTTTTTACCCAGCTCCAACGGATTTATTTATTGCTTGACTTCAACTAATGTTTTTAGTTGAACTGCTTTTAAATAGAGGCTTCTTATTTGTGGGAGAGGAGGTTAGTACTGCAGTTTAAACTGCACTTATAACTCTATCAGTAACTGTGTTAACAGTGTCATGAGAATCATTTTCCAGAGAGTGATTCTTCTACGTTTATAGATTCTGGTTCTTCATCTTCATCTGAAGAGGAAAGACCTAAAAGATCCAATGTGAAGAATGGGGAAGTTGGTAGACGCCGACGCCATTCACATTCACGCAGTCCATCACCGTCTCCACGAAAACGACAGAAGGAATCCTCCCCTCGGTAATTTCTTCTTAAGTTGAATGTAACTGATGTCTTTTTTCTAACTATTTACTTAATGTTGTTGTTTGTCTGCTATGCAACTGTCAGCAAATATACAACAGAATTAAGTCATGTCCAGTTTGCCCAGTGTTGTTTCATTGCATTCTAGTTATGCTCATTTGGTAAGAATTACTCAGAACTTTATTTGAATATGTTCATTTTTGCCTCAAATATATGGCAGATAGATTTGTTTTGTTTTGTTTTTCCTCCACTGCTATCAGGATGCAGATGGAAAAGAGGTGGCAATCGCCAGTGATGAAAAGGTTGGTTAGAAGTTAATCTGTTAAATAGGATTTACATATAGAAAATCATTTAAACAGGCTCTCATTTATTTTGTCTTGGATAAGTACTTGCCATCCTTTGTCCTTTGGACTTGCGCACTCAAAGTAGTAAGGTGAGGGGAAATTCAGACTGATGTGTTCGTTAATGTGTTGGATCTGGGACCATTTCACTGGCCAAAAAAAAAAAAAAAAAAAAAAAAAGGGGGGNCACCTGCTCTGTCTCCTTTGTTGTTCACTATTTGTTAATTCACATAAGCCTGTAACAGCTAATAACATCAATGTTATTAGCATCTTACTAATGCCTGAAAACAACTGAATGCTTGTATTCGTCAGGGGTTTTGTTGTTTCATATATGCAGATTTGAAAGGTGGGTGAGCATTACTTTGTATTCTTGCTGCCATTGACGTTCTGGCTAAAACCCTTCTGTAGACTTGCAACAAGTGATTAAGATCTTGATGTTCTGGGTCACAGATAATTGGAATTTTCAAAAGTCTTATTCCTGCATTCATTAGATATTTGGAACTACTGGTAGTAGACAAGTAGGCTAGTAATGATCACCTACTTTATTTTCTCTTTTATGTAGGCAATATTGTTAACACTTTTATTTGTGAAATTGCTTGCTCTATGTTGGTCTCAGAATATAGGAAGGTGCAGGAAGCTGCATGCTTGATGGGTTTATTAATCTGATATAATGACCCTTCTGAGCAATCTGTAATTAAGACCTAGCTAGAATATAGTTGCAGCATACATAATGATGTATGAGATTAAGTATGACTACTTCTACAAATGTAGACCATTCTAATTATGGATCTTGTCAAACAATTCTACGTAAAACAGATTGGAATTCAAAGATCTTAATCTGTTTTGCAACATACTAAACTCACCTACTGCCTATTGTGTAAATACACATTTAACTAGGGCAACCATGACACTTGAAGGCTGGTATTTTTTTGCATCATAAAAGAACATTGTCTTTTGGAGCAAACTCTTACCTATAAAAAGTGTAACTCATTGTCTTGGAGAACAACAGCCAGTGTATTTGAAATTAAATCTCAGTTTTTGTAGGTGAGCTGCTTTGCTTTTTTCATTACTCTCATTTTTTTCCTTTACCCACTCATTTTGTCGGAATTGCTTTTAAAAAAAGGAATGTTTTACTTTACAAAATATCAATATTCATCTCCTTTAAAACTCTAGGAAAGCATGTGTTTGATTAAAATTTCCTATCCCGGAAGTCTGTTGTAAACCTTGCAGAGCAGAAAATGGCTCGTTTTGTGAATAATTTTAATCCAGATAGCTGCAGTTTAGCAACAACTCTGGTTTTTCTCTGCGTTTCAAGAAATAAGTAATTTTGGATTTCAGATCCATAGATAAAAGCTGTTTTCAAGAGTACGGTTTCACACTGTTTAATCTGATCCATCTTCAGAACGCGGTTTTGTTCTGCCTGACGCAGCTGGGCATTCCCAGTTCCTCTCATGTGTTGGATCTAGCAATCATGTCACTGCAAGACAACAAAGAGGTGTTTTTGTTGGATTAGTCTCCTGGTGGATCAGTAAGCTGGTCTGAATCATTAGATGATCACTAGATTGAGTGCAAGGGAAATGGCAGAAATGAGCTTTCAGGAGAAGAAAATGGGAGAGAGTTGGGCTTTGTTGTAGGCTACAAGATGCGAATAGACCAGGTTAAGCAGAATGTGAAATTGTCTCATGACTGTTGTAGTGGGCTCTGAGAATTACAGTAAAATATGCATTGTCTCACACGCTTTAGAAAGACTTGAGTATATTTTTTTCCATCAGTGGCTCTAATAGAATTTCATTTTGAAGTGCATGAACAAGGTGATTTTTTTTTTAATAATGAAAGCAGAACAAAAAAGAATCTTATGGCTCAATTTCAACTTCTCTGAGAAATCCCTTTATCTCTTTAGTAGGAGGAGGAGAAGTCCATCGCCCCCACCAGCCAGGCGGCGACGCTCTCCTTCACCTGCCCCTCCTCCTAGGCGGCGGCGGTCACCTTCATTACCTCGTCGAAGGTAGTGTATTGCATTTTTGTCATGAAGTGGTTGTTTTTGGTTTGTTGACTTCCAACTATGACATGTAAAAAGAAATGCCATGACTGAGGAAACCAGTTCTTTGACTCATAGCTTACTGAGGGGAATGTAGTTTTGCTAGTGAGATTTTCTGTGGCAGGTGTGTGGCGTGGATATCGTTTGAAGAAGTTTGTATTAAATAAAGTTTTAAAAGAATTTTTAGAGGAGTTCTTTTTCCCGTCTTTGGGCGGATTGGAAAACACTTGTAAATAATTCACATGCCTATGTGGCACCTGAAGATTTGTTTTCTTTGTAGGTCTCCATCACCACCCCCACGCAGACGCTCACCTTCTCCACGGAGATACTCTCCACCAATACAGCGACGATATTCTCCTTCTCCACCACCTAAGAGAAGAACGACTTCTCCTCCTCCCCCACCTAAACGAAGGGCATCACCTTCTCCCCAGTCAAAACGCAGAGTCTCCCATTCACCACCACCAAAACAAAGGAGCTCGCCAGCTGCTAAAAGGCGTTCACCTTCGATATCTTCCAAGCACAGGAAGGGATCTCCTCCCAGTAGGTCCAATCGGGAAACTCGTTCTCCACCACAAAACAAAAGGCATTCACCTTCACCACGGCCTAGAGCTTCTCATACCTCTGCAAGCCCACCACCACCACGAAGGGGAGCTTCAGCTTCACCCCAGAGAAGACAGTCTCCATCTCCAAGCACTAGACCCATCAGGAGGGTGTCAAGAACGCCAGAACCTAAGAAGACAAAGTAAAAAAATCCATGTTTATTGTTGATGGTTTTGTGAGGGGTTTTTTTTTTGTTTGTTTTGTTTTAATGCAGTGGGAATAGCTAGGGTATCGCATTAAAATGGTTCTCATATCTTGAGATTGCTCAAGTGTTGGTGGCTCTGTTCAGCTTCCACCATCATAACATTGATTTTTCGGAAGTTTATTAATTGGAAGCATCTGTTAAAAGAAAGTGCAACACGGGGAGAAGCATTGAAGAGGCTTTACATAGGGTTTGAGGGGTCTTTTAATGGCACAACAAACCACTGGGACGGAGCCGGTGAAAAGTTTCGCAGAAGTGTTGTTGCTAGCTTTGTTTAATGAAAGATGAACTTTCTCTTATTTTAAAGCTAACCGCAGAAGGGAACCAACACTTTTCGTCAGCTCATAAATCAACTCATAAGTGGTCATCCAAGAGGGAGAAAAAAAAAAAAAAAAAAAAAAAAGAAAAAACCCAAACATTTAGAACTCTAGCAGTTTTTAGTGTGATGCCGCTCTTCCGAGCAGATAGGGAAAAGTACGGTGCTGGCTTATTAATTCAGAAAGAAAATAACTGAATGTAATGTCTTGCACTCTTTTTTTCATTGGATGATAAAATAGCATTGCTATTCTTGACTTTTAATGTGGTTATAAATTAGTCATATCAGAAGAAAAGGAGCAATCATTCCTGAACAACAATAGTATTACTGTTTAACAAGCTATCAGGTTGCAATATTCTTCTGCCTGGTGGGTCCACGGTGGTAGTAGATTGTTTTGCCTTGTGTAACATATGCCAGCAAAGTAACTAATAATTTTCTAAGTGGCAGCTTAACCAACTTATAAGCACATCTGTTCATCTGGCTTTTTTGTTAATTTTTACTTTCTTGTTTTGTCTCTTATATCTCTAACACTAGAATCTAAGTGTAGCTCTTCTGTTTTTAAGGGCTTCCACGCCAAGTCCACGATCTGCAAGACGGGTGTCTTCATCACGGTCTGCATCAGGATCACCTGAGCCAGCACCGAAAAAACATCAAGGACCTCCATCTCCTACTCGGTCTCGTTCCCCTTCTGCAAACTGGTCACCTGCAAAAAAGGCTAAAAGCCCAACTCAGAGCCCATCACCTGCAAGGGTATTTGTTTGCTAATAAAAGCAATACTGTTTTGGGTGATATGGCAGGTTATTTTCATGAAGACTTAGCTGCTGAACAGCTCTAAGCTTATTCACGTGGAAAAAAATTAAAAATCCTTGGAGTGATTTTTTTTTCATTGTTTAAAAACTTCTTAAAAACAATTTATAACAAATTTTTTAAACTTAACATCTCTGAGTCTGAAAAAAAAGTGCTATTATATAGAGATTTTAACTTCTGGAATAAAAGACTTTCCCATTTCACAAGTCTACATGAACTTCATGGTCTACAAAGTGAGGTGGTCTTACTTAGGCTTAGTAGTCTTACGTGCAAAGTCAGGCTATTCCTAATAGGAAGAGAACAGATTGTTTGGCATCCTTATCTGTTCTCCTAAGGTGTTTCCTGGGGATGCCTCCATTCTTTGCCAGAGGAGTGTTTGAGGCAGTTAGATGCCACCTGTGGTATTAATTTTTATGAAGAGGCTTGTCTGTCGCTGCTATGACCAGCATATCGAGTTTGCATGGTGTTATGTTCTGTTTTAAACAGACACAGCACAGCTGAGCGTTACAATATCTGTCTTCTAGGATTGCTTCTGTCAGTTGATTGGGAATGTGCCTTTCCCCCAGTTCTGAAGATGGTGTTCAGTTTACTGAGTTTCCGATGTTGCTCAGTCCATTCAAATTTCACAGGATGGTTGCGGGCTTGTTTTAACAACGTTTTGAAGCCTTAGGAATGAGTTGTAATATCTGTTGAATTGTTTCTTACAGAATTCAGATCAAGAAGGGGGTGGAAAGAAGAAGAAGAAAAAGAAGGATAAGAAGCATAAAAAGGATAAAAAGCACAAGAAACACAAAAAACATAAGAAGGAGAAGGCTGCAGCGGCTGCAGCAGCTGCTGCTGTGGCTGCAGCAGATACCACCTCCGCACAGGAAGACCAGGAAGCAGAGACAGAACCCAAAAAGGTAGGAATTTGGTACCTTTGCTTTACTGTTTCAGAGTCCGATATAAGAAAAGAGGTGGAGATGAATGTGCATAGTACTCTTGATGGTCTAAACAGCAATCTTACTTCAGAAATGCTACTTAGTGCCTCATGATTTTACTTGATGATGTGCAATATTGGGAGGGCCACAGCCTGGCTTAGCTTTCAGCGTTTGAAGAAATACTTTTTCTTTGTTTGAAGGAGACGGAAAGTGAACCAGAAGACAACCTTGATGATCTAGAAAAACACCTGCGAGAGAAGGCACTGAGGTCGATGAGGAAGGCGCAAGTGTCACCACCATCCTAGGCTGAATCCTTTGATATAATGTACATTTTATTTGGTTTGTACTCAGAATTCAATTTCAAATTGCTAAATGTGTTTGAGCTTTAGAATATAACATTTGTTGTAATAATTGCTAGGTTGAGGTTCACCATGTACAAAGGGCATGGATTTACATTACAAAAGGTGTCCACAGTGTACTAGTGACATTCTTTCATTGACAGTCAACATAATTGCATTTAGAGTGAGACTTTTTAGAAGCAGTAGGAATTTGTTTTGAAGGTTTTAAACATGACCGTCAATTCCCTAGTTTCTCTGAAATTCAACAAAGCCTTTAGCATAATTTGCGAGGGTCTCATTTGACTTCTTTTGTATCCACTTACATTATGCTACTAACCTTTGTGGTTTGTAAGCTTGCCCAGAAGTAAAACCACTGCAGAATTACCAAGGAAGTACATATATTTTAATGCTTTCTACTGTTGCCTGTATAGTCTCCATTAAAGCGAATCAAGAATAGCAATTTAGAATGGTACATAAATGAAAGCATGTTGTTTACCAGGACACTGTGGGTTTATATTGATGTAACATGTTGATTTGGAACACTGGAATTTCATTTGTATTTTTATGTTCTTTTTTTAAAGGGCAGTTTCCATGATCAGCAGTCCCAGAAAAATTCCTTCAGTTACATAAATTTTGTTTGTGAGATGTCGTTGCCCCATTCATAAATCTTGTCTCGTTACGGTTCTTCTGAATGGTATAAGCAACTTTCAGAGATGTGGTCTTTGAAAGTTTGAGGAACCTGAACTTTGGATATTGTCATGTTTTCACTGTTTTTTGTTTTTGTTTTTTTAACTAAAGCTATATAAAGCTTGTGGATTAAACAAAATAAATTTCTAAATTTAAACAGATGTTGGCTATTTTTATATGAACATTTACATTTGCTAATCAGCTTTCTTTTGTACAGGGTTAATGAATACAGATACGAAAAAGTATTTGATCCAGTATGCTGGCTTCTGAAAAATTGGGGCTTTTGTTTTTAACTGTCCTGGGGTAGCAGAAATAGCCCTTTGTTAATTCAGTGATGCTCCTGTTGTGTCTGGATTGGTGTTCTTGCAAAGCAAGAGTAAAACAGTCTACCTGGTCGGCACTCGGTTAGGATGGATAAGCTTAAAACAAACAAAATATTTGCTGGTGAAAATTGCTTGTCGTAGCAAGTAAAATGTTTCAAGGTCCTGCAAAAAATGAATGGCAGGTTTGCATTAACTTAGTTACGAGCTTTAGTCATGTGAACGCTGGTCTGAATGCTCATCTAAAGAATCCTGGCGGCTCGCTGCCTTTTTCGTAGTCATATTTGAAACTTGCTGGATTGCTACTGTCAAATTTTTTTTAAAATTCAAGCTCTGTTTCTGAAATCAAGTCAATTCTGAAGTCTAAGGTTCCTCTGGAAGGAGGAATGGAACATGCTTTTTGAAAATTTTTGTCCTGCATCTGAAGTAGATGTGATGTGCACAATGAAGTGTAGATATTTGATTCGTCTTCTTACTTGACATCGTGTAGCGTTTTAAAATAAAACAGGTATTATGTAGATACTGGATGGAAGGGGATATCTTTAAAGTAGCTTCCTTCTGCACTTCCTTATATGCTGAATCTTTTGTTTCTTAGCATAAGTATACATTGTATGCTAAAGTGCTTGTAAACTTAGTTCAACAACACTTGAATGTCGAGTATCATCTGTTATTAAATGTGTATAATAAATTCCAAGAACTTTCTGGACAAACACATTTTTAAAGTACATCTGAGTGAATTTGGTGCTTATGAAACTACAGAACCTAACGATGTATTGTGCTAATCTCTTTGCCTCGTTCTTTTTTTTATGTGATGTTCCTTGGTGGCACAAATGATTCTGAAATTCAGTCTTCAAGACCGTATGTGTGCAGTCTTCACAAGGAGTTAATGCTTCGTTCTTTATAATCTGAATCTTACTTTCATCTGGGGTTTGTGACCTCTGTGTGCCTTTTAATCTTAGGACTTACAGAAGTTCTTTAAATATATTCAGTACCTGAGTCACTGGCTGCGTATCTTCCCTCATGCCTATTTTTCATCTCCTGCCTCCAGGACTGCACTTTGATAAAGGACTTCACTGTTGATTTTGGACAGGTCATGAAGGAAGGCCAGGCCTTCCCAAACTGTCAGGTGTTCCCCCACCTTTTTCTGTCCTTTGGAGTTTCTGTTGTTAGGTGCTCCTTCCTTCTCTCTTACATATATCCGTAAAGAATGGTTTAGGTTTAAAAAGAGCAATTAAATACACTCTTTAAGAAGAATGTAACTTCTAAATGGTGTTTAGTTTAATATTTTAATTCCTTCCTACTTAGCCATTCATTCAAATACTAACATTGCATTTAAATACCAGTCAAGTGATAGCAAGCCTTCTCTTGTCTTCTCATGAGCTATTACACTGTTCCTAGCTGCTCTAAAGTCTGTTGCATAGATCCTTTTTGGTACAAAATCACTCCGCTAGGATGATAGCCTTTAGCATTTGTGTCTGTACCGTGAAGCTTTGTCCTGGTGAACTGTTGGCTTACATCATTGAATTTCTCTCCTGATCCTCTATAATTGAGATCCTGTCATCCAAACCCAAACTTGCCTGATCTGTTGACCACTCTGTCTTCTTGGTTAACCTCTTATCTCTGTTTCTCAACCCTTTTATTTGTAGTTGTGCTGCTAGAGTTCAGAAAGTAACCATGTAGGATGCCTTGTGCAACGTGGCAGAACCTCTGGTGCATGAATCTCGCTTGCTCTTTTATTCTGGAACTGCTAATGCTGTATGTTTGCTAATCAAGGCTACCTTCCTGAAAAGGCAGACACGTGGGTTTAGGTAAGTGACTTACAAGAATAACTATATCTAACTACATTTAAAAAAAAATAAAATAAAAAAATTCAAGTTTAATTGGACTGTATAATTTAGATGAAAATGAGTCCACAGGAGTGAACATAAGGATGAAGTGAGTCACTGGCAGGCCAGTATCTGAAGTTCGAAATAAAGAAGGATGTATTTGTTATGTCAACAGCTGGGACAATAGCAGGTGTGTGCAATCATTTGAAGTTTACAGAAACTCAGAGTTGGATTATGAAATTTTTCCACTTGTGTGACTTTGGAAATTTGCCTAGGGAGTTCTGTGTGGACCAGCTTCCTGAGCTTCACCACTGCGGTCTTACACTCTGAAACTAATTTGTGAATCGCCTTAATGTTCAGGACAAAGACTGTTCTATTGCTGGTTTGGAAAATGTCTAGTATTCTCTGGAAGCTGATGTCATCTGAATGATAAACAACAGCGCTAAGACAGAGTTCCATGCTCAGAGCCGTAACTGTAAAACTTTGCACGTTAAAGCTTGTACTTGCTCAGCTCCACGTTGTCTGACAGAAATTAATCTAAGCAGAGGCCCAGACCTGGAGGAGTGGCTAAGTGCAGGCTGTCGTGGGAGGTGCATTAACTTGGAGGAGCAGCCTAAAAGTCGTGTGCATTTTTGCACTCTGCTGACTCCCTTCCTCAAACACCAAACCTACTAATACATGTGTGTTGGTATAAAAAGTAGGGCTATTGGAAGAGCAGCTTTCGGCAGGGCACTGAACTGTATTTTTGATTTTCATTTCAGCTGTCGTGTGTGATAACTTACATTTTAGTATAGGATCATCTGCTCATAAAACCTTGAATTGTCTGCTTAAAGTCTGTCGTTACATGTCACGTAAGTATCCAGCAAGGCAGTCACAGCACTGAGCACTTGATTCACTTCTCAGCCAGAGTCCAAAACCATAGTAGAGACTTTGGCAGGCGAGGGAGAACTGCCGCTCCTTAGTGTGTTATCTTCCCATGTGGCTTTCCAGCTTCCCTCGCATTGCTGAATAGCAACTTGGTTTCCCTCTTGTACAATTTTTTTTTTCTCCCATCATTTTCACAGAACTTTCCACTGGAATGGTTTCTCTTGATCAGGCCTCAGTCACTAATAAATTGCCATGAAAGTAGTATATCTCTTTAATAAAAAGATTGTTAAATTTGAGAACAAAGGCGTAGGCAGTTGTGTATTTCCAAACTTTAATCAACAGTTTGACTTTTGAACTTCTTGCTTCAGCTCTCCTAGAATGAGTTCAAAGAGGTCGTAACCGCTCGAGTCCATTCAGCTATGGCACGAAGCAAGGAGATAGAGATCGTTCCCCACCCCGGCGGCTGGCGGCAGATGATGTCCTGTAACAGTGACTCTTATCTGAGCTCTTTCTGTCTCAGAAATCAGATAGTTGGCTGCTTAAAGTGGAGCAAGAACATTGCCTCTCTCCTGCTGTATTACACTCTTGAATGCATAACATACATAACTGTGTATCTTGCAACCCTGTCTTTGTTCCAAGTTAGGTTCTGGTTGAAAGAAACAGTTTGACTTATGTTTTTTCTTGTTCAGGTTTAGTTCTGACTTGATTCAGTAGCATTTCCTTCTAGTAAGAGTGAAGCTTCGCTAACATCCATCATGCTTAAAAATCTTATGGTCCACTTATGATAATTTCTGTTTGCTTCCTTGGTTGCCTGGAGGCAATCAGCATGCAAATATGTGGACAAGTTCTTTATGAGCCCAATTCTGTGCGTGGATTAAGCCTTGGGAAGATGGCTGGGAAGAGTGGGGCTTAATTTCATTGACCTTAAAATAGTAGAACAACCAATACACAGCTGGAGATGATCTGACTTTGTTCGGAGGGGTGGTCCTCAATTATTTACTGTAGGTTTATTAACACATTTGACTGTTTTGCAGGGTTGGGTGAAGGGAGCTAATGCAAGTGGAAAGTTCTGTAGGTAACTTGGTCACTGTGTGTGCCGTATGGATGTAACAGCTGAAGATGCTTACGAGAAGAGGGATTCAGCTTAGAGGATCCGTGTGGTTTTACCTTTGAAGGAAGGTATTCTGGTTTTTTGCCTTAAAGGCAAGCTGCAGTTATTGCAGGGCTGTGCCTTTTGGGATGTCCTTGAAGAAGCAGAGTCAGGAGCTGCTCCCCCCAGCCACGCTCTTTGCTAGGGCAGGGTGAGCTTGCAAGTGCCTTTCACCAGGCAGGGCTGGGACCAGGAGGGCAGGACTGCGTGGCAGGAAAAACCCCTCTATAACTGGATTCTGCCATTTAAATCAAAATTAGATTTAAACACGTTTCAAGAAGAACTGCTGTTCAAAATTATATCTCTTAAAGTCTAACTTAGTTACCTATTGAAAAGTTATTCAGCGTAAAAACTTTCAGAAAAGGACACTAGAAGACGGGCACAAGGCCTCATTTTTAAGAACATTGGTGCAGAACTTGAGTCCGTGGCCCAAACACCCAAAGATTTGGGTGTTTCGGTGGGAGAAAAGTGTTATTAACGTTGTAACATAGTCTTTAAGCAGGGGTGGTTCTTCACTAAAAGAAAGTTTAATTTCTTCACCATGTGAAAAGGAAATAGTGCTGGACTCCCTTGCCCTGTTCACTAAAGCATCAGCTGTTGATGACCAGGAATGAAGAACAGATGCATAGCGTGGCAAAGCAGTAAACATTTTTCCAAAGAAAAATGTATAGAAAATAGACCAAACTTTACAAAAACTGTTTTAAGCTCTGCACGTGTTGAAGGAAGAGGTGTGCTTTGTGTTGTCTTGAACTTGGAAAGAACAGCAAGAAAGTACAAAAAGCAAAATTCCTCGAAGGGGTTCAATTCCAGGCGGTGAAGAAGGAGCTGGACTGAGCTTGTCCACAAACCTACCAACGCAGCATGGGGATTGTTCCATTGTTCAGCTCTTGAAGAGGCAAATAACTGTTAAAATCATCAGTTATTGCAAAACAGCTGAAAAAAAATGTTCTCATGTTTCTTTTGTTTTAATTAGCTTCCAGCTAAAGGCCCTTTGGCAAAATAATGAGTAAAAATCGTTGTAGTAAAAAAAAAAAAAAATCTATTTAACAAAATCTGAACACATGTATGTTAACTATGTGTGGTAACAGCTTAAAAGTGTCTCACGTTTACAAAAAATAACCTCAGATTTAGAGTCAAGAGACTATAGAAGTGTAAATCACACACTTAAAGGTTATACCAATTACCTTCCTTAAGAAAAAATGAAACTACACATGCAAAATAGGATAAAACTGATTAGTTCAAAAGATGGTCCCTGTCTGCTAATTTAAACCAGGATTAAAATTAGTGATTTAAATTAATTCAAGCAGGCTAATAAGAAACATTGGTTCCACCCCTCCCTTCTGGAGCAAGATAAAGCCAGGAGCTCTCAGCCTCCTGCTAGAACAGAGCCCGATGTCTTCAAGGCTGATGCTTTAGGAAAGTTGGTGCTGGCTGCTGCTGAAGGCGAGACAGCAAATGAGATGGAGACAGCCCCGTCCGTTAGGGTCATTTCTAAGTCTGGACTAGCAAAGCCAGCTCTGGCCTGGCGTACAGTGGGGCCAGTTAATGAAATTTTATATCTTCACTTCTCATCTGCAAGCAGGTTTGCCTGTAGTTCAGCAGTCTGGGGATGAACCGAAAGCTGTTGCTTAAGGGAGAAGGATCACAGCCAGTTTGTCACAGAGCTAAACGTTCTGCTGGAAAGCAGGGGTTTTGTTTTGTTGTGTGTTTTCTTTTTTTTTTGTTCCCAGTCTTTTATTTAAAAACATGACCTGCAACATGCTTCCTATGAGGTTTGCTGGTGTCTTGTATAGCTCAGAGGGGGCTGTGCCCGAGCAGCAAGCAGGTATCGTGCAGAGCCAGCCTGAGCGTCCCGAGGAGGGGGAATGCTGTGAAAATGCTTCCTTAGCTGGGAGTGTCGTATTTTATAATGGGATGTGGCCAACTCCCAGGGCAGGTAAATCAGCGTTTGACGCCCTAATCTGGCTGGGTGAAACTGGGATTAGAAGGCACAGTGACTCACGGAGACAGCAGCTACCTTGTGCCATATGCGCCCATTTGTTCAGCAATGTTTTGCTTTTGTTTTCTGCTGAGATTTTTTTTTTGGATGACCCCAAAAATCAGCGCTGCAGGAAAGAGCACGCTGGCTCCCAACCTGGGACCGGTGTCAGTGCTGGGAGCGCGGCTCCGCAGTGGCTCGGGGTGAGGATTTGCTGCGGGGGGATATGATTCTGAGCCTTTAGCGCAAGGTGTTTTAATCACAAAGTAATTATCTTTGGGGTTTGTATTGTGGCAGATTCCTCAAGAATGGTGTTTTTTCTCATCTGGGATCAATCCCTTGGGGTTCACACGGTGAACGCCCGGTGTAGCCGGTGGTGCAGGACTTGATCTCCGGGCCATGAGCAGGGACTGGGGGAGGCTGCACAGCCCAGCGGGGGGACAGGAATCATTTTTAACTCCCACATCTGTTTCCCCAGCCAGGGTACGCTGCCATGCACGATGTAACGAGTTAAACGGCAGAAGGGACGCGGGGTCCAGCTGTGTCCTTCCTCCTATACAAAGGCAGGATGCAGTTGCCCCTCGGGCAGAGCGCCGTAGGTAGCTGTCGCTCACGAAATCAATACCGCCTTTGTGCGCAGCATTGAGCACACAGCTGTGCGCCTTGTGAACAACGGTCATCGCGTGGGAGAAGGGAGATGAGACGGAAGTGAGCAGGAGCTGGCGGTGCGGCCACAAGGGCTGCAGCACCAGCACCCGACAGTGGTATTGGGAGTGTGACGCAACTCGTTTGGAGGCAGATCTTGCTATTGTGTTAAGGTAATAAAACCGGGGTGTAGGAGAAATGGAGAAGGATGTTGTCGAACAGATACTTGAGTGCTCAGGTTGCTCTTTCCAGCTGCAGGAGAGGAGTGGGGCTGGTCTGGTGCACGTGAGCCGCCTCTGCTAATCCTGGGCAGGGCTGGGTGATGCTCTGAATCCCCAGCCTGGGAAGCTCTGAATCCTTCTGTTTTACTTAAAAGAAAATACAGAAAACTGCTATCTTGGAAAAGTGACTGGGGCGGGGTGGGAAGCATTGTTCAATTCCTCCGCAAAAGCTCTGTGTTAAATCCAGGGGCAGAGCTGCAGCTTGTGTAAATTGTTGTGGTTACACTGAAACAAATGGAGTTTTGGCTGTCGACGTCAGCTCGGGGATGGACCCTGGAGAGAAGTTTCAGCTCGTGCGGCCAGACTCACAAAGGCACGTGCACCACTTATCTGCTCGGCCAGATCATTCTTTGAGTTTTCTCTCCACCCCTGACCTGTGCTGATGCCGTGTCCTGCTCCAGACCGTCCCCAAGAGCACAAACCTCGGCTGCCTTTGTGGTGCCCGTGCCCTGACCCGGCACGTGCGGTGGGAGAAGTGAATGTCCCTGGTGGGACAGGCTGTGCCTGGGCTCCCGGCGCTGCTTGGAAAGCTCGCAGAAGGGCATTCGCCTGGGGGAGCAGCGGCTTTTTGTAATTCCTCATTCAGGTTTTAAAAATAATTGGCTATTTGATGCAAATGAAACTGAAGCCAGCGGAGCGGTTGTGAAAAATTTCAATCCCTTTTGTGAATAACCTCCACGTGCTTCCCCTCTCCTCGAGGGGGGAAGCTTCCATTAAAAACTGATAGTCTCTCCATCAGCTGGATTTTAATTCAGCGAGTGGATTTGACTACTGATGTGAAAAAATTACCTTTGTCAGTGCGACGATATTTTTTTAATGAGACAGAAATGGTTTGGCTCCTTTCCAGCTTATTAAAATCTTTGCGAGTCTACATGCACCGGCGCAAGGGGACAAGGAGGGAAAATTACATTAAGTGCATGATTGGCAAAACAAAATTGAGCTCTTTCTTATTTATTTATTTTTAATCTATTGCAAGCATGTGAATGAATCCTTCTATTAATATGCAGGAGGATAAAGGGAGCTGTTCTCACAGCTTCGGGAGGAGGCAGACTCCGCTTTCAGCTTCAACTCTTCTTTCCAGACGAGGAAAGTGGACACTTGCTGTTATCCAGGACAGTGATAAGTGAAGGTAGTTGTGTGAAAAGGGAAGAATTCGCAGGTTTTGAGGGAGAATAGGGCGTTATCCAGGAGGAGACCATCTCCACGGGCGCAGGGCTCATGTCGGTGGGTTCCTGGGGCCACCGCAGAGTAAATCTCACTGCTCAAAAAAAAAAGCCTTTCACCCTCTCAAGGGCAGTCGGGCTATTTCAGCTGTAACATCCTATGAGCTAATGCACCCCAGCATCTCCTTACTGCTCTGGATCGGCTGACAGGATTGCTCCAGCCGTCAGCCCAAGCCGAAAGCGCTGCGCTCCAGCTACAAGGCTTTGCTACATCACTGGCCCAAATTACGCTGTGTGCACAGAGCACCTTGTCTCAAGGTTGGCTGTGTTGCCAGCGGGAACCTGGCCCTTCTCCAGCTGCCACTTCCTTCCTCCCTGCCCTCAGCGCAGCGTTCAGCATCTTCCACTGCCTGCGCGGCAGCGTGGAGGCACTGCAGCAAATGTTAATCTAATTTACTGCTCAGTGTCCTTTTCTGGGTGTTTTTCACTGGGGGAGGAGGAGGAAGATGAGGTTGGTGCTGAGCTGGGTATGCTGACTCACTATGTAAAGCCAAGCAACTCGTGGGATCCCTCCCTCCTGCCTCAGTTTCCCCATCAGTACAGTGGGTTTAACATTCCCTGGTGGCGTAATGAAGATTCATATTGATAAAATGCTTGGCGATGCTCATGCGATTAACATCATTTTCTGATGACTGAGACTCTTTTGGCAGTTAAAGAGGTGACTTTGCTGCAGTGAGGCCAAGGAGCAGTACCCGTGAGTACCGTGGCAGGAATACCCCAGGGCTTTGGGATGCATTTACTCATGTAACGCTTTTCCTAAAGCCTCCTGAGGCACCCGGTGCTGGGGACCCGCGTGCCCAGATTCCAAACCTGAATAAAGTTCAGACTTGGGGGGGAAACAGAGAAGAGGAATGAAGATTTACAGTTGCAGGGATACGAGTGAGTGGCAAAAGAAATACCCTCCTGGCTCTGCCATTTGCCCCCCAAAAAAGCATGTGGCAATGGGCCGTGCATGCGGGACAGGCTTGGGCTGGCCAGAGTCACTGCAGCTCCCGGCCATCACCGCGGTCCTTTACAGCTCCCTTTGCCTGGCTTGGCTTTGCTTTGGCACTGGCACTGTGCCGGCTCTGTCAGGACCTTCCCTGCACCGCTGCGGCAGGACCATGGCTCTGAATGCTGCTATTGTGAGCCCTGTGGCCACGTGGCTCCGCCAGGGAAGGGGCCCCGGCTCCCCAGCTTTTTGGGTAAGCTGTAATGATGCTGCAGGTCAAAAGGCTGCGGTGGGAGATTCCCGTGACAAGCCAACAATGCCGAGTCCTGCATCCTCTGAGCCCCGCTGCTCCTGCCACATGCCTTGCCGTGCCATCCTGCCCCAAAGGTACATGACTGCTCTCCGGGTAGTAAAAGGTCCAGGTCCCCCCTGCTCCTTCCCGCACCCACTGCGATGGCCATGGCTCTGTTTTGCCGTGGATGTGTTACACCCACCTGCTATCACCCACAAACCTTTTGATTTTTGTAAAAAAAAATTAGCATCTATTGCTGGAAGTGAGGCACCCAAAGGAGCAAAAAAAAAAAATGCTCTGAAGTCCCTGTCCACATCAACCTGATTTGTCTGCAGTAATTTTTCCCCCGTGCTTTGCCATCATGGCTGAGAGATTTTCCAGTGACGCAGCTGGTGCAGCGGGAGTTCTGAGTGGGGGCTCTGGGACCCCACTTCTGCCTGTGCTGGACACCAGTTTTCCAGCTGGGTGAGCAGGTGGCTGGATTCTGGCCACATGGATCTCCTCGATATCAGGGAAGAACCAAGGCGGTGTTTGGATGCAACCAGCAGCGCCGGTTTATCTTGGCTGACGGCAGGTGGGGATTTGCCTGCGGAGCCCAGGTGGCACCAGCCCCTTCTCCAGCTCCTCCCACGGCGGCCTCTGAGCCCGTCAGCGTCCCTGTGGCAGCCACCCTCAGCTCCCTGCCCACCCACGTGCTCCCTGGAGATGGAAATGTCGAGGATGCAAAAAGCAAGGAGCAGAGTTCCCCAGCACCAGCCGTGGCAGCCTCTGCGGTGATGTGCCATGTGTTGGACCTTGGGTGCTGGGACCGAGGATGGGTGAGCTGCCACTGCTTGCTGCTCCGGCTTTCCTTGGTGAGTAGGAGCTGAGATGGAGCTGCGCTACCAGCTGGCAAGGAAATAACCCCTTGGAGCCTTGTCCTTGGTGGGATGGGGCCTCTTTGGGAGTGCCGAGAAGGGGCATTTAAGTGGGTCTGGATGTAACCAAACCTCGTGCAGGTTTGCTGTGCTAGAAATAGGGACTTGCCCTGCTGGGCTGAAGCCCGAGCTGTTGTGCATGTTGAATTTTCCCCCCAGATCATGCCCATCAATGCAAAGCAAGGCGTCTTCCAACGTGACAGGTAGATTAGCAGCATAATGCCAAAGCAGATGGTGTGGCACAGGGCGGATGCAGCAGGGACCTTCCTGTACAAAGCATGGGGGCATTGCCAGGATGTTCAGGGAGCCCTAATTCTGTCTGCCCCTGGGGTGAGTCCCCCGAAGCCAGCCTGCTGTGGCTGGATGCATGGCCCCATCCTCCTGGGAGAAGGGGTGTGTGGAGAGTGGGATTTCTACCTGCTGCCAACAGAGGATTTGGGTTTATTGTCTCGAAATGCACATCCCTGCTATTAATGAGCAGCCAGGGTGTCATTTCAATTTAAATGACATCACAGATGCAGCCCTGCTAATTGCTCATTTGCTTACCCGGAGCAAGTGTTAAATCAGTAGAAGAAACCTGAATTATAGAAACCTCTTGTGCATCTAATAAGGACTGCTGTAGAAGAGCAGCCCGTGTATTAACCACCTTGGTGGCAATGCTTGTCCGCTGCCATGCTCGGGTCTGTTTCGGTCCTGTTGCTCACCTCGCTGTGGCGAGCAGCTGGGGAAGCAATGCAGATCGCCTAGAAATACTGTGATTCACGGCCGGGACAGATGCAAAGGATTTAAAAGGGGAAAATCTCGGCAGCATTGGTGCTCAGAGAGATGCCGTGCGGAGCCTGGGTGGGCTCAGGCAGCCCTTGTGCTGGGCTGGTCTGCAGGGCAGAGGGATGGCTGCAGCCCTCAAACATCTGCCCCAGTTTTGTGCCCAAATTTTGTGTCTAAATGGCTCTTATCGTAACTTAGTAGGAGCCTGTAGAGTGTCTTATAGCGATCATTACACAGAAAAACCACTGTGCTAAAGAGGTGATTATTAAAATCGCAAAATCAAATACCCGGTGTTCAGAAATACCAGAATTTCAGCCTGAGCAGGTAGAGCGTGTGCTGCAGATAACCAGCTCTGTAATGGGAAGATTTGGGAAACCTTTGCTCTGGTTCTGCCCTGCAGGATTGTTGTTCTCCCTGTCTGCAGGGCAAAAGTGGCTTCGATGAGGACCACAGCTGCTTCTGTGAGTTTTTAAGCCATGACTCAGGAGGTTTAAATTCAGGTCTCCGTCCTGCTGTGCGCACATCGGGGCTTTGGGACGTCATTCCCTTGGCACCACTGTGCCTCCTCAGGCTGCAAGGTTTAAGGAAGGTGGAGGAGTTTCGATCACTGTGTTTAGAGAGCTGCCAGCACTATATGTGCTGCTGCAATACAAATAATTTTATCAAAAAGATTATTTCTAAGTCCTGGTAGAACTGCGAGATCTTGGCTTCTTGTCCTGACCACGTTTCCTTTTCTTTCTCGAGTCCTTTGAAAAAAATCTGGCTCCTTCTACCGTGACTCAGATAAGAGGAAATAAAATCCACGTTCATCATGTCACCGCTTGAGTCAGATTGGCATTTACACCATTAGTTTGGAGCAGGTTGGCTCCATGATGGGTGTTTGCTTTGTTCCTTGTGATGAAAGTAATTAATCTTAGATGTGGACTTTGCCCAAAGAACCGCCTGGAAGGCTCAGGGGAATTTGGATGCCTCCTTCGTGGTGCACAGCTTCACCCCATCGACAGGAGGTTCCTCCGTGGAGGTGTGGGGCCAAGCTGGGAGAGAAGCAACCCGCAAGGGACTCATGTTTCTGCATTAAACCAGGGCCAGACAGCAATTAATACCGCTGTCTGAGCTTCCCCATACTCTCACTGCCTGGCAATATGGGTTGCTGTGTCCCATGACCCCATGAGTAACGCCCATGCATCGCCTTGGGGCATAGCACCCTTGACAGCACCCAGGGAGGAGCACCAGCAGCCAGGATGGGATGCTCTGCTCCCCCCGCAGATGTGGCTGCATTGGATCCATAGCAAAGCATCTCTGTAACTGCTCAGGGATCAAGTCTGGTGCTCCCTGCTACTGCGGGCTTTGGCTGTGATTTATAGCCCCGAAGCAGCCCTTTGCTGGGCTCCAGTAATCCCACTGTCCTTATATGATAAAAAGACAATTAAATAGTCACATCAGTATCTTGCTGCCTACCAGGCCTTGAGGGGTAAGTGCACCCAGGGAGGCAATTTGGGTTCCTCACTGCTTCTGATAGCTGCCTAATCTGCTGAGGGATTTAGACGGCGCTCGTCTGATGTTCAAGGCTTAGCGCTGCGGGAACAGCCAGAGACTGCTGCCTGGGGAAAAGATGGGGAGAGGCGGCTGCCAAAATGGCATTGCACCGCAAAGGGCTTTTGTGCCTACAGCATAAGGGTGTTTACCCCAGCGCCACGTTCAGTTTTGAGGCTCATAGCAGGGGGAAGAGGAGGGCACTGATGTTTTGCTTACCTGGGGCAGGACACGAGCGATGGGGACATATCTCCACCTGGGCTGGAGCAGGGACCTGCCTCCCTCTTGCACATTATGGCACTGGGAACAGGTAAGTGCTCAGAGCAGTGAGGGGGAGGTAGAAAATCCTACATCCTGCATGAGGGTCTGGCACTGACCATATCTTCCATGCCATGCCCTGGCCACCCACCCCAGGGCTACACCAAGCCCAGCACCGACTCCTTGGTGTAGCTCCCTTTGGACCATCTTAAACTCCGAATGAGCAAACGCACTGCTGAGGTCAGCGGGGTTGTGCTGAGAATGGGCTTGGGTTGGTGTTCAGGGGGAGCAAAATGGGGCTGGGCATCGGCACCTGGGAAGGAAAGAGAGACTGAGCCTGGAGGGATGATGCTTGTTGTTACAGCTGGAAGTGGAAATGGCCCTGGGAGCTAGCAGAGATGTAAAACTTGAGATGCTGACTAGTTTACACCTGCACTGCTGAATGATCTGCTGCTCTGCAGGTGATCCTGGGGCAAATCACTTAACCTCATCCAGCCATTCCCCTAGGAGAAGGAATTAATTGAATTATTTTGTTTTGATGGCCCCTCTGAAGCAAGCTGTCTGTGATCACTGCTGACACACCAGCAACTGCCAGGTCAGTAGAAGACTCTGCCAGGTCAAGGCAGGGTCCATTTCATTCCAAGTGTGCAGATATGGAAATAAAGAGGTTTCAGACCCTGGGTGCAAGTTGAGTCTTAGCATATATCACAGTGAAATGAGCTGGGGTCCTTGCTGGGGCCTTGAATGAGCTGTTTGCTTTGTCCTCTCCCTCCCCTTGCTGGCTCCAAGCCCCGGTGTGGGGTAGCACCACACACCTTCATCAGCTGTGCATGTTTGGCAGCCGCTCATAAGCAGAAAGTAGCCCCCTTCTCCTATCTTGAAGCTTTGCCGTAGAGCAAAGAACATCAGCAGTATCTTTACTGAGAAGAAAACACATACGAGTGGTTTGTATTTTTAAAGGCGACAGTCTTGCAATAAATTGGGATGGATTTTTCAGGTGCCTACACTGATGGCACAGTTTTGGATCAAGCAAGCCTGGGGATAAAGAGGTTTTGGTGTTGGATTTGGGTTGTTTGGGGTTTTTTTTCTCTGATGTTAGCCTGCACCCCAGAGAGAAAATACACTGGCTCGGTGTCATTACTTTAATTGGACTGATCCTCTGCAGATGCCGTTTGCGGGCTGGTGAGAGATGGGGAAGGAGCTGGTGCTCCCACTCGCTGCTCACACACAATGGAGCACGCAGGACAGGAGAGGCTGCTGGTGCTGCGCGCTGGCTTTCGATACCACATCTTCCCCCGGGGTCTTTTACAGAACTTGCAGACCATTAAAAAGCCACATCAAACAGCATTTCTTCCATTTAAGCTTCATGACAGAAGCCAGTCCACAGTGTCGAAACCCAGCTGGGAGCTGCTGGGATATAATGGGAAGAGTTCATTAGAGGAGTCCCCAGCTACCGGCAACTTTCAGGCTTTTCAGATGATAGAAATTCAGCAGGAAGCCAAGGTGGTGGCATTTGATTGCTGTGCTTCAGGGTAGTGTGGCTGATTTAACCATTTAATCAATGAAAGCCAGGCAAACTTAGTATTTTCATTTTGAGAGAAGCAGGTTGCTTAGTGGTTTTTTCTTTAACCAACTCATTCTATCGGTCCAGCTCTTTGAATCATCCGGAGACCGACCTTAAAAGAAAACAGCCAATGACCTTAATTTATTTACTTTCAGGCAACTTCTATACATAAGGGTGGAGAAATACAGATTTTATTTAAGCAGTCACAGGAAACAGTGTTGTTTTTTCCAAATAACTTTTTAAACCAGAACTGCAAGAGATTTTAGGATTTTCTTGAAGAAACTCCAGGTGCCCCGGTGTGTGTGTGTGTCTGCGCAGTGCCACTGCAGGGATGTGTCCCGGGAGGTTTCCCCGCACCCAGACTCAGCTCCAGCTCCCTTCACGCTTAGCTGAGGCTTGAACTCTGCCTCTCGGTCCTTTCCAGGACCCTTTCTACAAAAGGGTGAAGCTGAAACCTTTGTTTCCTGATGCTCATGGTAGAGAAAAGGCCGATACCTGAATTTTAAAAGTAGGGCAGTGAGAAATACATAGAGAGGCGACAAGAGGCATGGCAACAGCCTCCCGCTGAAAGAGGAGAGTCAGGCATTCAATTACTCGTGTTGTATGTGTGGTCCTGAGAGCCAGCTTTCCTTTTCCCCTCCTTGGATATCACCTCCAAATGCGGGAAGATGCCAAGCAGTTTCTCTTTCCCAGTGTTTCAGCGACACTAAAAGAAGCGAGGTGAAAACTCTGTCTGTGTCAGTGTTCCCGTAAACCTGCCCCCACCGTGCCTCAATGCAGGGGACCTAAGGCAGCCCAGGGAAACCTGCAGACAATGCCTGCTTTGTCTACCTCCCTTCTCCTCGGGCGCCGTGAGATGCTGAGTCCAAACATTTAACCACAAAATGCATTAATTACCGTCCAGCTCCCTGGGGTAAGGACCATATGCCAGTAACCAGAAAAAAAAGCATGCTATTGCATGGAAAGTACATCGATTGTTAAACGACTCCAAGCTGCAATTACTGCCACTAAAAGTTCTTGATTAACATTTCCTAGAAACATTTAGTCCTCCAACCTCCGTGCTTGGAGCAGCATTCACTTGGACCGTGCAAAAGAGGTGCGACCCAGAAATTGTGGGATGAAGTCAACTTCCCACATAATGATAAGGGATGTGTCCTCTACTCCTGTAATTCTGCCTCAACCCACAGCAGAGAGCTGTTTTCCACTGTATTTTTCACCAGTGTCAGATCTTAACTCTGGGTCTGGTTCCATGCAGCGCTGCGTGTCCTCAGCTGCTCACTTCAGCGCCTTGTGGGACCAGCTCCGTGAGCCTGCAGCTAATGCTAAAATTTGGCATCCGCCCCGGATGAAAATGAGCTATCTAGGGACAGCTGGTTGGGAGTTGTAGCAAACTGCAAACAGTCTGACACAAGCAGAAGTTTGATTTCCCCCACACTCCCTGTAAATCTGGCAGGCTAACACCCTCCGGATCAGCTTCAAAAACAAACACTGCTCAACGCAGGGGTAATAAAACATGAACGAGCAATATCAGCATAACAAAATAGTCCATCCTAGGTGGCAGGTGATGGACGGAGCCCAAAATCTCGTTTGGTGTCTGGACGGGAGGCTTAAGGAAATCGGAGCTTACGGGGTTACTTTGCTAAAGGGGCACCATCACAGCAGAGCATCTGGGACACGTGGTCTCTGGGCCTGCGGTCACTGCTCTTCCGCTTCAAGTCTCCAGGGAAGGACTTTGCAGCATCCCAGCCTGCAGACAAGCCCAGGAACCCGAATTAGCATTGGAATGAGAATGCTGGTATTTTTAAACCAGGGCGTGTCGTTTCTGCCTTTCTTTTAATAAGTGTCCGTGGGCAGGTTCTTCTCGCAGCTTCATCCACCATTGCTTTAAAGAGCTATAATGAACCCGAATGTCAGGCCAGGCTCTCGCTTCCAGCTGCAGCCGGCACTGGATGGTCCAGCGAGCTGCCATGCTGCATTCTGCCTTCCAAACCTTCCTCAGCACCCTGTCTTCTTGAAGCAGTTTAATTATGCTTAAAAGCCGGGATGTTCATACTGCGTGCTGTCCCGCTGAGCTCCTCCAGTGGCTGAAAAATTCCCCTTAGAAATAAAGAGCCACTTTTGAAACCCAGGGTCAATGTGGCAGCCAATTCCACTGGCTGAACGTGCACAGCGAGGGCTGGGGCAGGAGAGCGCTTGCTTTGATATCTTTAACATCTGATGCCTCCAGTTTCAAAAGCACTTGGAAAGTTTGAGATGGAAAATTGCTGCATAAAGGCCAAAAGTGCTAGAGAAGTGAAACAATAATATGCTGTTTTGCTGCTCTGCCAAATGGAAATAAGCCTTCTCAATACAGCATAAAATAATATAGAGGGAGTGACCTACTGATCTAAGCATAGGTGGGGGGCCCAGGATTGCTCTGTTCTGACTCCCTGACTCGGTGCAAATTTAGCTTTGAATAAGTCACTTAACTTTTCTGACTCATTCCTCACAGCTGTAAAAGGTGGGTAATGCTCACTTCCCTATGGATTGTTAGGAGGACCGGTTATTTATTTTGTAAAGCTCGGGCAAATCAATTCTAAGTATTATTGCAAAAAAAAAAAATCTTCCAGAATAACATAAGCAGCAATTACAGAAGTAGGAAAGAATTGAGAGCTTTCGACGTTCAAAACTGTTCTGAGCATTGTTAAAGAGGTTTCATTTGAATGGGGAGGATGAGGGGTTTGGCAGGTGCCAGCTGGAAACCAGGAAAATGTCATCTAAAAGTAAAATAACTGAAAAGATATTAAGCAACAGACAAGGCTGGTGCAGCTGGATATAAATGAAATAAGCTAGCTATTAGCTGCTCTGCAAGATAACAGCATGCGAACTCTTTTGTTAGAGAAGAAATTCAGTGGTAGTGAGGAAAAAACGGCCCTGGCAGCTTCTTTGTATGACTGGTAAAACATAAGAAAGCACAGAGTGCCTCACAGACCTCAGATTTGTTGCTCTACACCTACCTTTAGCGGCGCCGTGGGAGAGCTATTTCTTTGTACTAAAAACACTGCCTTTTGAAAAGTGGGTGGTTCTTTGCTTTGGGGAGTCTCATAAAGTATTCCAGGTTTTGCAAAACCCTGTGATTTTGAAACTTTTGGCAGAGGAGGATGGTGAAGCAGAGAGAGGAAGGCTTGGTCCTCGGCTGAGAGGGGTATCTGGCTCAGCGTTCCTTATCCTGGCGCTGCTCAGCCCCGGTTCAGAGGACTCAGCTCTTGCCTTTCCCAGCGGACAGCAAACAAGCAGCAGAGGGTAACAACTTTCCCCTGCCAGCGTGCTGCAATAGCCTTGCAATAAAAGCCCCTTGTTACCAGTTCCTGAACGTACTGGGGACATTTGGCCCAACTGGTGCAAATTTCTTACTCTGCCGTGTGCAAAAAGTGCACATAAAGCCCCAAAACTGATGCCTGTGGAAGGTCTCCACAATCCCATTTAAGGGAAATATTTTTCCCTTCCCTCTATCCCACGCACTTTCCAACGACGGTGTCCTTTATGGTACAGGCTGCAATTAATTTAAGGGCAATTATTCAGGGAGATTCCTGGACAGGACTGAACTGCACTGTCCTGCCTTGCTCCCGGATCGGTTTGGTTACAGTGACACACCGATTTCCAATTTAGACTGTCCCACCCCATGAATCAGTGAGATTCCTTGGACTGTCTGTAAAATAAACAGAAATGAGTCTTCCACCGAGTCCCAGGGAGTCCGCTGAGCTGAGGAGGGCTGTACAGAAGCTGTAGGAATGGGAATGAAAAGGACTTTGTCACATCGGTTGCCCAGCCCTATCAGCACCGGGAGAGGGGCTGACAGCAGTTTTTCCTGCTTTAGATGAACAATTCAAGGGCATTCAAAGATGAAATTTGCTTAAAGACATCCGGTTATGCAGAACTGAGGGTAGTAAAACGCCTGGAGACCTACGAGGTTTTGTTATTGCCAGTGAATACTCCGTTGGTAACCATTTCATTCGGAGCCGTTTCTGGCTGCACGGACGCATTTGGGTACAAATTACAGGGAGGCTCGTCCCAGTGCCGGGTCGCAGACAGCATTAAAGCAGTAGAGGCGGAGAGCTGCGTCTACAAGTCATTCAATGCCACCTCGGGGTATCCCACAGCCCCAGCGCATCCTACCCTGGGAACGGCTCTGCCCAGACGTTCAGGTGCAGCTGAACTCAGACTATTAAAAGTCAGAGTCTGAGCTCCTGAAAAAAAGGAAGGACTGGGAGCGAGGGCGGGTGCTGCCGAGGCATAAAAGCCGCTCTGTTCACAGCGGCTTGGACTCCGCAGGCACGAAGTCGCATGGGGAAAATGTGATCGCAGACTGTGTGCTGCCTTGTGCTATTTTGGTGAAAAGACTGGAAAGGGCAAACGGTTTAATTTCATTCCGACGTTTTTGTTTTGCCCAATTCTCCTGCACGTTTTTCTGTCCAGCTCCTCAGTCCCTGACCTTAATAGCGAGGGAGAAACTAGGCTGGAAACGCTCCTCCCTGCCTCTCCAAATAGATTTTTTTCCCCCAGCCAGGAAAGAAGCTGTTTCTGCTGCTCTGGCGTGGCGCGGCGGGGCTGTGAGGGGGAAGTTTCTAGTTTTGAAGCTTCTCCCCGCAGGCGAGGTGGGCCGCAGCCCCGGGGCTGAGGCGACGGCGGAGGCGGGGGGGGGACACGAACGACACACCCGACCCCCTCCCCGGGCCTGGCGGTGCCC
>WAAD01026197.1:0-57859 GCA_013389945.1 Fregata magnificens
CAAAAATTATTGTCACAGCTCAGCTCTGAGCTCTTCTGTTCTATGACATGAACAACAACCACAGGGCCCTGTGGGAGTTAACAAGCGAATTCACTTCTTTTATATATTCACAAAAGTCAGGATAAGAACTCAAACAGAAGGAAAAGCATATTAAGAATCCATGTCACAAAACCACTGTATAAAATCATATCCACAATAATTACAGCTTGATTTTAACTGTAAAATTCATACAGAAGAAAAATATGGAAACATCAGTTATTCTGAGAACAGAAACCTCCCCCAGTATTTGCTTCTCAGCAGACAGTGGGCTCAGGATGACTTGGCTTTCCTAAGCTTTAGCAGCCTCATGTGACCATGTCCAGAGCAAGGGAAACAAGGGGAAGTTAGGACAGTTTAAAATATGCTCCAGCTTGGACCAGGAGCTGGGCAGATGCAAACCCACTCAGATTCGCAAAATGTAATTCTTGCTTGTGAAAACGAAGGCTGAAAGGTGACCTTACTGCATGTGTAAGCTTACACACAGCAGCCTAAGGGACTGATCATGGGGAACTTGTCAGTCTTATTAGATAAAGGCATAATCAAATACATCCTCTGGAAGCTGGAGAAACTCGGTCCTAAAAAAGATGCAAGTTCATGGCAGTGTGTACCTAAATGCTGAGATGGTTACTGAAAGTGGTGGTGCACCACTTGAATTTTCTAGATGCTTTGCAGAAGAACTACTGGGAAAAAGTCTAGTGTCTGTGTATACTAATCTGGTCAGATGTTTGTAGCCTGGGTACAGGATGATCTGTCTCCTGATACCTCAAGATCTCTTTCAAAATGTTAATATTTCCTATTATTTCTGTATTTCTATAGTGGCTCCTTCTGGCCTCAGAAGATGGATTTTGCCCTTGCTGAGCACTACTGCGGTGTCCTTATTCAATCCCTGAATAGAGGCCAATGAATAACACGCCCCATTTGGCAAGTGCTTTCTCAAGTGTAAACAAGTGCGCTTTTAAAATGCTCCCCCCCCCGACAAAAATAAACCAAATTCACCATATTAACTGATAAAATGTGTACTAAAGTACTGACAAAAACCAGCAATAAATAATAAAAGCCCAATTCTGCATTTTAAAAGAAGCCTTAGAACAGAAAGAGAAAGAAAACTAAAGAAACTAAAACTAAAACTAAAGAAAACTTTAGCTCCCTGTAAGAACAAGGATAAAACTGCAGTGAAATTGTGTACTATGTTTTAAAAAAGATCAGGAGGAAAGCCACTGTAAGATTTCAAATGATTACATGGTATAGTTTATGTTTTATAGGGATTGAAATGCTCATGTCTTTTTAAACATTTAGATGCTTCAGGTAATATTTCTATTACATGCAATAAAGTAAAAAGTACCCAGAAGTATGTTTTCATTGTTCATCTGGTTCCTTAAGGAATTTAAGGAAAGTCAAAGCCCGTATCCTGGTTTTTTATACATAGTGTACATATAGGAAAAACCAAATCACAACAAGGAATAAATGTGGGAATTAAAAGCAGATATTCAAAATAAAAAAATTTGAATGGTTAACTAGTAAAATTTAATGTGCCTTTTTGGTCAATAATGTTTTAGTATTTTCTATATTTTGACTGTTTGATATTTGGCTTTTTGCTATTTTGATACATATTTTGATACTGTTGAAAACTGTTTTCTTTTAAAACATGAGGCATATCACATGCAGAACCTTCTTTTCAATAGTAAACTTCAAACACTGAGTAGGAGAAGGAAAGGTTACCAGGTTACTGGTCACTGTGATCTTTTGAAAAATCTTATAGACCCACATACTCAGAATGATTCAAGTTGGAAGGGACCTCAGGAAGTTATCAGTCCAAGCTTCTGCTTGAAATACTCTCTGAGTACTTTGGAAACCCCTTAGAAAATTAAAATTCATCCTAGGAAACAAAGTCCAGGACTGAGGTAGTCACCCAAATTCTTCCTACTGGCAGCAAAGAAGTCTTACATCATCCAGGGCTGTACTAATAGAAGCACAGCCAGTTGATCTATCTTTAACTAAGCACCCGTTAGACCGTATCTAGATATTGCATCCAGTTTTGGGCCCCCAATATGAGAAAGATGTTGATAAACTGGAGTGAGTTCAGTGGAGGGTCACCAAGATGGTCAAGGGCTGGAGCACTTGTTCTGTGAGGTGGTGGACGGTGGGAGACTGAGAGACAATGGGCATAAATTGAAACAAAAGAGGTTCTGATTGGGTAAGAGGAAACTTTTCCACAATGAGGACAGTGGAGCAGTGAAAGTGTCTGCCCAGAGATGTTATGCACTCTCCATCCTCGGGGTTTTTGAAGAACAGACTGGATAAAGCCCTCAAGCAGCCTGGTCTGATGTCGTATCTGACCCTGCTTTGGGCAGGAGGTTGGACTGGAGACCTCCTGCAGTTCCTTCCAACCTGAGATGTCTTATGATCCTACTTTCCCCACAACACTTAAGGCAAGTGAATTTTGAGAAAAATGGGAAAGCAACCAGGTGTGTGAGCTAGTAGAGGGACATAGAGTGTGATGAGAAATCTTCCTCTGTCCTTCTTCAAGGTGACCCTTATACACTTTCATATGTAAAATTCTGGACATTGCCAGCTGAAAAAGCAGAACAACTTACAGTGTAATTGGGGAAAAAGGATGGCAAAATTGCTTTCCCAAAGCAAACACCTCATATGAATAGAAACAGATGCTATCATTGAAAGGGACATAGAAGGAGGTGGATATGAAACTTTAGATCCCTAAGCATCAGGTAAAAGAGCAGACATTCTCTGGCGTTGGTCTTCTAGTGTTATCTCCGACAAGAGCTAAACAGAAAACAAGACGCTCCAAAACCTCAGGCACCATATCCCAAGAGCTGTTCCAGTGAGACTCTCATACCTTCCTGAGCAGGATGAAATGAAAAAAGAAAACTTCAGGGATTTTCAGGTGGGCTTATAGTCAATCCCTGCACAGACAGATGTGTACTATTCTGACAGTGAATGTATTGTCCCAATACTTTATTTGAGAGAAGAACCTATACTGTCCCCAAGGAGCTCAATTTTAGGAGAAGGTAATCCATGTCTAATTCAGAGAATTAAACAGCACAGAGAAGCAGCACAGAGAAACTTGTCCAATACAAAGAGGTTTTTTCATTCTCTGTAACTCTGACAGATTCCCTGACGTGGAGATAATTTATGATTCTCTTATGCTTGTCTTTGAGAGCAGGGAAAACATTAGATCGAAACGGGGCTTCGGATTCAAGAAAAAAAATTACCACTTGGAGAAATCCTTTCAAATGGAGGCATCTCCAGTGTTAAGGCAGACTGACATTTTGTACAAAACCACACCAATAACACAAAATATTAGGGACACTGACATCAAACAGGCACAGCAACTGAATCAATTGATGGAACTAGTCCTGCGACCATTGAAATGATGCTGTGGCTGGATCCTCTAATTACTGCAAGCTGATCAGCGCAATCCTCACATTAAAACTTCCTTGTCTCCCTCACTTCAGAAGCTTCCAAAATCCACCAGAGCTTATGCTTTGCCCTACTTATAGAAAGGGCCTTCACCAGGAGGAAATCTCAGGTTCAGGCACAGAGATTTCAAAATAAATGGGAGCTTAAGAGTTCAGTGTGCCTGCCCCTCTGGGCCTGAGGCAGAGAGAGAGGCCATTTGGAGAAATAGCTTTTTGTGGGATATATCAAGCCATAGAAAGAGTACTCCGCTCTGGGAAGATGCAGTGCTGTGAAAGCCTGCGATTAAGTCAGGTCTTGGGGAGAATGAATGAAGAATTTATACAGTGGAAAGACACAGAAACTGCAGTCACCTACACAGTAAGAACCTCTGCTAGTTGGGGGGTTTCCATCCCTGACACTTCCTGTAATCTGCATCTGAACAGTGTTTCTAAGAAGTCTAACATATAAAAGTGCTAGCAAAGAAGAAAAAATTCTTAACGTATAAAAACCCCGCAGTCCTCTGCACTCGGTACAGACATCTCTAATACCAGCTGAGTGTGGAAAGGGGAAGCCAGCTTGCAGAACAAAACCTATCTGTATTAATAAATACCTGAATGGAAATCTGCCTTCAGGCCTGTTATACGGACTTGAGGATGCAAAGTCTTATTCACAGTTCTTGAGATGATTTTCCACTTTTCTTTCTACTAAGGTACACATTTGCAGCGTACAAAATTATAGTTATGAAAGAATATTGTGGGAATTCAAAATATATTCCAGTTTAAATACAGAAAAATGGTTAACAGAGCATTTAAGAACCATGCTTGGGTCGTATTCCACAGATTAAGATTCACCTGTATCTCTAGACAAATTACATGAAGAGCCAGCATTTCTGTCAGAAATGAGAAGTCACAGAAATGACTTGCCTTTGGAGACTGATTCTGGTGTTTTTCTTACATTAAAGTCAGGTTCCTATTAAGTCTTTGGATTTACTGTGACTGTGTCCTAAATCTTAGGAAACGCCAATATTTTCCTCACTTTCTTTCCCATTTATTGCAGCATACTTCTTCTTCTTTCTGTCAGCCTCCATAATTGGTGGAAAGTAAGAGAAAAGCCCAGCATGGTGCTGAATCAATCTAACAGTGAGTTACAATGATTGCTGGTGGATCCGAACTCTTGGAGGGAATGGGCTGTGTTTTCACAAAAAGTAGTAATCTTTTTATTTTGCTTTCAGGGGCTTGGGAGGAAGAAGTAGGCCAAGCAAATGGCTTATCTCTTAGCACAGCACAGTGCAGAACACAAGGGTGTTCAATGTCAGATCCAGGGTCTACCATGACACACAAGGTAAGCGGGTTTTCTGAGGGATTTTTCCCCCTTCCTCCTTTTTATGTATACCGGCCCTTTTAATCCTTTGCTTTTAGGCAGCTAACTTCCATCTTACCGTCCCAAAAAAGGAACTACAGGGAGGTAACCTGCTCCGAATAAGCTTCTGCTATGTACTATTAATAGAGCACAGGAATAACTTTGAGATGCAAAGAGTTCCTGGAGTTCAGACCCCAAGTCCACTCTGACACTAGACCAGCTTAGAGAATATTTAAACTTTGCTGGGCACAGACACACATTAAACACCAAGGCTAAGATAAAAGAAACCATCTGAAAGGTTTCCCTTTGCACTTACTATTCAGAACTGATAAGGGTGTGTTCTTTTCTTTTTTTTCCTGTTGGTGCTCTTTGTCGTGCTTTTTTTACTAGCGTTTCTCTGGTTTGCTACTTGTTTTTATCCATTTGTATTGCAGAGGAGGAAAACTAAGGAAATTACAGAGTGAACCAAAAGAAAAAGATAACAGCTTGAGGTTTTTAGCAAGAAAGGACATAATTTCATCCAGCAAGATGCACTTAAAATTTAAAAGCAAATCAAACCCAATTTATAGCTATATAGATATACACCAGCTAAATAAAACACAACAGTTCAGATATTCTTGCTGAATTTCAATTACCATAAGACCCCACATATTTCAGAAATAACATTAAACAATGCTTATTAAGCCATCTGATATTCTGAAATATCAGTGTATTTAAACTTTTAAAGCAATTTATATAAAATTCAGATTTTGGCTCCCTTAGGAAAATACATTAATGATTTTTATGCTCATTTAAGATAGACAGTTTCTTCCTGATAGATTCAAGTGCTAAACATAAAATTGTTTAGACTATTTCAAGCATTATTGCTCTCTGATATTAATGCAGCAGCATACAAATAAATAAAATGAAGCAAATTCTTCCTTTGGAACTCACTTAAACAGCAATACTCTAAAGTCATCCTGAATTCTACTTACAAAGTAGAGTGGGTTTGTTGGGTTTTTTTCAGAAGCAAAGCAAAAAGTTGCATATCAAAATGATGCAAATCAATCAGGAGCCTCTGCCTGCGCCTGTATTTGCTTTCATGAGATGTTGCATTAGTATATAATAGAAAAGTTTTTCCTTGCACTCACTTGTCAGCCGTTGTTCAGATTACATGCCCTCCTCCTTCTTTCTCAAAGCAAAGAGAGACTGGGCCCCCACTCCATCAGTGACTTAATAGAAACCGCCGCCACAGGAGGTAGAGAAGCCAGTAGCTCCCCATGCACCCTATTCACTGAGCCTGCAATGATCCAACTTGACCTCCCTTGCCTGAATAAAACTAAGCTTTCCTTACTTCTAAGCATAATCATGCATTTTGCTCCAGTCGCTTCTACTCCCCAAACTGTGACAACCTAAGAAAAGTGTATTGTATTTGATGAACATTTGTCAGATATCTACAACTCTCCCTTTCAGCAAAGAGGTCTCTGAATATAAACAGGCATTTGATGCAAAAGCCTCCCATTCAACCAAACACACAAACACATACAAGCTCATTATTTTCAGCATACAATAAATCTATTCCCTCCACCTGGAATTGGAGAGCATCCCACTCATGCTTTAAGAACAGAATATGACAGGGAAGGAAAAAAAGAGCTGATGTATTATTCTTTGCTCAGTCCAAATTGGAAACCTACACACCCTAATGGCATTTTGGTTTCCAAATGAGTTCTTTGAATAATATTCCCTTCCCCTCTTTCCATTAGAATCTCCAGAAATTAATAATTTAGTCTAGTCATACTGTAGGCCACATGAGTGGTAACTTTTGAATAAAACAGTAACTATTCATACCCACATTTAAATTGCTGGAAGGCTTTTGAGGTTCAGTGCCAAATAACTAACCCATCTCAAGCGTCTATAGTAACTGGGACTTATGAAAAGCTGCTGCAGCTCAGTCAGCATTAACTTCAGTTTAGGAGTTTGGTTTTACTTTGTTATGTTGATTTGCGTGGGACTTTATACCCAAAGGGAAAGGGACGCACAGAGAGTTTCATTTGCACTAACAACATAGCCATGCCTTCTACAGCTAAATACAGCTCCCAGGGCTGCCACTTGCCCCCGTGACTTTTTGTAGTGCCAAGTTACAGAAACAGTTTCTAGATTGCGACCCTTCTGTTGGCCTTTTATGAAGATCTACGATCATGATGCTAATGTCAGGCAACACAGTGAGCATGTACACAAATGGAACGGATCTCAATATCACTATGTTTGGAAATTCTGCATTTCAGGAGATTTAACCAAGTCTGTGACAGGATTCAACATTTACAGGACTACAGGGTTCACCACTATGCCTTTTAAGTGCAATCAGGGTATGCAGTAGGTGAAAGAAAAAAAAAAAAGTGGAAAGAAAGAAAAAAACATTTCTGTACACCACATCACTGTAGAAAACTTGATCCATATATTGCCAGGCAGATGCCCTAAGAGCTGAGGTTGAAAGGTTGAAAACCGCTGCGTTTTATTACAAGGGAGCACAATGACAATTGCGGAGGCTTGACCCGCACGACCCCGGAGGGTTTAATCCTCAGCGGTGAAGGAGCGGTGTCCCGTGAGCCGGGGAAATCTGCTTAGCACTGATTGCACTCACTTCTGCCTGCAGACTTTCCTCTGCTGCCACCTCCATTTCTCAATGTTTATATGAGTTAAATTCTCCACTTTAGCATGCTGGCTTGAAATACAGGCAAGGCTTAGTGAATATCATTCCAGACTCCAACTGTGATATTAACACTGAAACACGCACAGAGCATGTTCAGAATTAAAAAGCCTCTTTCCCCCTCTTTTAAATGATGAGACAAAAAGGATTCGGATGTCTCAGACACAAGTGTATCAGAAGCAGGGGCTTACGTTAGTGAGAAAGAGTCTGTTACATGCCTGTTATGTGCTTCCAGATTCTCAAAAGCATTACTTTAATTTTGCCACTTATTTCCATTATTCTCTTCCTGCTTATTCCCAAAGCCAATTAAAATGCAAACAGGAGATTTTACAGGCTTCAGTTTGATAACAGGCAGCAAGACAAGCGAGGCATGGACAGCACTGAAATATAGCTCTTTAATGCAAGCATATTAACAGAAATAATTGGATTTCTAAAGTCTCACAATTGCAAGCATTACCTCTTATCGTCCATTAAATCAATTGACATCCTGCACTTGTTATTTCAAAAGTGTTATTCTTATTTCACGAGAGTGCTAAACATATTCGGTTTGCTCTAACAAAAGTTGGGGAGTTTTCTTCTGAAGTACATACTAGCCTCACAGCATGTAATATATCTAATGGATTCATTAAAGCCAGCATGGTAAACGCTGGCCTCGGAGAAGTTAAACTCTCAATTTTGTTTTAGCAGGGCCAGAGTTTCATCCAAAACACATAATGTTTTATTAAACTTTTAGTAATTATAATAAAAGAGTTAAAGAATTTAATCTCAACTTTTCAAAAGAGCCTATGGGAAGTGGATGCTGGAACTCGTCTGAATTTCAATGGGAGGCTTAGCATCTAACATCCTCGGGAAATCCCTGCCTTATCCTGCAGTTGATTTCTGAATTTAACATCATCCTCGTATTCCATTTTATATGTTCAATTCAAATTACTCCCCCTGGCTATGACTGCTGTCAGGTGATACAGCTAATGCAATCTTTAACCGCATCCAACAAGGCAGTGCCCAGTCCACCTTACACCCCCCCGTTCCTGCCCCTTCTCTTACACCACATTCATGCTAAAGAGCCAAAACCAAAGGAATACAAACACCCCCACACATCATACCTTTTTGCTCTTAGGGTTAGTGGGTTTAACTCCCTGAACTGGCTCATTGAAATGTCAGATAAGACCAGAGACAGCTCAAGGAAGCAGAGGGAGAACATGGCAAGGGACAACGAGAGGGCAGAATTGCCTCTTATAGTTAAAATTAGCCATTAAACTGGTTTCACTTTCTTGTCAGACCACAGGCTGCCTACGGCTGCACAGTATTAAGAATTCCCCCCACCTCTGATGATATAATTTCAAGTTTATTTATCCCAGCAGCAAGCGCACTGCTGACACAAATGGTGGTTCCGCTCTCCAGCCCATTCCCAGGAACGTGTTTCTGCTCCTCTCCTTTTTGCCAGCACAGACATCCTTGTGACTGTGCCATGAGCTGAAGTGGGAAACAACTACAGCTGAAAAGTAACTTCCATTTTTCAGAGCGGATTTTTTCTGAATTGGTTCCCTGGTCTGGCTCACAAAGCAGCTACACACCACCAACACCAGGAAAAGGGAAGGGGAGGGAAGTGTCCATCCCTCTGAGCGGCACTGTGAACTTATGCCAGAACTGCTCATGGAGCTACAGCTGTGATCCAAGCGCTGAAACCCAACCCGTCAAAACTGGGAAATGAACGCCAGCCTTCTAACTTTGTTTACAGCACACACCGTAGTATGGATACAGGCTCTTGAATAGCTTAGGAATGAAGTTCCACTGGTGATGAATTAGAATTATGCCCCTGTTAGGTATGGTTATATACCCAACTCCAGATTTGAAGCACCCATTTAAAACATAAATTAATATTAAAAATATACATCTGATTTTTTATACTTATTCTTTTTCTATTACTTATTCTAACATGAATATTTCCCTATTTATAGCATGATAAATGATCTTCTATTTTTAAGTTTTCCTACAAGCAAGATTTCAGTTTTCAGCTCCTTCAGATACTACCTTGTAGAGAAATGTTCCAGTACCATGTTTTTATTACCGCTAATGCAGAATAAGTCATTTTGCCAGTTGAAATTATGACAACTATGTCACAAAGAGAGAAGTAAGAGCAAAAATGTGTCTATGTTTCTTTTTTTTAATGGTTGAAAAAGAAAAAAAGGACCACTTTTGTTGTATTTCCTGGAAGAACTGTCATCGGAAGTTGAAGAGCACTTAACATACACCTTGTGGCCTTGAACACTAATAACTTCAACATAGGGCTGATTGGGAAATTGCTTTTCACTTCAAGGTAAAAATGCTAAAATCTGTGTAGGGGATTAAGGGTTTCCCCAGCAGAAAATTAAAAGTACTTCAACTGAAAAGTTGGATTATTTTTTTTAAGCAAATGAAGGGAGAAAATAGTCACACAGTTCAGTTCTAACAGTTCTGTCCTCAGTTCTGGATCTCTTTATTCATATACCTAAACATATTCCATTGAGTATTTTACACTTACACATGGATAAAATAATGAAATACAAAAGGTTAAGAAAAAGAAACAGCACCAAAAATGTTTGGTCCTCAAATCATGAGCAAAATAATCCTTTATGAAAAATGCAGAAACTAAGTTCACCAATGTAATCCTGCTTTACACCACTCCTGTGAAGTTATAAATGCAGAATGTCTTGCTTCCTTCACTGAAGTGGCATCACGCGGAGAAAACGCATCTTTAAAAATTAAACTAATTTGGGGCCACAAACAGGAAAATGCTTTAATCATAATTTTATAGCAGAATTTTATGTCAGTACATAGTTTTTTAGATGCCTTAAACTGCTAATTTCCATAAATTAACATGCCTGGGTCTCTTTTAATAGTAATCATAACTTTGCATTTCCTGCTTGTAATGCTTGGTTTTAACATAATTACAGTATGCACCTTGTTTTCAGTCCCATACAGATCCCCCTCACTGCTTTCTCTCCAGTTAAGCTCTGCTCAACATAGTTTTGTATTAACAGAGACACAAAATGAACCTGCAAAATTTAGAGATTTATTGCATACATAACACTTGCACATGTATATGCAAACACACATTTGCATATTCAAAATATCTGTCTGCCATTGCCAGCGAACATGTTTTATTTTTGCATGCTATGGCTGTACATGCAAATTCCCTTCTTCCAGCATCAATTATCTACTCCCACAATCAATATGTTCCCTTTCCTAAAACAATCCATTTCAGACCCTATATTACTTTGCTTTCCCAGAAGTCAATAAACACTGCCATGTCCCCCCTACACAAATGTCTTTGCCCAATTCTTTTTACTGATTCTGCCCATTACGTGCTTGTCCCTGTTTTCTTCCCTAAACCTTCAACTTCCTCCCTCTTCTTTTGCCCAGACCTTGCTTTTGCTCACTCCATGCAGGAGGAAGAGCAGCAGCTCCACCTCTTCTGCTGCCCTGTTTCTCTTTCTCACCTGTCTGACACAGAGGCACCTTCCGCTCCCTTTGCTAAAGAAACAGCATCCCCAGAAGGCAGCGTTCAATAGCATCCATGTAAGGGACTGTGACCAGAAACACCTGCCAAGGACAGGAATGAACTAAATACTGCAGAGGAAAGGGGACGAAAACACTGCATGGATATATCTCCTTAATACCTACAACAAAATGCCATTTTTTAATTTTTTTTTTTTATGGGAAGCACCGGTCTTGGGAGCTAAATGTTGCAGTCTCCACAGCCACGTGGACAAGGGCCAGGACAAGGCTGCTAAATGCTCTGCCCAAGAGTACTGTTAAATGAGATTCTGCATTGGGGTTCTTCTGCATCGGGGCCGGCTGCATTAACCAGTTCATCACCAGAAAACACATAACCCCCTGTATCAGTTAGGGGCTAGCAGGTCCCAGCCCACCGCATTTGAATGCTTCTGCCTGGTAATATTTCAGGTAGTGGCGATTTTGCACAAACACATGACCCACTTGCTACCTCCCTCCTGCAAAAGTACACCATACTCTATCTTAAGATTAACTGTGCTGCCCGAATCACCAGTGCACATGGACACACAAACAAAACGTCTACATGAAATGACAGTGCTACGGTGAATTGCTTCCTAAAGGTTCATTTTACTAACCCTTAACCTGCAGTTGTGCCAGCCTGTATACTGGAGTCAAGACCGTGGGGAAAAGCAGTCAGCTGGAGTCTTTATAATGAAAAAAGACTCTCTCAGCTTTACCCCCACAGGGCCGGCTCAGAGTTCTCAGCTTTGTCCTGCTTCGAGTATGCTTCACACTTGAATAAAGACAAGTTTTGTTCTCTGCAAGAATAAGGTTCATGCTGGTTAAAAGAACTGAGCTAGCTAAACGAAAAAAATTTAACTATTGATCATGACCATTAAAACACTTTAAAATATGAAAATAAATTCAAATTGGACTTGGTAGGCTAAATTTACTTTCAATTTTTTCCCATGTATAAGGCTTATTTGCCTAATTTAATGTTTTACAGCTATCTTTAATGTGCAAATACTTTCTACGGTGAATATGCAATATAAAAAAAATAATCAGAAACTCTCATTCTGAAGTTATGCTGTTTATTTCCTTCCTGAAAACTCAGCTGAGTGAAGTCAGGTTAATTGCCTCTAAGTCTCTATGAATAATGTTGCAAAGCCTTGCACTGACAGTTACACCATTCTTCTGCTAGTCGTGTATCCCAGAGCTATTTCAATGTATAACTGTAATTCATTTTGGCTGCTAGATCTGCATGTAAAGATAAAAGTCAATAGCAAACTTCCATAGTCTGCCTCCGGTTTTTCATCAGCTTTCTATCCAGTGGTGTAATTTCGGAGATGTTACTTGATCTAACATGCTCCAAAATAATGGAAGCCTCTGCTCCCTTTAATATATTCTCTGCACATTGTCATCATTCATGGTGGTAGCAGCAGTATGTTGGCTCATTATGTTGTAGTAATCTTGCTACCCGATATTCTTTTCACCAATCAATCTGTTGATTACAGCCAGTTTAAACCTTAGCAATGAACAGGATTCTGAGATTTTTCAAAGGACAATGGAATCTGAATTAATTAGCATCCATCAGAGGAAAAACAAAATCCTCCTACAAATACAACTGAGAAACTTAACAGCCCACAAGGACAACGTTTATGGAGCAGTGGATGGGCTTTTACACACCCGCAGTGCAGGAAAGCGTAGCATCCTCAGCTTTCAGCTTAGCAATCGGGCTATGAAGAAGCTAATTCTCACACATAAATTTATTAATTACACCTTGAAACTCTACCAAGTTAGCCTGTTATTGACGCCAGATCTCAAACTGTTCTGATTCATAACTCATCTTTAAAACCTGCAAGCATGAAGATTTGAAGCTTCTGTCAAAGTATTTCCAGGTTACGCTTACTATTCTATCAATCACATACCTCACAGAGCCAAAAAAAAACCAGTCTAACATTTCCATGGATAAGCAGGGGAAATTCATACAAAAAGGGGAAAAAATCATACCTGTTTTCTTCAAACTATCTTTATAGTATGTTCCATAGTTGGCAACTTAATAATGTTACTAACATTAACAAATTCTCAGAATGTAAGTGCTTTTCAAAAGACACTAAAATACTTGAAAACATGGCCTTTGTAAAAGAGGTAAAAAAAAGAGACATTATTTACATGGCTGGCATTTAAGGAAATAACAAAAATCATTCTCGCTTTTATGGACAACAGTAACATTTGCAGTCCAAAAAATCACAAATGTCCTGTAACAGATGGTGATAGCCTCACTGACATGACGAATAAGAGGCATTTAGTTTTTAATGGCTTTTGTAATTTTTTTTTCTTATGAGAGCAGAACACTGTGTAAAATGTATTTTAGTCTTCAGTACTTGGAAGCAAGTTCACACATTATTATTCTACATTAGCTCCATTTGTCGATTTGATGACTAAAGACCTATTGGCCAGATGCAAATGCTGCTTTCTAATCTTGATCTATAATGCAGAACGGCCATGGGTATGTCATTCCCCACGAAGGAGAATGAATCAGGAGAATCACTCTGTAAGGTATGGTGTAAAGATAAACTAGATGCATTAATTATCTGAAGGAAGTTCTTGCTTACTTATGAGAACATTTAATTGCATAAAAAAAAGAATATGAGCCCAGGCGTAAAAATAAGCCCTGTCAAAAGTGTAGTCTTTCCCAGTCAAAAGATGTTGGCACTGGCCTTGACTCCGTATGTTGCAGGGCTCTTTGCCCTTGATCAGCCACATGCGAATAGTCTAGAGAAGTCAACAGGAATTTTGATGCTTTACTGGATCAAGGCCAGGAAATTGAATATACTTTTTTCTCATTTCCATCATACATGCATAAGATGATATCCTCTAATTCAGACATATATAAAATAATTATTTTTTTTTCTTCAAGTAAGCATCAGGTGAAAATAGTGAGATGTGTTAAGGGTTTGCTAATTGATGATATATTGCCTTAAATTAATTTTCCACTATTAATGTTACTTAATGGAATTTCATATTTCTTATTTGAAAAATGAGGGTCAAAGGAAGCAATGATGAGACACAATTACAATTACCACTTAGGACCATTAATATGTAAATATATGGGTAAGTTAAGATTGCTAATTTAAGTTGCATAATTGCTGGATATTTTTGAAGTTAGAGCCTAATAGGTTCTGCCATTACTCGCATCTATTTTATGCATACAATGTCAATGATTTTTATTCTTAACATACCATGAATAATAGCATCGCATTTATTTTATTAACTGATATGGGCATTAATGTTGCATTATGCCATTCAATCACTTTATTTCTTTCTAAAAATACAACAGGTTAAAAAATTGTATCACTTACACACCTTCACGCATCAGCTCATGAGTCAATGACAAGTAGCTGGGTTTGAGAAGCAGCTTGCATACTGGGTAGATTTCTCCATAATGGGCCAGTGGTTTTTTTCAACCTTCCTTTGCAACATCTGGTATCACAAACATTAAAGCACAGATATTTTTAAAAGGTCAAGATAGAGAATGGATTTGATCCAAGGATCCCCAACTTAGCTATCCAAAAGTCAAGAGAACTCTATCAAATGTCAAGAGAAACTGGAAAAGACTTCAACAAATTATTTCTGCAATAATTCTCATTTATGCAATGTGTGTGGAAGAGAAATATTTTAACCAGTTCTAATTCAATGATATTGTACAAATTTCATCTTATTTCAAATATGTAAGGTATGGATGATGAGAATTTTCTCAGTTATTATTTTTTCATGAAATTTTCACTATTATCTAGAACTTTGAAATCAAGACTGTCCTTCAAGAGATATAATCCTAAACTACGGCCTGTATTTCATGGAGTATGAAAATAAAATCAGAAATAAAACACTGCAGCCCACTTATAATCCCAGTACATTCTTCGTTTCAATTTAAAATAGAGTATGTATTCTCAGAAGAATTCTGCATAGACTGCCATGCATTGTCCTCACAAAAGTGTGAAAAAATGATGATGGCTGTAGGAATTTTTTTTATATATGATTTTAAGAAATTTTTGAAAATATGGTTTTTTTTCCTTGAGATATATCTAGTGCAAATATTCAGGTGTCTCACAGTAAAAGAAAGGCTTTCAGTTTCCAAAAGTGCAAGGAATTTTCAGTTCTAAGCAAATTTGATAAGACATAACCAAACTAAAATCATTAAGATCTTCCTTCTCTTTGCCTTGCATGATTTAAATTAATGCCTGATAGTTTTAGGGAGGCATAAAATCAAATCAAATACTATCAACAGGTGAAACAACTTTCTTTGGTATGTATAAAAGACGTTTATATAGACTACCTTCAAGCACATCCTAAGTATAAACAAATGTGTTAACTTGTTGCAACAACCTAAAAAGAATCTTGTTTTATTTCTGCATTCTCCATCCTACTGAAAATGGAAGAAGTGTTTTGGGCCCATGAAGAAGCAACTACCTTTCCTATTTGCCCTTTATTCTGTGATAAGTATGATGTGGCCTTTCTGTAGACAATTCACTCATGTCACTGCAGAAGATATAAAGAATAAATCAAGCCCAATATCTGAGCCATCTGTAATAAAGTTTTAACTACTGATTCAAGAGATATTTTTCCCATAAATTGACTCACCGTACAATTGGGATTGTTCCAAGCCTTTAAGACTTTATCTGCTAACCGTTTGGAAATAGTAGATGATAACTCCCCCATAGCTGATAGAGCCAAGTAGTTAAAAAGTGTTTTAGACGATATCTTCAAAGGCCTCGACAGAGAATCCCATAATACTCTAAATTTCTTTAGCTGTGATCTATTCTTAAATATAAACCTCTCCTTTAATCCCTGCTTTGGACTGCTGGAATCACTGGATGGGTTGGGAAAAGTATTTTGTTACAGCTAAACAGTTGAAAAATACTATATCCAGATTCCTAAAAAGACAGAGACACATCTATTTAAAATCTATCTAGAAATAACATTGTTACAATAAACAAAGCAAAAAAGAGGTAAATGCTGTTTATGAGAAATACCTACTAAAAGAAAAGTTAACACAGTAAAAAATATTAGCCAAAGAACAGCTCAAACAGCACCTCCTAACACTATGAGAACTCCAATACAGTCAGACGGAAATTCAGTTCTTGTGGGCTACTGAGGGAAAAAGCCCAGGGCAGTCTGTGCACTGTTAATTTTTCTAAATTCACTTCTTGATTCAGATGTTTTCTGCCCACTCTCAGGTACCACCTGTATATGAAACAGCAACACACAGCCCACTTTATGTACAAGCAAGAAGATCTCCATGACAAGGTGCACCAGTGCAGTCAGGGGAATCAAGGCCAGCTGCTTCAAGCACCAGCGAAAACCCTTCAATGTATTGCTCTTAGTATGAAGAAATCAAGCATTAATCTGCATTGGCTAAGGTTTGCTGTCTCCGCTGCAGGGAAGAGCCCCTAGATACAGCCCCTAGGTGCAGAGATAAATGTCTATAACCTCGCTGGTCTTAAATATCTGATCTACTTCTGCCTAATCTTTTTTTTTGCTCTTCATGGAAAAAAATGTATTAACACCCCCGGTCCCAAGAAGGTTTTCAATTTGAGAATCAATTGGTCCACCAGTCCACTTCGTCTTCCACACAAATATCAAACCCCACAAAAATGTTGGATAATGGGTCCTTTGCACACCACATCCTACCCCAGCACTTACAAACACACGGCACCATGAAGGTATCCCGTAACCTGCCTTTAGCCATTCCCTGTCAGGAGGGCACTGCCCTTCCTATTGCCTTCTGTCTCTAAGGCATCCAAAGCCACAAACAGGTTACCATGGAATAATTTACTTACCTAAAACACAGCTAGCCACTGCTTACAACAGAGAGAACAAATATTAGGTAAAAAAAACTTCCTCACAAGTGATGCAGAAATCCTGGTATCACCTTGGCAATGAAGGATGGAAGTTCATGGAAAATCTCTGCTAGGAAAGGCTGGGGAGTATAAATGTGTGTATGCTGTGAAAGGATGCCAGGGCCCCCTTTCTCTGCATGAGATATATATCATGCACCCGGACTCACAAATGAGTAGCAGCAGCCTCTCAGCAAGCAGAAAGCATGGGGCAGAAGAAAGACACTTCAAGTGAAAGCTAATGTTAAGAGAACACTAATAAAACTGAACAGCAATAACGGATACTTTAAAGCTACAACTTTTTACTAATATGACCTTCATTTATGTGCTTCATTCACTTCCCACCAAAGCAAAAGGAATTTTGCTAGGAACTGCATCTGGTTCTAGACAACTTCAACTGTGCAAAAGCATTAATTAATCAGTGCAACACATTGCTCTATCTGACCTAAGTTAACCCAACCGCGTTGGTGCAGGGAGGCTGCTGGACTCCTGCAGAGGCGTGCTGAAGTGGACGGGTCGTGATTCAAAGTGCTGCAGCTGGCAGCAAAGAACAACCAGGTCTTCCTGAAATACACTCCTCTGAATAAAACATGGCCACAGCACAGTGCTGCACTTCCTGCCTTCAGCAGCTGAGAAGCCCAAAATATAAGGAATATTTTGGTGGTCAGAATGGAATTATCTACCTGGGAAGAGAGCAGCATGTCTGAGTTAGCAGCCTTCCAGGCACCTGAACCACTAAAATTGGTTGGGACCTTACTGTTAGAAGTGAGACGAATTAACGTAGTTCAGTTCCACAGAAGCTGGCAAGAAAAACCCCCGCCCTTATTCTAAATCTGTAATTCAAACCTTGAAATCAAGTCAAGATTTCTTTGAAGGGGCTAATTGAATTTGCTCCTTTTTTGACTTGACCTCATTTTATTTTGTATTTGCTGTGTCACTAAAGTTTATGTAAAGAATTTACACTTTGATAATTAAATCAGAAGTTAGAACTCTTAGAGATTTTTTTTTTCCCTAAGAATCCTAAAACAATTTACAGAAGTTCAATAGAGTAGGAAGAAGATTAGGCCACCAAATGAAAGAAATTCAAATGATCTTCAAAAGTTGGCCTCCCCCCATCTTATCTTTGAGAGTCGATAAATCCACTTTGATACTAGGTTTTAATAAAAAGATCAAAAAAGTCCACATGCTTATATCTGATGTTATTCAGGTAATCTTGTTGTTGAAGTAGTTCTGAGGATGGAACATAAGCCAGGGAATGTACATCTGCTGCTTCTCAGCAGTAAAACATTAGCTCTACATTTGCAGAACTCCTCGGACTGGGGGATACAGGGAAACACAAAGTTTGGAGCTCGTGAATACCTTTTTCTTTTTTTAAAAGAAGTTTTATAATTTGTCACTGACCAGATACCATGTAAACAGCAACCAGCCTTTCCACATGATCAATTAGATATAAAATAACCTCTACCTTAGGTTTAACAAGAGATGTTCTGAGGGATTCAAGATGAGAATAAAGAAGTGGGAGGGGAGAGATAAATAGAAGACAAGACTATAAGCCACTGTGAGTCAAACGTATATGTAAATGGTTTGCAACCATTTTTATTCATTATGGAATCAGAAGAGAACAAACTCATTTGATTTTATATGCTAAGTGCAGTATTTGTCTTGTAGATGTTCTAAGAGACAGCAACGAAAACATTAATTCTATAGTTTCTTACAAAGGAAAGAGAGAGAACAAACAGGAAGAACATTCTTGAATGATAAAATGTCTGAGGGATCTGGTGGGAATTCTTCACATAAGATGTATTCTTCTTTAGGGAACAGGCGTAGATGTAAACAGATGGGCTTATATAAGTAGAATTGGCAGCTCCACAGATAGCTGCTTTCTTTTATATATGATTTTTCAGACTCACCAGGGTATTCAGGACCACTCTGCTTAATTATTCTTAACACTTTGCCCATTTCATATGCTTGCAATATAATGGCCAAATATAAAAATAATTTAAGCAAATTGTTGTTTAAATCTCAATGGAAAAAATACATTTTATTCAAACAAACCACTTACAAAGGGAACTGTCTGTTTTATGAATGTTGCTCCATCTGTTCACAATAGCTCCTTTGGAAGTATTTGTTTTGCTTCGAAATACCAAAACTGATTATGTATGTGGTGGTAGATGGGATGAGGTGTGTTTGCTGCTTTTAAATCACTGAGCATATAAAGGTGTTTATACTTTTGTTGGTCCAGTACAACCGAAGAAAGGAAATGCTTGAATCCATTTTCACGGGGCTACACTGCACGTATGTTCTGTACAATAACTATTGCAGGTGGTGTCTTCTGGAGAGGACGTGCTGACAAGCGTTGTGTTTCCATGATGATGGCCAGGTTGTACTGGGGTACGGTTTTCACCTCTCCTCCACGAATTGTGAGAAAAGAATGATTCAGGTAACACTAGAGAGAAGTCCAGTGCAGCACCCTTCAAATACATGCATACATGGTACAACAGTTCTTATAGCGCAGCTGATAGAGCCACGCTAGTAATTCAATTGGGAGCATGGTATCTACCATTTTACAATGGCAGGATCCTAATGGTTGCTCTGCCACATCTTTACACACACCTAACAGGGTAATTCCTGGTAACAAAACCTCCCTGTTCAGCCCTTGGTACATCATACTAAAAGGCCCAAACAGACTGTGAATATGTACATTAAGAGCAAAATTGTACAGAGCCAAAGGACTGTAAGCTGCATGTACTTGTACATAAGGTGAATGTCAGCTCTATGTTAATGGGTGTGATTGTGCTCTCATCTATTGAGCAACCCAGTTTGTGTCATTTTGGATCCATTCCACCGAATTATTTAAACATTCACCTCAGTACTACTAAAACTTATAACTGCAGAGAACATCAGGACAAATCACAGAAGTGAACATCAAATATAAGAACAGAAAAGCTTTTATAGCAGTAAAAAGAAAATAATAACAGAAAACAAATGAGCAATGAATGAAAAGGAATTATTCTAAAATATGTAACAAAGTCCCCGGTTGGCGTAAGAGTTTGAAACAGGTAGCCCCAAGAGCCCTCGGGCCAGTGGCATGCATGCACAGAGGAAGTTTAAACTAGGACTCCCAGTGAAGCTGTGTTTGAAAAACATCACAGAGCTGAGATGTCCGACCTAATAAACCACTAACAAACAGAGTAGCCTGCTGCAGCATTCAGACAGTATCTTCTTAGTTGGGTCCCCTACAATGTCTCAGAAAATGTCCTGGACAGACAGTATGGTCCCTGCTAGACAGAAGCTGGCTGAAGCTGGTTAGGTTCGACTATAGTAACGGTAACCCACAGCATGCTGTATCAGTATGACAGAAGTTAAGAAGAAATCCCCTACGGAGGTCTGAGGCTCAGACTTCTCTTCCCTTGAAATGACCAACACTGAGACTCAAGGTGCCCTCTACCTTGGTCCACTAAGTCCCAGCTTGCCACAGAGAACCTGCTGCACAAGGTACGCGATGCCATGGAGATGCTCAGCACTTCCCGGCAAACAGTGTCAGTCTTCTCTCCAAACTTCAGATCTATCTGCCAACTAAGACTATGGGTGATATTTCAGGAGAGCATCTTTTTTTCTTTTGCTGGGGGGTTCTGAGTGAAGTAATATTTAATAACTTCTGTGGCACTAGTCCTCCTTATCGATTTCCTTTCCTGTTTCCTTTCCCTATGTTTTGCTCTGATGCCAGCGAAGAAGTGTTCATTATACTCATTAACCTTGTTTTCCTTGATTTGGTGCTACCATTTGTGCAATGTCCTATCAAGCATCAGAGTTGTCTACTAATTTATGCAAATGTCTTAAGAAAAATCTATAATAAATGTGTTAATTCATAATTAAAAATTACAGGAACATGACATCAATCACAATACCTGTATCACAAGGCTCAGCAGTCCCAGATTCAAATGCTTCACATCAGATGTAGAAGCTGTAATGGGAAGGCCGTGTGTTTCTGAAGTCAGGAAGTCCACTCAGTCCTGGCATTTGGAGCTGCTCAGGGAAGAAAGTGGAGGAGCCCTCTCTGCCACAGTGCTGAGAGAGGCCAGCACTGGCACAGATCTGCCACCCCTATGGTGACTCAGAGGGTTCATCTGCTTAAATGGAGCCCATTATTTTGCTGGTCCATCAGCCAATGACTCTAGGCAACTTTTTATTTTGCCAGTGCCGAAGCTTAGCTTGCAAGCACAGCTAAAATATTAATCATTAATTGCAGTCAGTACTATAAATGCCCATTATACTACCAGTGACATTCCCAATGTCATTCAGGCTGACTGGCTAGTGTATGAAATTGAAGGAAAAAGAATACAGAATAAAAAGAGAAAAACCCAAATACTGGACACAAAATTGAGAGCGCCAATTCTACTGATGTAAGGAAAGACCTGTTTAGCCAAATACACATAATTGTATATTAGAGTTTTAAGTAGACAGCTGTGATTGGAGTCCGGAATACAGAAAGGGATGATCCTGAATAAAAGGCTGTTATCAACTACTACTACAGTTCTGGCAAGGAAGCCAGGGAAGGTAAAGAATTTAACAGACTATGTTTTAAGTTCTGCTTTTTTATGGAATGCACAATGAAATTCTCAAATTCAATGAATCTTGCATTCCAAGGACAGTGTTAACAATTTAACTCCTGATCTTAACATCCAACTTTAATATTACCATCCAACCTGAGATGCATATCCAGCTGAGAAACCAAAACACCTTGTATTATATAGGTAGATGCCTTTGGTGGGAGGAATTGCTGACACATTCCTTTACTGGGAATAGTCATCCATTCCTTTAAAGATAAGATCCTGCAAAGAAAGGTAGGTGCCCCATGTACCAATAGCCTAAATCCCTCTCCTCTATGATGGATTTCAAAGCCACCTATGCATTATTTCAACCATATCCAACCAGCTCCAATCACACCAGCAAGCAGAACTATGCAGAGAGCTGACTGCTCTTGTAACTCCTGAGACATACCCTGGTCAGGCTGATTTGGTTTTTTAACAGGAACAGAAGTCCAAAATCTTAGAATTAAGTGATTAAATATTTGCCAGAATCAGAGAGTATTCAAACAGGAGTTTTATAAAACCTTAAATATGAAATTAACTGAAATTAACTGAAATTGTTACTGAAGTACAAGACTATTGCTCCAAGGAGCAGAGGAATGGAAGGTGGCAAACATTACAGCAACTTCTGAAAAGAGCTTGAGAAACTGTCAGCTGGTACATCTGATTTCTTTACAGGTCTAATAAACTCAATTGTATAATAAGGAACGGTTTTAGTTGATGCATGGAGAAATGTAATACCATAGTGAATAGTTACCACAGCTTTTATAGCAGGAAACCACAGATCAGAAATCTGCTCCAGTTCTTTGAAGAAGCATAGGAGGAAGGGTGACCTGACTGACATAACATAGTTGAATTCCCAAAAGTTTTTGACAACCAAAGTTGGGAGGGGGAAANTCCAATAGGACATAGTCAGGAAAATACAGGACCAGATTACCAGAAGAACGTGACATCTATTCTGGGACCTGTGCTAGTCAGCACATTAATAAATATTTTTTTAAAGGGTGGGAGGGTGAACATTGAGGTGACATTCGCTGATAGTATAAAATTATTCATGTTTTTCAAGACGACAGCACATTTCATAGACTCACTGAAGAATCTCCAAATGCTACCAGATTAAGTAATAAAGTGGCAGATGAAACTGAATTCTGAGAAACACAAAAGTATTCAAATGAACAAAAATATCCTTAATTTTACAAATCCAACAACTGACTGTAAACTATCCTTTGTCATTCAGGAGAGAGATCTCACAGCCACCGTGGATACTTCTTTAAAAACATCAGCTTGATATAATGTCAATATTTATTGTGGGGGAAAAAAAAGCTAGAGAACAAAATCAGGAAACCTCATTAGGCCTCTATTTAAAACCATGATTTAAGCACATCTTAAACAGATCATACAGGCCTTGTCCCTCTCCTCCAGTTCTAAAAGAATGTACCCAAAATAAGATTTACAGAAGGGCAACAAATGAAGAAAGATGAGGAACAGCTTATGTATCCAGGAGATTAAATAGACACCGACTCTTTAGCTCTGCAAAGACAGTAGGGGAAGATGTGTCAGCATGAAGAGGTTGAACAAGGAACAATTATGCAATAATTCCCACAGTATGAGAATCAGAATGTATCATTAAGAGATTTAAAGCAAAGGCAGGGAAGTATTTTATCATTGCTACGGGATCTGTTGGAAGCTGAAACATAAAGAAGTTCCAAAGCAAAAGATCAGACAAGTTTAACAGAGGAGAGACCCATGAATACCAGACAAAGTGCATGAGGTCCCCAGCTCTGGGAGGTACTAATCTACAGGGCATTGGAGAAGAGTAGCAGAGAAACCTCAGTGTTTACTCACTCTGGTTTTATTTATTTTCCCTAAGCATCACCTCCTGCCCACCGCCAGAGATAGGATACTGGCAAAACAGACCTTTGCTATGACCCAGGAACATTCCATTTTTGCTCTTCCATGTTTCCAGGCAGGATCACTGAGGTATTCCATGCATATTCATTTACAATATAAACCGTGAAAAGAGGAATGATGTTTGACATGAACCCACCATTAAAGAACTCTCCGTCATCACCATCACTCTCTCTCTCANAGCATGTCATACTCAGAGAGATAACAGCTCTACATAAAAGATATTTTCACAAGTTGAAAGACAGGCAAAGAAATAAAGGAAGGTCATTCCAAAACCAACAGTTCAAATATCCAAGTCAGGCTTTGGAGGCTGTTTACAGAATTTCTTTTCTTCCTTATTTTTCCATTCACCATCATGTATAGTATTTTGCCACAGAAAAAGAAAGGGAATTAAAATACGTCATTTTGTTCCCAAAAATCTCAGTACAAAAAATGTCTTTCTGTCCAGGAAATGACCATGTGCTTGCTGATGTGAGCCTTTACAAAAGCACAGGCAATATTTATGAGCAGTTTGAAGGCTTCTTAGTGAATATCCATCTGGAAAAAGTGGATATGCAAGTTTTGCACTGTCTCTCCGCTAGGTCAGTTATCTAATCTTAAAATTGCGTCCAGTTTTCTCTGAGAAATAGTTCTGCATAAGCGTAAGTTAAATGCCTCAAAGGCATCTAAATCATTACTTTCTTAGTAGTGGAACAGCATTAAAAGCAAAGAAATGAAAATCATGCTTTCATGACAAAGGGGATTTTGTCTTGGGCCTCAAATTCATTTCAAGCCAATGGGTTTGTTTTGTTGACATGCAGGCTTGACAAAAAGAGGCTGGCAGATACTGTGGTAGGAGCAAATTTCTAGCATTTTTTCCTTTTCAGCAAACACAATGCCTTTCCGTGTACATTAGACCACCATTTCAGCCAGTTCTGACTGCTAGCAGCAACAGCATAACTGCAGAGATGCCCTGAACTTTGTCTCACTCACCTTTTTCCAGCTGGCCCATGAAATGGAAGCAAGACTCCCAGATCGGTTCATAAAAAATAACAAGCACTCCTAGGACATCTGTATGGAGATTATATTGTTAATCAATTTATTTTGCATAGCCTCATGGATCACTTGCTATTGATGATTGGGCATTTTAGCTCCTGTGACAATTTGTCAATAAAATAAAAATAAAAAAAGGCTAAGGACAGCATACTTTTAATTTAAAGATGATCTGTTTCTTGAAAAGAGATGCCACTTTCCAAGCTCTGAAAAGAACTAGCTCATGAATATATTTCATTTACCAAGTGGAAGAGTTGTTCAAGGAATCAAAACTTTCTTGGCAATCACAATACAAGTATCTGGAGGTGAATAATTTTCATTTAGAGTTCAGTTACTTTTAAAAATGAATATTGGAAAAATAGCAAGTTTGATAAAAATGTAGGTTTTGAGTTACTGAAAGTGTGTTATTCAAACTCTGGATAGACTGGCATAGTTTTTACCCCCCAAAAAGTGGAAAGCTAAATACTGTTTACAGATTCTTTTAAAGATTTTTTTACATGAAAGCGCCTGACATTTCATTTTAAAGTTTTCACTCAAAATATGAAATTTGCTTCTTGAAAGGGAAAAGAATGGTGGGTAAATAGACCAAATTACCTAAATTATCTTTAAGTTTGAAACAACATACTTCTGTTGCTTAGGTTGTCACAAGAATTATTTTTTTCTCCAAAACATCCAATCCCAATGGACTCTGTCTCCTTCTAAGTATTTGCTTCCCTTAAACAAAACTGCCCAATTTCTCCTTTTCATAAGCATAAGCATATGTTCTACGCTCCCAACACAATTCTGGATTGGTCCACAAAGCTACCAGCTAACTAATGACTCTTGGTTAGTGATGAAAATATATTTCATTTCAATAGTGATGAAGACGCAAATCGCTGTCCCCTTACAGATTCCCTGACTTATCCAGTCCTTGGCAGAGAATGCCATGGCTGTTTATCTTGCATGTTTAATACATAGAAAGTACACACAAATACTAGATCAATATAATACCTTATTCAAAAATCCCTTTCTTTTATTACAGGATATGAATGATGAATGCAGTATTGATTCATTTCTTTACATACAATGCAGATGCTCTACTCAAAACAGAAGACCTGGATAGCTGTCGATATTTAAGAGGAGCTTTCATGGAAGAAAGGCTGTGATGACCTTCAGAGGTCCCTACTCTCTGACTGTCTGCAGGAATAAGTTAATCAGGAGATGAAGCTCTTGCATCTAAGCCAGGCTTGAGATGGAGCTGTGCAGTTTGAGTGAAAGAAAGGAGTTCTCACGCAATCACTGTAAGTACATTCAAAGTGGGAATTTGCTAATTGCAGCACTCTGTAAGATGGAATTAATATAAACAATAAATATAAAATAGAACACATGGACCTAGTAAAGTTACAAAAGCAGTAGATGTTAGAGATGAGATGTTGCATACATTGATATTTTAAGACTTGTGCCTAGTTTAAATAGGATTAGAAAAAACCAACCTCTTGCAAACCATTTTAATTCAGTTTGTGGATAGCTGCTGGAGAATCAAAATTTTGATCAGTTACGCCCCACTTGGGATGCATAAAGCTCCAATTTTCATCTTCTGTTAGTTTAATACAAGGATGGCAAAAATCATGTGGACATTCCCTTCATTTACTTTTGGAACAAACAATTTGCTCATCACCATATTTTGGCTGACAGCCTGAACAGCTGAAACTGTTGCTTCTCCTTGAAGAATAACATTTAACCAGTCAGATAATAATCCATTCAACCTGAGGTCCTCAAAAAAACCTTAACAGGTCAATATATTGCTCTAATGAGGCACAACCCTGGCTTCCAGGACATTGTTTTTATGCTGGGTATACACAGGCAAGTGAGATGGGAATATTTAGTACTACAGTATCTACTTGAAAAAGGCTGGCTCTATTAAATAGCTGTCCATCTTCTTGCACTCCAGGGAAGGAAGCATTCCTCTCTAACAAAGATGAAGGGAATATCAATGGGGCTAATCTCTTCAAAGTGCTCAGCGCTCAAAGCAATTGCCTGCAGTAGTACACAGTCCCCACCCTCATTAGCCCAGCAAAGAAAACACAGCCAGAGACAAAATACTATCCTGCAACTAGAGCAAAAAATGTAAAATAAGGGGTTTTTAAGCCACCTCCCTTTCCTTTCCAAAGGACAAATACTTCATACATTTTCAATTATGTGTGTACTGAAAATAAGGTCATATATTTTAAGAATCCCTTTTCTTTTCTTTCTATCATATTTAAATATTGTGGAGTTTGCTCATATTGAAAAATGGTCATGACACAACAGAAATACTGCGTGACACAACTCTTCTCCTAATCAACAAAGGGGAAAAATTCATTGCCAACTTTTTCCCTTTTGAAAAACTGCAACAGTCAGAAATAAGGAGAGTGATAGTTTCATGCCCCCATGAAACAAGGAGACAAAATGATCTGTCAATCAGCTCATATTTGTGTAAGTTCCAATCTACCCACTGCCTCCAAATTAGAGCATTTTATGGTCAAGAAAACAAATGTTGAGAATGAGAGAAATGTAATACAGCAGCACTGAGGGGAGAAGTGAGAACTATGAGACAAGGAATTATTGTTGAATAATGTAGTCTTCCAGCACATCCTTTTACTCCCATGCTGACCGTAGGAATAATTAAGGATGGTCAACAGATGTTGTAAGCACTCCTCAGAGAAAGAGGGCTGACACAGATGTGTTGCTGATCTGACCTCCAAGACTAAGGAGCAGCATCAGGACTAGAAAATAGGTCATGGGTTGTGTAAACCAACTCAGACCACACGGGAATCTCTCCAGGGAGTCCACTAATGGATCCATCAGTTCAAACACGCAGGCTGGGCAGGCTACCTAGGGACAAAACATCAATATTGGTGCATTGCCTAAGAGCACACAGTTGGAGCAACAGCATTTGCTCATCGCAAAGCTCTGCCAAAGCAGGGATTTCAGTTTGAAGGACAAAGCACAAAACCTTTCTACCAGTGTGGGTGAGGTGAACCAGCCCACCACCATTCCCTCTATCCAAGGTATAATTTTTGAAAATCTTTTGCTTATAAAAACAGCTTGGTCAACAAATGGTGAACCTGAAAGTTTATTTCCCACAGATCATTTTTAAGTAGGGATGCACATTCAGACATGGACCAAACACATATCACAGACTTTCAAAGTGTCTTTCATTCTCCCTGTAATCCTCGTCTGACTGTTGATTGATGTTTCCTTTGTCATGAAAAGTTTTATAAAGGGATACTCAAGTTTGGAGTAATGAGAAAAAGAGAAAGGGAGAGATGGACCAGACAAAGGAGAAACGGAGGCCCACCACTGCTTGCAACTTGCCAGTGTAAAGTAAAAGGCCTGACTTTGGTGTATAGCCCTATCCCTTTTTGGAAGGAAGGAAGGAAGGAAGAGCTTTTCGTGACCGATTGCTACTTGGCCCAGTTTCTGCAGAAGTGTCCCCTGTGCTGGCCTGGCAGAGGAGGCAGGCACAAGAACAGCGCTCAGATACAGAGCACTGACACAGCACTTGGAGATGAGCTGAAGCCAAGAAAGTGAAGACAAACTAAAAATGCTGATCACCAAATAAAGAACGGAGAACTAAGAGATGCAGGTAGCTGCATTTGTGCTCATCAAGCAAAACTTGTAAGCATGTGGATCAATTATATTTAAAAAAAACAGAACATGTGAATCCTTAGTTTGTATAGAAGAGGGTGTGTAAAGATGCAGTGAAAACACACAGATCTTGCAGTGCTGAACCCACGAACCAGCGAAGAAAAGGGTTCTGATGGGACAGACATTAAACAATTCATGATGGGAGAAAGGAGAGGAACGAGTGATGTACAAGATTGTAGCTTGTGCTTTACAAATAGACATGAGAAAAGCCTGAATGAGAAGCAAAGTGGGCAGCAAAATAAGGAAGAACTAGTCTCAATTTTCTAAGTAAAGAGCAAATGTTTCAAAGGAATTGGAAAGATGTGTTCTAAAAACACAGCTTGATCACCTTGTCACCCTGTTAGGTGGAACTATAGCACTGTAGCAAGTCCAAAATGATTAATAACCAGAATTGGGAGTTGCCTGAGCTCTGTGTAAAAAAGCAAGTGCCAGGACAAATCCAAAGAATTATATCTATTTCAATCTATCTATATATCAAGCTCTCTTTGCATATTGGGCATCAATTTGCATAGTTTACTACATTCATGCATGAGTGCCCAATTAATGCATGCACAAGCACCCAATTAGTTCACGCATGAGTGCCCAATTATCTTATGCATGAATGCCCCATCAGTTAATGCATGTGTGCCCAATCAGTTTATGCATTGACACCCAATTAATTTACACATAAGCCCCCAATTAATTTACATGGGTGCCCCATCAGTCCATGCATCGATATATACACCCACATCGGGGCTGGGACACCTGTGGCCTGTGGGGGACCTACAGTGAAGCAGCGACAGCCTGGAGCAGTGGAGGAAGAGCAGTTAGGAGCACGGAGGAGCAGCAGACAGAAGCCATTACACGCACAGCCCCAACCTCCTGCATCACCCGTTGCTGCACTGAAGGAATTGGGATGATGGAGTGCAGCCCGCAGCGAAAACAGGGCAAGCAGAGACTAGGAAGTGGGGAGGAGAGATGTTTGGCTTAAGCTGAGACTGGGAAAGGGGGAAGAAAAGCATTTACTTAAGCACTTGTTTAATTCTTCATGTTTTCTTTTTTCTCAATACCCAGAATCAGTGATCAGAAGTTTGTGTTAACTGGCAATAACTTAAATTAAGTAAAAATTTCCCCAGTTGAGACTGTATTGCCTGTGACAGCATATATATAGTCGGAATTGAGGTAGGGACTCAGGCATTGAACCACGAGGGGAAAAGCACCCTAAGGAATCGATTGATGTTATCAAGTAATCTGCCTTGGAGATTACAGAACACAGAGCAATAAAGTGTTGTAATGAAAAAAGCTTTTTAGTCAGAAATGGGGGTCATAGGGAAAAACACACATTAATGTCAGCACATAATTGCACTATATGGACAAAATCAGATGCTGCTAAAAAGATTACTGTGGTAAATTCTGCACTAGAGGATTTTTTACCCATCAAGCATGACTTTAACTGTAAGCAAGAGGGAGACAAATATAAAAAGCAAGCTTCAAAAACTGCAAAAAAAGTGAGATACAGAGTCAAGATCTTGTCCGGCTCCAGTTCTCTTGATACCTCAACACAGTCCTCTCCTGAGGCCCGAGAGGTGTACATGCATCCCCTGCATCCAGCCACCAATTGCAAAATCCACTATACAGATTCCCAGCAAAGGAGAGCTTCTTCCACCCCAGGAAAATCCCCCACCCTGCCAAGATGAAGCTTTAGCTACTCAGTGCCACTTAAGTGGTATGAATTAACCAAAAATGTGAAGGAAAGAAGAAAAGAAGAAGAAAAGACAGACACCTGGCACCTCAATATCAGCTTGTCTTTGCAGCCAATATAGCAACTGAAATTGAGGAAATCAAAGATAAAATTGAGTGGGCACCTCACTGCAAGATCAAACCTCTGAATAAATGAGACTGCCATATAATAAATCAATATTATCTATGTTTCTTTTAAGAAACAGAATATATACTCGATTAGGCATATATGAATGCAGAAATACACTTTATGCTTCTCAATTTTTTCCTCAATTTACAAGGATTATTTCTGCCAGCTCTGTTCTCAGCATAGAAACTGTTACAGATAAGGAATCCAAAAACTGTAATTCTGGGACTTTACCTGAAGACTCAATACCTGCAGAAGTTCTAACAATCTGAGGTTTAATCTCCGTGCCTCCATCCCTCATGAGGCCTGTGCGGATTGCCTGTGGCTTTAATATTATCAGGAATAGCCCAAATAATGTCTAGTGCAAATATTGAAGATGCTTCAGCAATGGCATCCCAGAAAAACCCATCAACGTAATTCTGTATTCAGTAAGGGGTGGATAACATAGAGACACAAATTCTTTAGACCGCTATTTAACACCAAAACCAACTCAAGACAGAGCAGCAAACAATTCTGTCACCCACTGGACTAATGGCTGTCTCATGTAAATGATCCTGTGTAATGTCATGTGATGCTTTAATTAAGGAAATTAATTTCAAATTATTGCTTTTAGATAGCTGAGCAGTTACCCTGACCCCACCATGGTTGAAAGTGGTACCGTTTGTTCGACAGCCGCTTCTTAAAACAATGTGTCTCCTGCACGCCCAGAATTCCTGTCTCCTAGAATCAACCACTTACATCACAACATAATCTTGATCCTAGCATTTCTCAGCTTTCAGATTAATTTACAACCTTTATATTCTTTTAATATACTCTCCCTCTAAATAAAATAGGTATATATTGCCCTTTGAGGTGTTCAGAGGCATTGCAAGGCTATTCGTGCTCTGGCAGAAGAATCACATACCCTTCACACCTCTTCAACGCAGAGCAACACTGCCCAGCTTGGATGGAAACATGTTAAATGATAACAGCTTATTGTATCTCCAGATCTCAAAATACAGCACTGTATTTTTTCCAAATATTATTTGCCTTATTGTAACTGCTGTTGATTTTGGACTGTTGCTGTTGTAGTGGGGTTTCTTTGCTTTGTTTGTTTTAATATGTTATGATAATAAAAATATGTCTTAGCATATAAAATAGAATCCTCTACAGCTTCTCTAACTCTTACATACACAACGTTGTGTTGTGATTAATCGTATTAAGGGCGTTTTCTGAACAGCAACTGGAAACACAAAAGGTGATGACAAGAGGGTGTTTAAGGGATTCATGAACGCTACACAAGAACATAAGCACATGGAGATGCTGGTTAACTTGCGTATGAAAAAATAAATGTGAATTTAGTTAAAAAATCAATTACATTGCAGTCTATCTTGCACAGTAACCATAATTGGTCCCCTCTCTGAGACCATTTACAGCATGCAGGATTCAAAGGACATGCTCCTTTGTATTTCTCATATTAAGCATACTATTGAAGATCACTGCCCCCAGTGGGCTGAGTCCCGGTCAGCTCCATCACCACCTCTCATTGCAAGACCATGAGCTAGTTTCAGAAAGACTGGGGGAAAGAAGAAAATCCACATAAAGTGCAATGGTAATTAACATGGAATTAATTCCTCCTCATTCACAAGTAGGCCATATTGAAAAGTCCATCTCTAAGCCGAGTTAAAGAAAAGCTAAGGCAGAGCGTAGCTAAAGCAGAAAGATTTATACACAGCTTTTGTCATTAACTTATTTAAGATCTGAGTGAGGCTCTGATAAAGCAGAAAATGGCTTTATGGTCAAGCATTTATGCCATGAATAGCATTCAGAGCACTAGAGTTAGCAAGGACCGTCCGCAATAATGCCATCAGGAGAATTCCAGTAACTTACAAACTCATTCTTGGTACTAGCTCTTTGTTAAGCAACTCCCATCCAGTGCATGTCACTCCGATAAAAGATAGTACCACTTGCTGATACCGCCAAACTTTTCATAAAGCCCTTCTATCATTATTAGCTATAATTTAGATAATTACTGGGCAGAAGAAAAAAACTGCTCAACCATGGCTCTCTAATCTAGTAATTAAATCCACCTGTAAGACGCTGAACAATTTGTTTCCTGTATCTATGACTATTACTGCAGTCAGGTATTTTAGACTAGGTGGTATAACATCACCAGGAGAGAATGAGGGATACAGCTGCAAATTAAGCCATATCTTGATAAGGTCAGAAAAATCCACCCAAGCTTTACCACAGAGAGAGGTCCCAAATAAGACAGATGTCCCATGCCCAACAGGCTGTTAGTTAAACATAGGATGTATTCTCCCATCACCATTTATTTTTGTTTTGGAGTATTCCGGCTGTTTGACTTATTTCAACATGGTTATTATTTTTAATTAACTCCACTCAGATGACTGACTGAATAGTTTAGATTGACCAAATCCATTAATACATTGTTAAAAAATAATTACTGTTTAGACAAACAATGCAGGAACCTGCTGGTTCATTTTATCTAATCCTCTGCTGTTGCAGACAAGCACATCATTCAGCCTCTCTCATTGAGGTATCAAGGGCCATTTTACGAGTACTTAGGCTAGCTCTGGTTTAGCTAGCTTGGCAACACCGGTATTAGCAAAAAAAAGCTATGACAACATGCTGTCAGTATGAGTTAAACATCCACAAACCCAGGGTCCCAGAGATATTCACCTCAGACTGGGTCCCACACTGCATTGCTAACGGTAACCAAACCAGCTGCAGCCAAGCAAGGCCAGGTTTGCTGAAAAATACCGCATCGTTCCCCCCAGATGCAGTGCAGAAAATGCATTCCTTCCAGCCACTCATCATGTAAATTAAATACTGCTCCATAACAAAAAAATATTAGTATGCTTGTATGTCTGCAAGGTACCTATTCAGAATAGGCATTGCCTTTTCAGTCTGTGTGTGCGTGGATAGTGCCCGGTACCCCTCGCCCTCTGTCCCTAGTTAGGTGACGTAGGCACTATCTCTCTTCAAACAACAGGAATTGCAATAGTCTCTTTTAGCTAGATATTTTCCTATCTTTAGCTAGGTGCGATTGCATCCTGTTGCATTATGCCTCATTGTGATCATCCATCCCAATCGGATATCTCTGTTGTGTGGTTATTCCTGCAGAGAAAATTTTGGATTTTATCCAAGTGATGGAAAAATTTGCCCATTTAGATCACCTGAAGCTGATAACCTTTCTACTGGAAAGTTCCCATCTGGCTAGAAATATTGCTGCTGCATTTTCCAGGGATGTGTTTCCTTTGCAAATGACCCAACATTATACTTCAGAAACAAAAATGTAAAACTTCTTCAAATCCTCCTGAAGAAAAAATGAGCTCCTATTCCAAATTATACACATAAATAAAATAGTGGTTAAATTTGTCTTTGGGAAGCTGTCAAAAATGGACGGTGTCAATGCATTTTTCTCCCTTGGAAATGAAAATAACTTATTTAATGCTACAGCAGGGACATCTGTAAAATCACTATACAAATACTACAGAATTTGATGGCAAAGTTTTCTGCCAAGTGACTCAATATATTGATGTTATGCGTTCCACAGTATGTGGGTCATTATGACAACATATCATACTATTAGTTTTGTTTAAATGATTCCTTAATTATCTCTCATATTCTATTGAAGCATTATACTTTATGCACCTAACGTGTAATGCAAATGCATACATATTTTTCAATATACCTATATATATTACTTTATATATTATTGTATTATGTCATATCACATTGTACCACCTTTGAGTAAGAACAATTTCCTAAGCTAGGTTCTAATGCTGTGCTGCAACATGAATGCTTGTCTGTGCTTTGGAATTGAAGATTAATACTGGTTTTAAAACAAACAAACAAAAATGTTTTAAAACAGCCTGTCTTCCAATGAAAATGGACCTTCACTCACAATATTGCTGACATGGTAATACATGGTTGATGATGAAAAATAAATGGTTATTTCAATTCTTTGCGCATAGTAAGCAGTCCTGTCAACACAATGAAGTTCTGAGGCAATTATAAGAGGACTTAGTAAGACTGGTTATGAAATACAACTACAGAATTCACAAATAAAATAACAAACAGTAATGGAGAATAAACATCACTAGAACATAGGTAATCTCCCTAAGTTTTTTACCCCCAGTGATAATTTCTGTATTTTATATAATATTTTTGTAATTAATTGCACTTTTTGTTATTGCACATTTTTCATTTTATATAAGTGGACCATTAGTCCAATTTGCCAATCTAGTTGATTGGAAACAAGTGTATTGATCATTGGTACAATCAGGCATCTGTTCTTTAAAATTAACACATCCATGCTGTTTTACACATGCTATCTGGCTTCAGAATCAGAGAGAGACTAGAGAGATTTCAAAATAAAACACATCTTAGATAGAAAAAGTTGTTATAGAATCCTACCAGAGCGATCAAAGACGACCTGGTTGGCAGGATGTGGCCCTGCATCTACGGATAAAATGGGGGCCGACTGCCGAATGTCCCAGAGCTTCATCACACCAGAGGAGTCACAGGAAGCAATCGTATCACCCTGTCAATGTTGGAAACAAAATAAAGGCATCGCTTCGGTACTTGTGCAAAGAAAAAAGCGTATGACACAGGGCTGGATACCCATTGATGCCAGACATAGTAACTGTACGTATTGAAATAAATGTGAGTTATTATGTGTGAGGTTATTACAGCCTCTTAACAACTATGTTGACTTGAATAGCAACAATCCAATATGACTTTTAAAGAGAACAGTTCAGGAGAAACTGTAAGTAAAAAAGAGAAAAGAGGTTATTTTGAATTCTGATACCACTGTCCCCTAAGAACATGGCTTGTGATTACACCTTTTCTTCTCACAGAGACACAGGAATGGCCCTTTAGCCCTGATTTTTAATGTGTCTACTCATGTTTTCAATACGAAGTATAAGATTAGAGCAGAACATACACTCCTTCATTGCTGTACATTCATTAATAGCCATGCTAAGGACAATCTCAATCATTTCAGTGAGTCAGAAACATGCAGGGACTATCTATGCAAGGAAAGATAGCAGGACCATGTCCCTCATGCCTCTCTTCAATTTTAATTAAAACAAACAAACAAACAAGCAAACAAACCCTGAAAAAGTGGCAGAAGTATTTTGAATACGTAGCATATGAACAAATGCAAAAATCAAAGAAGGCGGGGTAAAGGATGCCCAAACATAACTTTGTTTAGCTAATTCCTGCCACCGTAACAGAAAGAAACCCCTAGCTACCAATGTAGAAACATTTACTTTTCATTTTAACCTCCTAAATAAAGATTAAAAATCCCAAAACCAGCTCAGCCGGTGTGCACTCAGAGTTACCAAAGTCAATGTCTTTCCCAATTTATGCAAAAGTGTAAGATTAGATTAAAGGATATTGTTTTGAAGGAGAATCACAATGGTATGGAACTGAGAATCAGGTAAAACATGGGTCAGATGCTGCATCCATTACTTTTTTTATATTCAGTTAATTTTTACGTCTTTCATGTAAATATACCTGCAAGAAAATGTGTGGAGTTATCTAGCAAATAGAGGAATTAAGATCTGAAAATATCCATTGCCTTCTCAAGTAGAAAGTAATGGCCTGCGAAACACTATCATGGTATAAGTATAATGAAATTTTTAGGTTCATTTGGAGGAGATCTAAAATGTCAAAACTCCATTCCAGCTTGTAACAGGGACTAACACAGAGTAACACCGAGAAACAAAGTAATCATTGCTTGGAGAATTCGGCTGGCAATGCGTAAGCTCTCAGCACTTGCTGTTTTGCAAAAAAGCTCAGTAACCGTAACCACATCACACCTCAACCGAGCATTATGGAAAAGCTATTTGTTTACGTGTCTCACCAGCTCCACCGACCTGATTCTCTTTCATTTTATCTGGCTCCTTTCACAATGTTCAGCCTATACAAACGACGAGATCAAGCAGGCCATTTGGGAAACAAATAACAAAAAAACCCAAATACAACAGCTACACTCCAAACTGTGGCATGACTTGAACTGCATCTCAATAATGCAAATTTTGAATGGGAAAAAAACCCCATCATCATGGATATGAGACTGCAAGAGTCATCAAATCCAGTCTCTTATTATTACAAGCAATGCTTTCATACGCTTGCCTTGATAAAAGTACTAAATTCCCGATTAGCAGCAGTTCCTCCATCTCCCCCCACTGCTGATCTAGAACCTGCCTGGTCTTGCATTTATAAATCTTTCAGCATGTAAGTATAAAGCGAGAGTTTAAAAGTACTTGTTCACATGCAACCTATATCCTTTAGGTTAAATACAAGGGTTTTTTTGCAGAAATACTCCTCCCTTCTTCCCTGTCCCTGATGCACTTCACTTACAGTATCATTCATATCCCCCCTCAGACACTCTTTTCTGGGCTAAACAGCGGAAGTTCTTTCTTCGCTCCTTCCCACACTTTTCAGATAGCATGGAGTCTGGATTAACTATGAATGTACCCATCATTGATTTTTATAAAGCAACTCTTGCAAAAGTGATCACCAATTTTGGAAGCCCATTCTGAGATTCCTGTAACCTGACTTTCAGAGAGGTTAAAGGCATGTATCTCAGCTGAGCAGAGGTTTCCGTGAAGCTGGCACACAGCAGCAACTACGCGGTGGGAGGGTGGGACACGCATGATCAAGGTCATTATCTATCACGCCAGTAAAGAGAAGAGAAACTGAGTATATGCATGTAGAAAGATCCCTCCATTCCTCAGTGCAAGTACTCGGCTTCTGGACCAGCTCTCCACACCTCACCACCCTCTCTCTTTTCACTTTCTTCTGCAAAGATTATGTCCAACATTATCAACAGTCCACTCAGGAAATCACTGGTATCCCTTATACCCATTATTTCATAACCTCCAATATGACTTTGACATATTCTTGCATTTTACTTCTGATTTTTTCCATCCATAGAAACATTTTAGTAAATAATACCTTTTTTGGGGGGTTGGTTCTGTTTTGGTTTAGAATATGCCTGTCTTCAAACTTGCTTTGGGTATGTCCAATATACTTCAGTTCACTTAAATTCAATAAATGCTCCTTAATTACAGCTTTGTTGACTCAGCAATTTTGAACTAGATCAATGGACAGCCCATCTGGGTAAGACTGCACATAACCCACTCCGTGTAGTTCCAGAAGACACTCCTGTGGGTGCTCTGTGACTCCTTCTTATGTCATCAACAGCTGTGTCCATGGATTTTCAATACAACATTTCTCGAGTCTCAAGTAACAGCATGGCCCAGCTAATAGATCATAATAGCACCAAGAATGCTTCACTGAAATAGATATTATGCAAACATTGATCAGAGACAGTCCCTGCCACAAAGTGACTGCCACTGTAGAGCTACTTTGACCTTCCCACTGGCGCTGATTAAGGGATCATTACTAGTTGCATAATTATGAGGAAAACAATCTTATCTACTTTTACTATAGGTTCTTCCTCCTATGAATCACTTTTGCTACAGTAGCTGGCACACCACAAGAGAAGATCCATACCCCATCCTCTTTCAATCTTGCCATCCTATTCTCTGCCACATTTATCTTCTCCCATTTCTACTACAGATGTCTAAGAAATACAAGGGTAAGCAAATCTCCCCCTGGAGGAATTTACGCAGTCAAATTGTTAGTTGGTATCAGATACATTGAACCACCCTAACTTGTTATTTAAGCTCTCTTTCACGAGGTGATTTGTGGCCACGTGAGAAAGTACAAGCCCTCGTGATCCTTGCAGATACTATTTGAACAGAAGCAGTGCTGCAGAAACCTGGTCTGGGAGCACCACCCCACCGTGGTAGGTGCTGTGTAAACAAGCTGGAAAAGGCGGTCCTGCTCCAAAGAGTTTACAATCTACCTTAGTAGCAAGATCAACCAATTCTTGCTGTCAAAAGCCTGCAGAGTTTTTATCAATTTCCTCCCAGAAGCTTGGTATAAAGAAACTGCAGAAAATGCAGCACCCAGTAGCATATTTCGCCTGATTTCCATGAAAAGGCAGTAGACCTCATCTACAAACAGAAATAAGAAAACACAGGGTAACACATCAACACATGCTAACAGGTATTTTATCAACCTTGGCATACTCTGTCCACAGACTTATTATTAAATGCATTAATTATTACTGATACCTAGGCAGCTGCTACACTAAAAACATACCAAAAGGATTTTGTTAACAAGCCAGCGATTACATTTCACCACTTCTTTGCTTGATGTCATCTCTATTACATACCTTTTCTAAATCAAGTGAGCTGGAGATGCGGGATAACAACTTTTCAACAGGAAGAAATAAACCAGGAATGTAATCAAGCTGAAGGATAATTTGAAGCTACATGCCATTCAAAGAAAAAGAAAGGGATAAGTCATATGTTAAACGAACTCATTTGCCTCTGGCCATGGGCCATTTTCAAAAGCTTTAAAGCGGAATCACTTTGAGTGCTCCTATGAGTTTTTGGCTTTTTTATTCCTTTTACAGTTATTTTAGTTATTCATGGAAGAGCCCTCTGCCTTGCTTTTCGTTTTCTTCTTTTTGTTTCTTGCCGCACTAAAGCCTTTTTTATGATGTCTTTTTGATGACATATTTTACTGAACAGCAAGCTGGACCATCAGGGCTTGACTGATTTTCCTACATGTAAAAGGAAGAGACACTAAGATCCAAGGAGAAAATGTGCAAAAGCAGATTTCCCTTGTACTGATTTTCATTTACACTACACCTTATGCTGCAGCAGCCACAGCTCAGTTCTGTTACTTCCTCTAATCAAAGAGCATGTAGAATGATTCAGAAAAATGGTAAGACAGACTTGCTTCCTATTCTATATAATCAAGTTGGTACTTTTTTGTGTGTGCACGCTGAAGTAATTAAATAATTTATACAAAGACTCAATTAGTGTGGATTCAAAGACTGGTTCTGTTCCAGGCTCCACTTAAATGACTCTGCAAGTCCTTTAACTGCCTTTACAGCTCCACCCTCCACTCTTTACCTTCCCTGCCGACTTCATGAACATCTTTATATTATGGAAGATCTCCCATTAAAATGGGTATGCTCAGCCCCATATACAACATAATCCCAAGCTCAATTGGCACTTGCAAACCATTGTAACACAAATAATTACAACATCAGGAATTAACAGATTTATACCATTTCCAGGAAGTTTTAAAAATCCATTTCCTTCTTTCCTTTTTTTTAAATATACATTTTTCTTGTGAATATTAATAATGATTAACAATGGGACTAATCACCAGGTATTTAGGCAAATATTTCCTGAAAATTGCTGTTTCACACTAGTGATAAGGATAAAAATCTGGATAACTAGGTCTCTTTCTTATGAACACACCTCTGGATTTATTGCTGAAGGATCAATAATATATGAACTGCAACAAGTGGTTTTATCTAATTTAGACTGTGATAAACTTCTCCCAGGAGTATCCTCTTCAGCGTTTCATTCCGAAGGCAGATCAGTAGTTGTTTCATGACCTTTTGCAAATATTTTTTAAAAGGCAAAATAGTGAGTAACAGGCAACTCATTTTCACTATGATAAGTTCATAATTAAACCAGTCAAGTTTACTGATTTGCAAATGCTTTGTTTTAAAAACAGATGTAGCTGTATGAAGTCTATTTTAAGGGACTCTTATGATGACTAGACTAAGATTTTCATCAACCTCAGTGGAACCAGATTCAAGCTCTAGGCCCCTTGCTAACTAGAAAGAAGCTTGATAATTATTTGCCCTTTCCATTAGTGTTGGGAATCTGGTTGTCCTCTGGCATAACAAAGGGCTGATGAGCTTGTTACCAGTCTTAGCAGTCTTGCTACCAGTCTCTGAACTAAGTAAAAGGATTTTGTTCTGTGTACATAAAGTGTGGTAGAAAATCCGTGCCGTTAAGTGCCAGTAGACAAAGTGGCCACATGAGGAACACCTTCAGCTACCTCAAACTGAGACAGACTCGAATAATCTGCATTTCTAAGATGCTCCCTGTGGGACACATCCTAAGTCACTTAACTCTACCATATTTTATATGCGTTGAAGTGAATATTTTTAAGAGAAGGAATCATTACATTACCTCCCACATGTACAGCATGAAGCACATCAGAAACCTGATCAGAGTTATTACCTCAGGCCTTGTTGTAATGCGAAAACTAATTAGACTCAGAAAAAATAACAGGGAGCACACACGGCAGACAGAGTCTCATCCCTGTGCCACCCCATCCTGTGGGGTGGAATTAGGCTTTCTGAGCAGCAGCGAGCAAGGGCAGAGGGATCTCAAGAGAATCCAAGCAGGGGCGGGTGAATCTGCTGTAGTCGTTACAGGGAAAAAGACTTTAATGTCCAATTAAGCCAAATGAATTATGTAAAATATGATAAAGATGGCAGAAAAAATGCAGATGTAGTCCATTATTAGACTGATGACTAATCAATCACCACCCAGTTTTGAAATATCAGGCTTAAATCATCCCAGTTTCAAATGAAAATAGCATCTTCTTAGAAAGATATGGAATTACTTAGCCTGGCAAAAATAGAGCTACACTGATTACCACTTTGAAAGCATAGTTGTCTATTTTTAATAATTATTTTCATCAAAAGTGAGGGAAAAGGGGCGATTAAGGTTTATTTACAGGCAGAACCAGTGTTTTCCCATCTGCTTTTTTACTAGCTTTTTCCTTTTATAGTTTCGACTTCTGCATCACGATCAAAGTGACAAAGGACCATTTATGTTTCAAAGCAACTAAACACCCAGAACTCAAGCAACTGGGGTCTGGTTCTCACTCCTTGTGACATTTTTTACAGCTTTGAATAGACATGAACTGGTGAGACGCCAGCTCTTCTGGAGGTGAGATGAATCCAAGCTATTGATGCAGAAAGAATCATCTCTCAGAGCTTCACTGTTGGCTCCTACAGAAGAACCCTGCAACTTTATAAGCAGTTGTCAATGAACAACTCCTAATTTTGCACTGTATAGAACTCGTACAACTTGCTGTAAGAATTTGGCTATTCTTGCCATACCTATTGTGATTACTGATCTGTTGTAATCCCTTGATATTATGGTTCAATGTGCAGGTTCTGAGAGCATGCTGACTGTGCATGCTCCGGGGCAAAAGCATCCTCCTCATCTAATCCAGCTCCATGTGCACCGTGAGCATTTGAACAAACAGGCAATACAATATCTATTATTAAAAACCATTATGGATTCAAAACTACAAGAATCCGTGCCAAGGTCTCTGTTAATCCCACTTACATAGCAATATCAGCACCTACCCCCCTAGCTCAAAGGAGACACCTCAGGATGACTGACATTTTATGCCTGTGGGAAGCAGGGATCATTCCTGCCCCAGGTCCAATTATTTTGCTGGCTCCTTTTCCTTCAGGTGCCCCAGCAGCTGAGGTTCGTAATGAATGTGGTAAGTCAAAACACGATTTACAAACACAATAGGGGAATTCTGTGTCAACGCTTTCCTCTTTCACATGATGCTGCAGTCCGGAACACAGACATACTGATCATGTACTGTAATGAAGGTGAAAGAACGTTAGCTCATCAGAAGTGCTGTAAAAATGTAGGGTTCCTCTTCAAATTAGCCGCTCTAAATCATGGTCCAAGATTAAATAGTTTGCAATTACTGCAGGTATGTGCTGGCACCTGACCAGCTTCAGCTATAACATGAGGACTGTCTGCAGGTACTCAGAAGAGTGTAGCTGGAGACAGCAAGCCCTGGTCCCTGGTGGGAAACGCAAAGGAGAGAGAGGCATGTGGAAAAGCACTGACTGAGGAGTGAGTGCTGTTAATGCAAACACCCAAAGAGAGCAAAGGGAACAACCAGACAGTTCTGAGGAGAGGTTTTGGGCAGAAGGGAAATTTATTACAGAAGGGTAGAGGTGCACAGATGCCTCTTTAATGTAATCAGTGACCAAAAGTCTATTGCTATTAGAAAGCAGAGGAGAAACAAATATATCTGGAAGTGGAAAAAAGATGTGGACAAGGTGTCTGCGCTTGATAAATGAACAGGTATGTGGGCCATCTAAGAAGCTTAAAGATATCAAGATAGAATTTTTTTACTTCTTATCCTCATTTTCTCAGTGATGATTTTGATCAAGATGAAGAATATCCTAAAACAATATTATTTCTAGGTTATTAATTGCATCCTTTCACAGCATATGGAGACTCATAAAGAACACCCCTTGTGTCCTCCAAAGGAGGAGCTCTGTTAAAAATAATAAATGGAAATGGCAGAACTTTGTTGCAGCAGAATTTCCAGTTCTACTGACTTCCAAAAATAATGATGGATCATGGGTCTCTTGTTTGTTTACATGCACTTGGCAGGTTTTCCTCTTGCTGTGTGAAACAGAGGCAATATCTCTTCCCTCTGCCACATCAAGTAGCATGAAGTGCCTTGTGGTGTTTGAGGAGAACAACACATGCTAGGCTTGCAGAACCCTTTGCATAAATTTACATATGAAACCCAAGATCACTGCACTCCCTGCAGAGTTACTGCTAGCCATAGTTGACATTGCACTTGAAACAGTACTGCAAAGAGAGCAATATCTTTCGCAGAGAGGTTTAAAATAATCAATTTTGGTTTTCCTTTTTAACCATCAAAGAACTGCCTTTGAATTCTGGGAGATGTGCAGTGAGAGGAAGAGATGAATGATAATTGCCATAACTGGCTTTTCTCAGTATTTTGAGAGATACTACAACTAAAGTGAAGTTAGGTGCCATCATTACCTGATTAGACACTCCTGAGAGCAATAAGCTTAACAAATTCCTAGGGTACGCCATGTTCCTGTACAGGGATTTTATTGTCATTCAGTTCCTTAAAGTCTAAATAAGTACATTTTAAAAATCTAGGTAGTATCCATTGCCATAATTTTAATATATAGATGTAATACATACTTTTATAAATTCATAAATTAGTATTAGTGGCCATAGTTCTATCGCTGAAATGTGAAATTGTCTGTTTTAAAATGCAGAACATCTAAGTCACTGGAAGAACGTAAGTGTCGGTAAACTACCTGTGCTTTTTTTAAACAGAAACTATCAAAGGAACATGTGAAATGAAAAAGTTCAACTTAATATTTGGCTCTTCATCTTGTCTTTGGGCATTTTTAAGGGAAACTAAATGCATAAAGAAGAAACATCAACAATATATAAAATGTATTCACAGAAGCTTGCCCAATTCTGAACTCTGGTAAGTGTATGAATGTTTTTCCTAGTTTCAAAGCACTTCAGGAAAAAGAATGATCAGTTCAACAAATCTCATCCCATTGAGATGAACTTCAAGAAGTTCCTCACAAAAAAACAGCTAAATATCAAAATAGAATAATCTGCATTCCTATCCCTGATGGACTTCAGCTGTGCATTTTCAATTACTTTCAGATTACAGAATCACAGAATCACAGAATGGTTGGGGTTGGAAGGGACCTCTGGAGATCATCTTGTCCAACCCCCCTGCTTGAGCAGGTTCACCTAGAGCAGCATTCAGTAACTCCGCCTTCTCCGAATCCTGCGTCACCAGGGCCCCCACCTCGTTCAGCAGCGGGCCCACAGTGTCCCCAGTCTTCCTTTTACTGCTGATGTATTTGAAGAAGCCCTTCTTGTTATCCTTGACATCCCTTGCAAGACTGAGTTCCAAGTGGGCCTTGGCCTTCCTCGTTGCATCTCTGCATAGCCTGACAATGTTCCTATATTCCTCCCAAGTGACCCGATTAAATCATTCTGATATTCAAGTACCTGCTAACAGTGATATTTATTCAACTACAGATTAACTGCGTTTTTATAACAGAGAGGCCTTTCCAAATTTGGCCCTACTTTCACTCTTGCATAAATTAATTTTAAATCCAATTTTGTATTGTATAAAGCCATGTACTACACAACCACGTATACAGCACTGTTTCAAGCACCCTGCTTCCCTTTGGCCATGATTTGATAAGTGGTAACAGTTCAAGAGTCCTCTTACCAAACACAAATCATGGGTCTAAACTACACCCGCTTGTCTTACCCAAATTTAGTTCAAGCCATTCCAAAGCGTTAACTTTGCACAAACATGCTTTTTGTTGGAAGGGCTGTTACCTCTCTGCTTGTAACCAACGCAAAACCATACCAATAGTGTCTATTTCAACAGGTAACCTGGCTAATGTAACATGAGCCCCCATCCACACCTGACCACAGTAAACTGGGAGTGCTGGGTGAGCTGGAGGTGAGCTGGAGGTGAACAGATTCAGCGTGAGCAGCCACGCCTGGAGCCCCAGCCTCACAACTCGCTGCTGAGCGTCTGCAATCATTCCCATTCAAGTCAGTGATAACAATGGCACTGCGGCTAAAAGTCTCACAATTTATTGAGAAAATGACTGTCACATGAGAGACTTACAGGATAGAGCGTAGGGATGGTATGCTGCTTTCTCATGTATTTTAAAACATTATTTCCTGTGAAATATCACATAGAGAGGCAAGTTTGACTGTATTGCAGGTGGGGAATTGAATTTAAAAGAATCTAGATGTATCTTCGTATTCGATTTTGTTTGTTTTGCAAAATGACACGTTTAAAAACCAGCTGTTAAAATGAAAAATGAATTATGCTGGGGCCTGGACCCACAGTGTACATCTGCCACAGGAAAGTCTGGCGTGCTGGGCCAGGAGATGTAATTTTAAAAAATCCTTATTCCTTAGGATACACAAATTAATTCTTCTCCTCTCAGAAAGAAGGGCAAAGTTTTCCACATTGCTAGCAGTTTTGCATGCTAAGCAGCGCTCGCTTCATATATTGTATACACAGAGGGTCACATTCACTGCAGAACACAGAATTAAGCAAACAAAATCACATTAAAGGGGATAATCTCTTTTTCTTTCAGTTATAAGCAAATGGACGTAACAATATGCTTCTATTTGTAAATATACAGTCTGAAAACATAAAAGAAAATACTGTATGGTCAGTTAATTATCAGTTTCCGCTGAGGATCTTTCCAAGGGCCAATCTGATCTAAAACATACAGGTTTTTTAAAGCTACTCAAAACCAAATTATATTAAAGCTAGTTAAAAATGATGCCACATTTTCTCTTCTTGCGCTTTAGAGAGTTGTCTAAAATCCAAATGTCTATGCATTAACCCAATCTTTTATCATGAAGTGTTGAGACAAAGCTTCATCATATTCAAAGATTTAAATGAGAGCAAAATCTGATTAAAAGCTTCAATTAGAAAAGTTAAATATTTCATTTACTGCTGGTTCAAAACTTCTCTGCCTACATCTGGATTGTCTCCATGTCCTAGAAGCATTACAATTTGGCTGTGTAACAAACAGCCTTCTTTCTCATTTCACTTGGAGCAGCGTTTCCCAGTGACACATCATGATGTCCCACTTGGGGTGGGGGACAGCAGGACATCCTAAAGCACAAGTTATAATTAATTTAAGAAATTACAAGGGGCCAGGTATACTGCATACCTCCAAAAGCAAATATTCAGTTTCCCAGATTCAAAATTTTCCAGATTTAAAATATTCATAGAACATTTCATAATATACTATAAATACAATCTGAAATTTGAGTAAATGTATTTATTTAGCAGTGAAGTATGAAGTTAGCAGGTCAATTCTCTTGTTCATTTAGTAACAATATAAATGAACATTAAGCATAGCATGAATGAATGAGACAGTATGATGGCAGGCACCTGCCCTGCTTCCTGTGTAGATGTTCCTCATCTACACCATCTCCAGGTAGCCCACTTCTGGAGCACAGAAGTCTCAGTGATCATGACTAGAAACTTTCAGCCATCATGGTATATGCAGCTTATTCCCAAGGAAGAGCAGCTGTCCCTCAGTTACTTCACTTTATAATAATAGAGTCCAGGTACTAGTAGACACCATGTTAACCTGAGCTATGTCTTGCACTCACAGCACCAAGACCGTGTAGAACGACTGGTATCCAATAAAGAGTACGCGCCGCAAAGAGGGGACTTGAAAGGATTGACCAGGTAGGAATGCAACACCTCGTACAGAACATGAGGCCTTAAGGTAACACCTGCAGACAGGCAGATATCCATCTTGTAATGCCTGGTGACAGAGAAGGCTGGAAGTGATGTCTCTACAAATATAATTATTGGGAAATGCTACATTCCTTTTTTTTCCATGGCAAAGCAAGAAAAGAGAACACAAGGCAGTGGCTTTTTCAGAAATGATCAAAGTTACAGTAAGATTCTTTGCTTTCCATTTCTTGATGGGTTTGAAATACTTTCCTCCAACATACCATCAGGAAGAAGAACAAAAGAAGGTCTTCTCAAATCTAAGCTTTTGCGTGTTTGTTTGGGTGAATGTTACAGGATACTTTGTGATTTACTGAGAGTACCTGCTTGGTGACAACAAAGAGCACCATAAGGGATTCCTGGGTTTAGAAAGAAAAACTTAAAAATCAACCCTGTGGTAAATGAAAGAAAGATCTAAAACCTGAGGCTGGAGGAGAAAGGTCCTGTGGCAGAATGAGCTAACTTCACCTCTCACAATACAAAGTGTTGAATGCTTCAAACAAAAGAAGGTGAGCTTTCTTGACCTGTGATTATTTTCAGAGTTAGTAATCCTGATAGGACTGGGTTTAAAATCTCAGACAAATAAATTACACTGGGGAGAACAGAAAGGCTGGTTAATTCCAAGTTTCGGTAGGCAACTTGGGCCTTGATTAAACAAACTTCAACACTAACAGAATTTTATTTTTTTTCCAGAAATTAGAACTCGGAAATTGATCCAAAAATAATCCAGGAAGCCAAATTTCTTCCAAACTAAGACAGCAAAGGAACTGCATTTTGCCTGATTCAGAAGGGCAAAGGTAAACTCCAGGGGCAGTGGGTGCATTTAAACACTGACACGGAAGGTTTCTCAGTCGTTGCCATCATCTGCTATGCATGAAATAAAAAAGGATTTTTCTCTGTCATTGACTTATCGAGGTGTATGACACCTATTACTAAGTTTTTCTTTGCAAACGATCTCTGATAAGAAACTAGAAATGGTGATGGGAAACTGAATGGCACAAACAAGGTATGACATTTAAAAATCAGGCTCTGATTTTTTTCAGTCCCATTGAAGCACCTTTGCTAAAAGACTGTCTCTTTTCTCAGGGACACAGAAATACAGCACCTTGGGAGAGCCACCCCCATACAAACTAATGCATCACGAAATTCCTTGGCCTTCCGGATACTGTCAGATAAGTCCATACATATTGGAGCTTCCTCACAGAAAGAGTGGGAGGAATTTTTTTACTTCTAGGATATCTGGTAGCGATGTTCTTACTTGTTTATCCAGTCTTCTATATTAAGACTCTGATATTGGAGTCAGATAGCAAGAATATGTAAACTGAACAAAATAAAGACGGATCTACCCAATTCTTCTAGAGTGGTTTCAGAACATCTTACCTGGTCTACATGTAATGGGTAAAACAACAGGCACATACTTGTTAAGTGTAGGGGTCTGTGAATACTGATAGCATCAGAGATGATGGGAAGTGATTAAACAGTGTCGAGGTTTAACCCCAGCTGGCAACTAAGCAGCACACAAGCACACAGCCGCTCGCTCACTCCCCCCTGGTGGGATGAGGGAGAGAATCAGAAGGGTAAAAGTCAGAAAACTCATGGGTTGAGATAAAGACAGTTGAATAGGTAAAGCAGAAGCCACACAGCCACCAAGCAAAATGAGGAATTCATTCACTACTTCCCATCGGCAGGCAGGTGTTCAGCCATCTCCAGGAAAGCAGGGCTCCAACACGTGTAACAGTTACTTGGGAAGACAAACGCCATCACTCCGAACATCCCCCCCTTCCTTCTTCTTCCCCCAGCTTTATATGCTGAGCATGACGTCATATGGTGTGGGATATCCCTCTGGTCAGTTGGGGTCAGCTGTCCCAGCTGCGTCCCCTCCCAATTTCTTGTGCACCCCCAGCCTACTCGCTGCTGAGGTGGGGTGAGAAGCAGAAAAGACTTTGACTCTGTATAAGCACTGCTCAGCAGTAACTAAAACATCCCTGTATTATCAATCCTGTTTTCAGCACAAATCCAAAACGTAGCCCCGTACTAGCTACTGTGAAGAAAATAAATTCTATCCCAGCCAAACCCAGCAGAACAGTATGCCTGGCGAAGGGAAGAGAGCATTCCAGAAAAATTACTTCCAAAAATAGGGAATAACATTAATATTTCACAGAAGGGATATAGAAGTGGATTCTAGCAGTTTTCTAAGAGTTTCGTTATTATCAGAAAAAGCTTTTTGCCAACAAGTTAAATGAGAGTATTTTGACGCAGTTTTTGTTCTTTGCCATGACACAGAGACAGAATAGATTTTTTTTTTTTTTACTTTATTTTTTTACATATGAACAACGTTCGATGGCCCGAAAATGGTTAACTAATGATACTAAAATGTAATTCAGTTCTGTAATTATATTTCTTATGCATGGAGACAGAAATAAACTAGAGGAAGAACCTATTAGCCCTTTTGCATGTATAATTGAACACATTTGATATTACTAGGTAACCTTTGTAAGTAACTGGCTTTGAGTTTATGCAAAGAGGTGAACACTTTGAATACATAAATAACAATAAGAGCAGATAGGTTTTTGATTTTGTATTCTGTTCTTTTCTTGTTTGTGTCTGTTAGATGCAGTCAGACATCCCTGGCTTTATTTGGCCATCCATAGAAACATCTGAAAGATCTGACTTTTGCATCATTTGGGTGCAGTAATGAATAAGAACTGACATCAAATATCAATATTATTGGCCCAGCTAAATGGTAGCTGACATCCAACTGGACTGCTGAAGAGGTAAACAAAATTCAAATTTTGTTTTTGTTTAAAAACTGTCTGACATTATTTGTCCTTCAGTAAATCAATGGAAGAATGACCTAAATGCTGTTTGCATTTTGGCTTGGGGAGGTAAAATTTGGCAGTTGCTATCAAGTATATTTTTTATAGTCTTTAAGGTTTTCCCAATATAAACTGTAATTCCAAAAATACTTTTTTGTTTTAAGGAAACTTGGTGACCTCTGTAATGATTTCTTAACCTGCAGACATCATACAAACACAGCATGGCAGATACAAACACAGGTGAATGATAATCATTCTCTTATTTGAACACAAACACATACATACACACACATAAAGGAGCAAATTTTGTTCTTCTTTAAATTCATAATGATTCAACCAAGTATCTATAGTCTTTTTACTTTATTAGTATAGGTGATTTGCCAAGCTCGGAAAATGCTGGGCAAAGTATATACAAAACTAATTTCAAATGTTATTTAGGCCATATTTAGATTTTATTTTACACGCCAATGTTCAAGAAGAGATCACCATTCCTTGTATGAATTCTACTGTATGAAATGGCATTGTTTTCCCGTAGGTGTTGATCAAAAATGTGTACTAATATAAAAATGTTAGTGGCTTCATTTTTCACCTTTGCATGAATTATGCAGATGCATAATATCCTCTCCATAATTATCCACAAGACAGAAGGAGGGGGCCAGGGTTGACTTGGACACCCCTGCCTTGATGTCCAGATGTAGGCACTTTGGTAGCAATGGGGCTCCCTCCACCACCTTTTGTCTACCATGAGCCTACATTTGTGAAGTTGTTTGGAATCCAACAATTAAGTGGGGTCACCTCAAATCCCAGTAACATTCAAAAACTGGGGAAATTACTTTGCCTCTTAGGTGCAGTCTCACTTGGGTTTCCCTAGAGTGGGTATCTTTGCTTTCCCATGTAAGGTATGTTCACATGTATCTTTTACTGCACTCAGAGCCTTTGAAGAGAATTGGAGCACACACAGTAGCCTCTGAAAAACCAGCCTTACAGGCACACACACGTATTTCTACTCAAAGGCTTAGCCCTCAGTGGAAAAGAAACATCTGAAACATTTTTCTCTACAAAGTGAGCTGTGTTATGGGGACATGGGAGTAAAAGGGGCGGTAACATTAAAGTTTTAGGAGGAAAGATGCATTTTTCTATGTCTTCAATTCAAAAGCAGCTACATGGATTTTGCTCAAATTTTCTCAAACTTTCCACAGAGAGCCAACCTGGAAAACCGCAGAATTTATACACTGCTGAAAGCATTATCTTTTAAGTCCTGACATAACCACAACTACAGAAGTCAGAGCAGAGTATCTACCAGGGCAATGTGACTACCTGCCAGATTCTCCAGAGAGCTCATGTCCTAGCAAGGTGGCCTCCAACAAATGGCCATGTTTCAGGTGCCAAACTGGCAGTTATTTTCCATAGAAAAATTGCTAATTATGGACTCTGAACACTACTAAGAGTTCTGGCTTTAAATGTTGCCCACTTAACAAAAGTGTTAACTACAGTTTCAGAAGCATGGTATAGTAAATAACTCAGATTTAATCAGTTTCACAGAGTTTAATGAGGATTTATTCAATTTGTATAAATGTATTATTCTTTTTTTCCTTCTTCCTCACACAATACTCTTCCCCTAAGATATCCGTTAATTTTTAGACACATTGCCTGGATGGCTCTCTGATCTAACAGGAAAATTTGTTCTGTATTTTCTCTACAGGACACTGTGTAATTAGAATTTCATGTTCTTTCAAAACTTCTTTGGGCACCAAGCAGCCTGAGACACGACTATCACAAGCCCACTGAAGTGACCTAGGAGCCTACTTAAACTGACCTATATCCTAAGCAGAAAAAGGAGTGAATCTCTTGGGATCTCTCACCATTACAGCACTGTACCCACAGAGTCCAACTCTATAGACAAGACTTCTGACAAAGCATGCAATCTGCAGACCCGTGACGTTAGGTTATTAAAAAAAAAAAACCCCAAAACAAAAAAACCAACCAGGCAAGATTCTGTCAGCAATCAGCCTTCTTTTTGGCTATTTCAGACTTAAGAAACCAGACTTTTCCAACAAATCTTTGCCTGGCTGCAAAGGTTCTTTGGCCAGGTCTAACCATTGGGCTTTCTGTTGGCCACTCTGGAACTGATGTTGCACCTTTGTCTGAACAGTCCATGATCAATCTCCAAAATCTTTCCCATGAAAGTGTTGTTGAAAATACTGATGTGCCTATAAAAACATTTTTTCCTCATAAAACATGCATCTTTTAACAAAAAAATTGTCACTCAAAACACCTTAATCAGCTTGCTTAGGGTGGAATATTTTAATTTCTTAGTGGGCAAGCACTAAAGGGTAAGAGAACAGTTCTCTGGTGCTATATTTGGTTGAAATATAGCACTTGCTTTGCTAGCCAACCAATGTGACAACTGTAACTTGTACAACTCAGGACCGACTGCTTAGTCTTTTCAGTAGTTTTCCAGTACATACAGAGTTAATTTACATAACCACTATTACACCTTCTGAAATTATATTCCTCAGTTTAATCAATGCTGCACTAGATGTTTCCATTTTTACTAATCCAATCATTGAGAATGTCAACCAATGATTTTAGTCTAGAGTTTAATGCCAACTATAATATTCTTTATCAAAATAACGTGCTTATCTGGAAGATTATCAGCACACCATCTTTAAGCTTCCTGTTAATCATTCTAGGTCACATTAGAGCATGAGGCTCTTTGTAAATACTCACATTAAAGACAGTGCTATAGTATTGCTATAGTATTTCCCTCACAATTCTTGCTACTGTTAAATATTCTTTGTTCTACACCACAGTGTTTCAAAATACTGAGAGGCAGGCTGTGCCTGTCAAATATACAGATACACGCAGGCGCCCAAGAAAGAATTAAGATGCCTTGGGAATTCCTATTCCCCTCCTTGACATAAGCTTATCCCACACTTTCTGCTATGTCAACCCCCAGGGTTTGCCCTATAAACACACAGGGTTGACATAAGCAGTTGGTAAAGCAGTAGCTGATACTGAACAAGAGGAGAATACTCAGGATCTCCCACAGTAAAACTTAGTACCTTGCTATGCTTGTAATAAAAGTGGCAGTGAGAGCACAGTGAGCAGGACCACCGTTGAGATATTTCTCAGGAAAGATGGTCCCTGAGAGAAAAGAGTGCAAGTGGTAGCAGAAACCAGCACAGGCCTCACCACCCACACCAGTTTTAAGGAGCAGTGTGGTTAGGAGAGCTAGAAGAACCATACATCATAAATGTTTTGATCATTTCAGAATATTTCATATCACCTCAAAGAAACATTTTGGAAAAATTACTTCCCTGCCAAAGTTAACAGGCATTCAGATCACAGTCTGTCACCAATCCCAACCAAAATGATGCATTTTAGACAACAACTGTAAAATTAGCCATCCAGGAAAAAAAACTAACAGCAAACTTCATTTAAGTAAAGTAACTAAGTGATCATGACAAAGGATAATGGCTTAGATATCATGCACTGATCGAAGGAGAAAGGAGGTATGTGCAAGGAGGGGCCAGCTTTATTATAACAGTCTCTGGGACTCTGCTCTGCTTGGTAGGCATGTGCCACACTGAACTGCTCTAGAAGTCATTACTAACACTGAATTCAGTTGCAGAGGTATCTATTTCACCAAAGTGCATGATAGTATTTACCAGAGCAAGGAACATGATGACTAAAAAACAAAAAACAAAAAAGGAAATTTGTACACAGAACTTACCTTCATGTTGAATGTAGCATGATTACAGGAATGCAGGTGACCACAGAACGTGTAAACACGGAGACCCTAGGAATTAAACATAAAAAGAAAGCAATTAAATAAGTTATAGTGATATAAATTATTCTGTATCCTTCTAAATAGAAAGACCGTGATTTTATGGCTGTGTGCAAACCAAGGCACTTTGTGTGCTAAAAACCAGCTCCTGGTTGCTAGAAGAGGGACACATTTCTCACAATTACTACGGATATATATCCTTACTTCACATAATAGCTAGCAGAAAAGGTGCATTCAAATATCATGAAAAAAAGCCAACTCCCTTGCCAGAGGGTTTGAATTAGAAGGTGTATTCACTGCTTGCAGAAGACTGAGCTCTTGCTCTTAGGCAGTGATTCAACACATGTCTCTTGATATTCCACACGCACCATTAAAGTCTTCCTTAAAGAATCACAAGCATGAAATCAAAATTAATTATCTTTTGTCATCTTCCACATTAGGCCGTAAGTGACCTACATAGTCCAGTAACATATGTCAGATGTCATCACTGATATCTGACTTGTTCTCCCAGTATAGGAGGCATCCAACCACAGTATCTCCTGCTAAAAAACCCGAAGTCTTCAAGATGGGAAGACAGAGGTATTAAAAATAGATGCACTTCTCTGTTTTCATGAAAATCACTGGTTTCATGGGTAACATTAACAAAAATACTTTCTATTAGAAGTGAGACCCAGCTTCGAACAGCGTAATCATATCCTGAAGAATAACTTTTTACTCTAAGAAAATATTTTGTTGGCACTGGAATCGAAAGCCAATTTGTTGCATTTTTCTGGAGAGAAGAAAAAACCCAAACCGAAGATCTGAAATTCTTCTAATCATCCTAGTAGTCCTTCTTTGTACTTATTCCAGCTTGAATCAACCTCCTGGGAGCAGGGTAACATAGGTTAATCATACCTCTGTCATGCTTTTAGAGTTTACACCATCGTTTTAATTCCATTTTTATTTTCCCAATCTGGAAAAACAAAAACAAAAAACAAAAAAACCCCTCCTCCTCTGATGTAAGATATTTGAATTCTCTTTTTCACTGACAAAACCTCCTACATTTTTATCATGTGCATGCTTTATCAGTATATTCTCACTGCTTGCAACAAGTCCTTTCAGGAAAGTAGTTAATGAGGTTTGACCACAAAGTAATTCTGGAGGGACACCACTCGATAATACCCTGTAGTTCATATTACATCTCTGAACCATTTAGGAGCACTCAGTCCAACAAAACAGCAGTTAAAGGGGATTAGATTGCTGTTGTAAATATCTCAGGGGTTAAGAGCAAAGAGAGAAAAGAGCTATTGAACCTGAAGAGCAGTGTTGACGCAGGAACATATGGGTATTCATTATCTGCAGATAAATTTCAGTTGGAAATTAGAAGACAGTTCTCAAACAGTGAGATAGGAAAACTCCCCTCCACTCCAAGTAGTGGGGATAAAAAATTCTCATTAATTGTAAGAAGCTGCTTGAAAAGTCTGGAAATAAATGACCTTCTCCTGCATGTGATCTTTTGCCTGAACTTGGAGACCAAGGAGACTCTTTCCAGTCTTGTTCATATGGCATTAGAATAGAAATTTCTGATGAAGTCCAGCATTTAATATTTCATGGAATTCCTTTTGTTTAAAAAATGTCACCAAAAAAAGGCAGGAGGCTACTTCGGCAAGCACCATTTTGTATCTTACGGTATTTTTCATTTACCTTTCTGTCTTGAAGTAGTCTCTGCTTCAAGGCCACATAGACTATTGAGATCAATCTAGGAAATTAGTATTATTCCCATGGAAGGACTGCAAGACAAACATAACAAGAAAAAAAGGCTCTGGACTATTAAAAGCGATCCACTATCTTTAAAGAGCAAGCATGCCATCCACTTTAAGCATAAAAACGTTGCCAGAGCGCAGTTCTTGAGTCCTCCACACTTTTCAACAGACTTACAGGGGGGAAAAGTGCTAAAAAAGTCCCACCCAAAAAACTTGTATATTTACATGGTTTCTAAATAATAAAATATGAACCAATAAATCCTGATAAAGAGAAAATTTAAATAATTATTATCCAATTATAAATTCACTGTTGGAATAGAAATGTGATTACATAAAATTCCCAAAATATTGACAGACAAATTAAACTTGATAAAGATGACATAATGGGATACAAAGATAACCAAACACATCTAAGCAGTCTAGCAAGAAAAAATTTCAAGGACATAAAATCTACCTTGTGGCCTAGCAGCAATATCAATTGTACCCAGTCCATGGTAACAACCCAAATGTTGGTACATGTTTTGCATACAAAAAATAGCCCTTGTAAAGTAACTGCTGTTGCTCATCAGGGCATAGTATTTACCCTCAGACACTCTCAAATACCAATATATACACAGTAGCCTTTCCACAAATGCAGAAAAAGCATGCTATCACAAACAAACAAAAAAAAGAAAACCACATGGCTGCCATGCCGCAAAACAAATGTGAACTTTCTGATTTCCCTTCCATAAGTCAATTCCGTATAAACCACCTGAAAAGGGTTTTAATAATGGTAATAATAATAATAATAAAAGCTAGACAAAGGCAATGGTTCTGTAAAGTGTTTCTCAATACTATTGCTGAAATTTAATTTCCAAAGTGCCACTTTATTTTTATTCAATGCACAACTAGTGTCTCCTTTACCAGCACCAGGAAATCTGAGTTCTGCAGACATAGATGCCATAAAAATAAAACTGGAAAGCTTACTATTTAGCTGTAATGTCCCAGCAAAATCAAACAGTAATAAATATTCTCTGGATCAGAGAGCATGTTAAGATAGCATTGAGCTTTCAGCATCAAGAGCTCAGCAGTAAGTTAATGATACCCCTTTTGCACATGCATTCTGCTTTTCAGTCTTTAATTATAAAATAATCTACTATAACACCACCAGGACCCCTGCTTCATTCAATGTGGAACTGAACCAGGGGTGAACAGGGTGTCCAAGTCCCAGGCTCAATCCCCCTTGGAGCGAAGTTTGGAGCATCTCTTCTTCAGAGCAACTTCACCGGAGCACCTTGCAAATTGGTCCTTGGCTTACTAACAGCTTCTTGTCATCCAGGAACCAGCTGTATGCATCTGCCATTTAACTCAATTTCTTTAAGGTTCAAGACGAGCAAGGGCAAACATCTGGGACTTGTATCACGATGAAAAGAACAGAGGAAAAAGGAGGAGCTTGTCTTAATGTTAGGGGAGTTGTCAGTTCGGGAAAATTACCCTCTTTTGCTGCTACCTTCAAGGTCTCACTGACCATTACCCCACTGACAGAGATAACATTATCACAAATCGAGAGTAGGAGAAACAACAAAACATCAGAGCAGAACTCTGCAGCTGTAAAATGGCCCATTTTTTCCACATTTAACCCATGGGGTCTATCCAGTCTCCTTGCATATGACACCCTAGCAGTTTAAAGGGCAGTAAATTATAGAGAATACATTATTATTGTTAACTGAGTCATCAGGTCTTGACTGAAATATTAATGGAGGAAATCTCAGTTCTATTCACTCCTTGAGCTACTGCCCAATTACATTAATAACCACACATTCTTCCTCTGTGGAAAATACACAGATAATAGCAACGTTCAAAGAAAACAAAATAGGAAGCGTTCTGCATTGTTGGTTTTTTTTTAAAAATGATTATTCACACATGCACACACACATACAATTTTCCATTTTGAAACCCAGAAATTAAGATTAGAATCAGCGGTTAGAAACACCATGGCATTATGTTATGGAGCCTATCAACCTCTCAGCTTCCACTGAGCACAGATATTAATTGCCTGCCTTGGACTGGAGCTATCTAAAAGACTTCAGATAAAGAAAACATTTCTTTTTATAAAATGCAATCCAGTACTGTAGAAAAGCAGCCTGACCTTTGGAACTATGGATCTGTGAACAGTAATCCTGCTGCAAAAGTAGTTAAACAAGGAACCTAAATTCAAATGATCTTTTTGTTCTTATTTTCGCAGGATAAAAGCTCAAGATTTTGGAATCAATAGTGAAATTCTGCTGTAAGTCCTCCCTATTGTGTCCGTATAGATATACAAATACCAGGGCAAGAAAAGACAGGCTGAAAACAATCATAATTAATATACTACAGCTTCTTTGTATCAGTAGAATTGAGTTCAATCACTAACTGTGTAACACAGCAGTTGAATCTTCCTATACTTATTTGAATTACCAGTTTAGCAGCAACAACCAAAAACCCCCAAACTTAATAAGCACCTCTGGAGAAAACACACAGCCAAAAACTGTTGAGCACAATTTAAAAACTGCTCATGATTTTTAAACTCTGCTGTTTTGATTATTTTTCTGGATTTTGAATGCCCTGCTAGACATGAAAGTCTGACATGAACAAACTTACTTTGCCGAGTTCAAAAATCAAGGTAACATATCCAGATCAAGCTGAGTGTAAGATAATAGGTGCAGTACGTAATTATCTTTATGAGGTTGATATGAAATGAGCTTTTAGATAACAACATCTGAGTATGAGATTTATCTAAACAGTGTTCAGATAAGAGATTTATTTGTAATTTCTTGGTTCATTGAGAAATTACCTCAAAGAAATATGTTCATTCAGAAGGACTGAACTAAGAAAAGTGTTCAGAGCATGAAGCACTCAGCAGTGGAACTGTTCACCTCATTCTCTTTATTTAAAGCAAATAAAACCTCCCAACAGTTTTTCATGAAAGGTTTAATTTTATTTTGGGGAAAAAAACTAGTATCTTGAATGAAACTTCTGATCTTACATAGGTAAATTTTTTACAGAAAGTCAAATAATCTAATGCTTAGGAAGCTCACTTGATTAGACTTGAACTTTTCCTAAAACAAGCGTCATGTTAAGTGTACCATGATTACTGGATATTGACTCACTGGGGAAGGTCTAACCTTTCTCTCAGTCTCCCTTGCTGAATATGGCCAAGGACTTCCCTTTTTACAGCAAAGTGCAAAATTAAAAGCGTGACTCCTACTCAAATCTTTGCCTTATTTATGACGTCGTCTGTCTGCTTGGTCTACCTGTGCTTCGCATCAGCAAGGCACCAGCAAGCTCCAAAGGAAACGTGTGACATATCCAGCAGAACTGTGGGCTCTGAAGTCACTCCACGCAGCAGGGGAATTGCCTGCTTTGTTGCTTTGAAGTAGGTGCACTGGAAACATCAAAAGGGATTTGGAACTCTTTATTAGAGCACAAGCTATAACAAGGTAATTTTTAAAAGAGAGAAAACTCATTTTCATGGGACATGACAGGTAAACACAAAAACTGGAGGACAGAGTCTAAAAACACCTGCC
>WAAD01026197.1:57907-99967 GCA_013389945.1 Fregata magnificens
GAGCACATGACATACAGTATCTGCATAGTAAGCAGTGAATAAATTTGGAAAACAATTTTACTATCTGTCACCACAGGTTTTACTCAATAAGCTCAAGCACATAACCTTCAGCATGGACTTTGCTTCTGTTCTCCTCACTTGGAATAGACCCTGGGGGAAAAAATCGTGCGGAGAAGACTGTTTCTTGATGTTAGACCAAGGGTAAGGCCAGGGCATTACTCAGATGTTTTGTAATCCTGTATTTGGGGAATAAAATTAACTTGCAACAGTCATCTGCATGCCTTATTACACAAGGATTCACAGAGGCAGGTATGTACATCAAAGCTGAAGTACATCAGCTGTTGGGCTCTTTGCTATTATGGTGATCTTCCTTTCTCACAGACAGCTTTTTTTTTTTTTTTTTTTTTAAACTTTATTCACTACATCTTCCTAAAGAAACGAAAGAGAATTTTGAATCTCTTTAAAATGCATGAACTTATATAACAACTTTCATACTGTGAAACATTAAAAACTTGAGAAACAGCATTTTTCTAAAGCTGGTAGGTAATAGAAACTAGAAATAGAGCTCTGCCTGCCAGCTAAGCCTAATGCCGTGCTTTTTACCACAGACTTCCTTTCACTCCAAAGTTAGTAACACCTGTCATTAAAAATATGGAAAAAAACTAAAGTAACCTTGCTCTGGGACACTCCTGAATTATCTCATTTTTCTGCATCTGAACTTTCACCTGAACGTAGCATTAATATGTCTTTTGCACTGAACATACAGTCATATTCATTCTTCTTAATTGGGAGGAAAAGTATGTTTCTAGGCCAAGACCTTGTATGCTAAATCTGTTCAAAGTGAACCTCTAAGGCTCCCCTAAAAAACACTGAAAACAGGAGTTTATAGTAGAAATGCTGACAGATCATATTCTTGCCAACATAATATAACCTGACTCTAAGATAAATGTTTCATGAATTTAAAAAGTTGAAAAAAGCTCCTCTGTTCTGCTTTGTTCTCGAGATGAAAGCGAATTATCTTTTTGTCTTCCACTGACACTTGGATTTTTGTACTGCAGTCTGTGGAAACCTCTAACCCCAGGCAGTATTTAAACAGACAGGACTGTGTGGGATTCTCTCCTCACTAAACTCCTGTAAGAGACATCACACTTCTAACTATATAAGGAGGAAAAAAGGTTTTATAGCAAGCAGATACCTTCCTGTGCCTGCTTCTGTGAAGAGAGAGAAAAGTCATCTCTACTTGGAGAGATCACACACGAGCACAGTTCCACCTGCACGGCCATGACAGACCATCCAGGAAGGGGGAGGGAGAAATTTCTTTGCTGGACCCATCATTCCTTTAAAAGAAAATAAAGAGGGAAAGAAAAAAATCCCTCAAAGATATTGAAATTCTTTCACTAAAAGCAGACCTGTATATTATTTCCCTGGTTGATATTGGCAGATGGCTTCAGTAGCAGAAGCTACTGCATCTTAATAAGGATTCGTAAGGCAGGTGAACATACATCACCCTGTCAGCACCAAAAAAGCCAAATTCGGTAATTGCATTTCTGCTATCCAATGTAACTCCTGGAGTTTAAATGTTCCAGCAGGGGAAGGATCAGTGGTGCAAAAGCAGGGATGGCCAGGGAAATCCCATATGCTGAAGCCCATTAACTGCAGCCTTCTCAGCACGGGATATGGCCTTTTCCCCCACAGAATTAGGCGGCCCATTTTTATCGTGACTGGAGTTTACTTTAAATTAACTTGGTATTCCAATACTTTGCAAAACATATCAACTGTTTTCAGGAGAGTAACGTGTGAATGACAGAAGCCTAGTAGGACTGTCTAACATTAAACATTATGAGCTCTATTGCTTTAATGTAAAAAAGATCAAAAAGATTAATTATAAATGAGTGGAAGTTGCTGGTGGAATATAACTGGAAAAGTTATGAGTGCAGTGAAAGCACAGAAAAGAAATACAAAAGAATTTCTGTTGGCTTTGAAAATGAAATTACATGAAAGCAGAATAAAACAATGAATACATAATTTAATTATATACGAGAAAAAGTGAGAGGGCTACATGGGAAAAACCTTCTTCTTTTCCACTTTTAAAGGTAGAGGGTTTGAAATTTAAGTTTCGTGCTTGGGAAGTTTTTACTTTTTCTCTGTTCAGAAGTGAATAGCATCTGGCGTGCAAGACGACTACAAAAGGCATAGGAAGCTGTTCAGCTGTATACAGTTCAGCTTCTACACATGTACGACTTCTACATTTGAATCTACCACTCCTGTAGTGTCTGCACTCAAGAATTGTGTTTCTTCACCTACTCATCCAATTCTGCTCCTGTAACAAAAGTCTTAAGAAATCAGCAACTGAGCAAAGCAGCATGATGCACTATCTTCTGATCTTATCTGAAGATGAGAAGTTGAGTATCAATCTGAAGGATTTCAGTGCTCTTAAAACTAGAAACTCAATTTTGGCCCAAATGCCAAACTGTTGCCTTATGTGAATTCATACCAGAACACTGGTTATTTTTCCTAACAAGAGAAAAGAAAAACTAACTGTTTTTAACTGAAAAAGACAGTATAGAGGCAAAAGCAGGTACATACACAACTGTGATTATTAAATAAGACAAATGAGGTGGCCCAAAAGTTTGAAAAAAAAAAGAAAAGAAGAAAAAGCTGAAGAATTTCTTCCCTTCAAAGAGTCAGTATAAACCAAGAGTAAGACAATAAGATCAAAGTTATTACTTGTCTGACAGCCATTTGGAGAGTGTTTGCTTCTATTGGTATAAACAAATTTGTAAGCCTCCTGCATTCACACTGTGAATTTTGTTCTGGCAGTCATTATGCATCAAATTCACCTCATCCAAATCTAAAATGGCAGATGCACAGAGAAAAATAGCAAAATGAGAAAAACAAAAAAGGGCAAACTTAACAGAACATGTCTGCAGTTCTCTTTTGTTAACCTGCAACTGCTGAACAGCACTCTTCAAGTCAGGTTCTTCTTTGATCTCTGTTTTCTCCATTAACCAACAGGAAGGGATTGACTAGTTCCCAAAGTAGGGGTCTTGGCAAAGAAACCAGGATCTGAACGGAAATGGAAAGCACGTAACTTGCTCACCATGATCTGGTTTTGCTAACTACTGCCGCTTTGGGAATAACAGTATTGCTGACCTGAGGGACTGAGATCAGAGAAGAGAATACAGACTATTTGGCTAGAAACACGGAAGAAGTTATTCATTGGAAAAAGAAGTCACTGAAATAAATTTAAAAAAAAAAAAAAAAAAAAAAAATGAACAGTTTCATTTTAAAAAGTCTTTAGTTTTCAAAATTTGAAAAAAAAAAAAACCCCCAGAAAAAGAGAAAAACATAAAAATCACTGAAAAAAAATTAAAAAAAAAAAAAAAAAAGAAAAATGAACAGTTTCATTTTAAAAAGTCTTTAGATTTCAAAATTTGAAAAAAAAAAAAATCGCCAGTGAAAGAGGAAAACATTGAAATCAACTCTTACAAACACACGGTCCATAGATTCTACGCACCAGATCCTGCATACACTGTCCACATTGTCTGAGTGAAAGGAGAAAAAAGGATTGTAAATGCCTATCAAAAATATTCCTAATCTTCTACAATTTCAAATTCAGAATTTTCTAAGCATTCAAAATCAAATTCACACCAATATTTTCAAAAGTGAGATTTTCTAGAGAAAAGGGAAAGTAAAGCAGGAAGTTCTGGGCAGCAATGGAAATAGTTATATTTTTTTAGTAAGTCTGCTGGATGTCTAAGTTTTATTTAGCATTCAAAGTGCAAATACTTAATTACTATCTCAGTATCTCAATAATATGACAGTTAACTTCCTTTACATTTAGGAACAGGCAAACTTTGTCTCATAAACTTGCGTGCTTTATATGTTATGGGCCCTGCATATTTTTGGCTTCTTTTTTAGCTGAAATACAGATATCGTGTGAAAACACATCATCTTTTTTGTCATTGCCTTACACGACCACAAGGACGTATCACAAAAGGAAATAGATCTGGGGCCTGCTGAAGCTAACAACAAAATTATTTCCAGTTTCACTCACAGAATGAGGACACTTGGTAATGCCTTTGCTAGTAAAAAACTTCTACCTGATGTCAAGTTTCATTGCATATGAAATTACCTATGCCAATAAATATGCTTATGCTCGGACCAAAAGATGTGTAAATACATCCTTTTGACTTTCGTCATACAAAGCATTCCCATTGGAAGTACCTTGCTGAATCTCAGTCTAAGGATTACAAATATTACTCTTTCACCATAGCACTGCTCCCAGTAGAAACCTGTATTCAGTCTTGGTGGGAAAGGAATTAGGCAAAACACCAATCTTGAAAGTCCCACCTGCTTTATAGAGTTTATTGATCATTTTGCAGAAGAATTATTTTAATCATTAAAAAGACACTCTAGTGGTTTAGCTTTGTTAAGCTTATTAATATTTCCCAATAAACTTAATGACTTAAATGAAATAGGAATAAATATATTTTTAATCCATCAGTGCTGGCACTGTATCTGGTGACTGGACTTACAGGACTACAGCGTATGCCACTATTTATGTCACCTTCAAAGAAGCATATGTAGAGGGCCGAAACCAGAAAATCTTTACTGGGAATACCCCACAACAAAAGAAATGGCATAATAAGTTATAAATACACACATAAATATATACATAAATACATAGTCCTTCATGTGCAAGAAGATAAGTCAAATAATAAAAATATTGAAAAAAATTATTCCAAAGCAATACGAACACTTTCCCGAAAATGTTTTTGTCTGGTGCTAACAAGGTTATTGGGGGCAGGGCAAATAAAAACATTCAGCACCTGAGAAGCAAGAGCTCTTCATCTGTTTTAGCACCATTTTCCCAAGATGCTCACATCGTGGCACAAGATCGTAGAGATACTGAAGAGAAGTAAAACTCCTGGAAGCCTTTTCAGAGACCTCTTGTAAAATTACAGCATGATTACATTACCTCTTAAATTAAAAAGTTTCTTACAAAGTTCAGCCTAACTGTCAGAGTTACCAGGATTAGATCTGGGACCAAATGTATTATGACTAAGCTCAATGCTGTATAAATATTAGATCCATTATTCAAATAGCTCACAGCACACCGCAAGCTTGATTTTACATTGACAAAAACTCGCCATGAAATCTCTTTCCTGGGATTTTTCCCTAGTAAGGGTTGTGGCATGGGGCCCCTATCTGAGCAGAAAGAAAATGTAAACAGCAGGTTCCCATTAAAGAAGTTATATCATGTATGTAGCCTCAGACAAAAGAATTCCAGCATTCGGGTTTTGTGAGTTATTAACGGCAATCTGCTCTGTAATTGGTGGTGAAATAATCTCATTGACACGTACAAGTTAGGAAATAGAGGTCTCATTAACAAAGCCTCTAGCCTTTATTAGATCATATAAATAACCAAGAGAGCCTGCAAAAGATCGATTACAGCCTTTAAACGTTTACAGAATCAGTGTTTAATTAAGACAATTTTAATATGCAAATCAAGCCTAATTATCATCATTTGTTAATGTTAGTCTGCCTGGGCTCTAAACAGCTTCAGCTGCAAATATGGTAACAGTATCATATTTTTGCTGCTTTTTTTTTCCTAGGAAGAAGTGCAGAGGAAACAATCAAGTTGTGCTACCAGTACGTATGAAGATTCTCAAAACCACATTTCCATTTACCATTTGGAGATGAAGGTCAAAAAAGTGCTCAGCGGAGCATAAAATCTAGCTGAAATGTTATGCATTTCTTCACCCACTATTTTCTGGAGTGCTTTAATTAATGTATTTCCTTCAAAGTAAGTAACCCCTCCGGGATCTTCTTTTGATGAAAATCTGCACTTGTTCAATGCAGTGATTGAATAGATGGGTTTCTAACACAGGCCATTGTCACTCAGATGCTGATATTGGGACTTTTTTGCTTCCTACCTCCTCCACCCCGGGAATGGTAGGTAACCCTCCTATGCTGAGAAGCCACAGCATTATGGCAAAGCCCCTGGAAATTAAAGTGTGAGGCAAACAAGAGAAGAACACAGCCTTCAGCAACATGATGGGAGGAGCAGCCGGGGAGGAATACAAAGCAGCAGGGGAGAAAACAAATGTCTGTGTTCTGACTCTAGATGAAGTAAAATTAAAGCCTCGAAGCCCCCGTGAATTTGTTTTGGGAAAGAGGGTGGGGCAGCTGCAACACAATACTGGTAAAAGTCATTCCCTTTTCCCGACACTGCTGCACTCCTGCCGGCACGATGAGCTGCACAGATTAAAATGAAGAAAGAGAACCACTCACCATTGGGTGGTATTGATTTGTTGTTGAACGCTTACACATCGACAGCGGGGGAAATATGAAATGTTTCTGTTTACACCATTGTACAATATAGAAGGTCACTTCTTTATTTTTCTTTGCCATTCTGTTTTCTTTCCTCATATTCCCAACACTTTGAACCCTGTAGCTGCCAAGCCCTCAGCTGGTTGAGGGTAAAAGAAAAGCTTCCTATTTTTACTTATTCTGTAATATATTTGGTATTTCTAGTAAGTGAAGCCCTCATAGAAGAAAGAAAAAAAGGACATGCAGTTACAATAGGCAATGAGTCTTTCAAGACAGAATGAATAAAAATGTAATAATCAGAGTAGAAATCAAATACAAGAGACAATTTGAAAAGTCCCCAATTCAAATGGGAGCAGAGTGGCTGAAAGGACTTCATACAGAAACCGCATTTGGGTACAGCACAGAGCCGTGGTTGGGTAGAGATCTGTCAGGCAATCACTTCCCAGCTCCTTTTTGAAAGGTCCTCTGGAGACGGTCTTGGAGAATGGGGCGTGTTCAATAAAACCTGTGCACGCTACTGCCGACACAGCAAGTCCACCCAGAGGTTGAGCTGAGCTAGGGGACAAATTTGGGCTAGGGGACAAACCTTTATATAGCAGGAGCACCTAACACCTGTGAACCTGCAGGCAATGAAGAATCGAGCCACAGAATACTAATCTGTTGAAGGGGCTGCTGAGAGAGCTGGCAAGCACTGAAGCTGGATTTATAGCATGTTCCCACTGAGAGCTGTGTGCAAAGGCATGGGGTTTCTGCACAGACTAATAATGACTATGGGAGCTGCTATAATTTCTGGGTGAATATCTGAACCTGAGAAAACCACAAGAATTTGAACTAACCATACAAGGAAGGGAGCACCTACAAAGTTTAGTTTTCTAAAGCTCTCTATTAACTGTAATGAAAAACGTTGACACTTTCTTACTTATTCTTCATTCCATATCCATGAATGGATATCCATATCCATTCAGATAAAATGGCCGGGATTTTCACAGAGCCTATGGAAGCTTGAATTTCAGTGGGACTTTGTATAACGAGTGAAACAAGTACATTTTCAGGAAATACCTGCAAATCCAAGAGCAGGGAAGAAAGACTGGAAAATAAATACAAAGTAGGGCACGTCTAGTACGCTTAGTGGAGAAGTTTTGTGTTCAGGCGCAGTATACATACAGTTACACCACTGAGCTCTGAGCTACACCACCAGGACTAGGACAGGGAAGGCATGAACGGAGGAGTACTTCAAAAGTTCAATTCAGTCAGTCATGTACCACGGTGCCGCAATGCTGCGTTGGCTGGTTTGGCCCAGTGGATGTTTTCCTAAAAGGGGAGGTCAAGAGTGCTGATTCACTTCATACAAGCAGTAAACTGACAGCAAAGTGAAACGACCGAGACAATACTTGAGCCACTAATTTGCAGCTGAGGGTTCACAGTCATTTTCCAGGTCACCTCCACGCTACATACTAACATTGGATAAGAGACAGTCCTTTCTACCCCAGCTGAAACTTCCCAGACCATGGGAAGTGCTGTGCCCCAGTATACCTGCTCCAGTTTTCCAATCCAGTTGCACACAAAACCAGCTACTTCTGAGGAAGGTTCTCTATGGGACAGGTGGTTATACTGTCCATAAATATAATTTCATGTTCTCAAGTCTAAACTTGCTATCCCTATTAAAAATATCTGAAATATATTTTATGTTTGACACTTTGTACGGTCTCATTATGCATACAAATGTCCATTCACTTTTGTATCCTGCTGAAGTCTTGGCCTTAGAGTCTCAAACCTGCCTGCAGCTCCAGTGAGGGAAAGTTAAAAACATTCCCAAACTCCATTCTATTTCTCTGAGTGTCATCTGCACTCAGCAAGATGAAAGAGTACCTGAGTCAGACACAGATCTGGTAACTTCCTAAGATATATAGACGTCTCTCAGAAAGCAGATATTACTGTCAAGAACCAAAGAGTTTTAAAAATTAATTAAAAAAAAAATTATCTGCATGAGACATGCACATCAACAATCCTGCTCCATAACAACGTTCAGGCATCTACCAAATTAAATGCTACTTCTTATGTAGTGATCTTCTCAGTGTTCAATCATTTGAACATCCACATTTCAAGAACATTGTTATAAGAATTGTCATAAATAAAAAGTAATACTTACACAGCATTTTACACCCTGGAACAGATTGAGCCTCTTACTCTCCAATGAGAATAGAATTACCGCCTATTTTACAACATGGAGAAAAGGCTGTATGCTAGCATACATGGCTGAAAGCTGTGGGAGGAATACTGACACTATGTTTAAGCAGAGCAGGGCAAAACAAAATTTCGTTCCATTTCTCAGATACAGTGAGCACTCTGCATGACTCTTGGCCTATTATGTATCTTTTGCAGGTGAAAATTTTCAACCACATGATTTCGATTAGTAAAGAATGAAATACAACTAAAAGTTTGTCTTTTCAGAAGACACCGTTATATTTTTTTAAAATGAGAAATGAAATTTTTTTTCTTTTAAAAAATGCTTTCAGTGTGATTTGATTAAAAAGCCTCAACAAATATAAAACACTGTTCTCTTTTTTGCTCATTGTCCTTGCCTGTCTCCTTCATCACTAGGGACATTATAAGTAGTTATTCCTAGATCTGAGAATTTTATTGGTTTTGTAATTATTCGATTTAAGCCAGATCCTTCCTGATTATTGAAAGAAAGACAAGTAAGGATTTTTTTTTAAAATTAGAAAAAATATGCATTTAATAAAAAGAAGCTCAAAAGGAAAACACATGAAGTACTTTCAATGCCAATAACCTATAACTTGTATTCCATTCCTGCAAATTTTCAAATAAAATTTTAAAATCTCAACCAAAGCACTTTGGTTTTGTTTGCAGCTAGCTCCGCTGCGCTTGTGTCCTTCTCACCCTGACTGCCTGCAGGGAATTAGCAGGAAGCAGGATGCCCTGGGCTCCCCCTCCAGCCAGCAGATGCTCGACAGCAGCACAGGCTGGCCTGGGTTTGCGATCCCTGATGTAGCAGGACTCTGCCCTTTGTGCAAGCTGTGCTACTGTACAGCAGGGTCACTGCAATAACATGGCAGAGCTACTGCCTGAGCTCAAAACCAAATTCATGCTCTTGCATGTCTTCAAGCCACAGGCAGAGAACCTCTTATCCATGGTAAGAATATATGGCCAGAATAGCCTCTTGGGTCTCATCAGGATGCATATCTACCCACTGTACAAGACAAGATGGCACAGGAAGCATTGCACTATGAGATATCATGTTATGTTCATTTTCTCTTCAGTGAACTGAACTGCAAACAAATGACTCAGAAACCAGCATGAAATGAGGACATGTCACCAACGGGGTTTTATAAACATTATTTGTTAGAAGAAGTAACTCTCTTAACAATATATGACCCATGACTAATTTCAGGGGGTCAAGGTGATCTTTGCCCTCCACTGTGTAGAGCATTATTCCTTTCCAAAGAAGTTCAGAGGTTAATGAATAAAGTGTCAGCAAAGAAGAAACGAGACTAAGCAAGAAAATGCTCGTTCTTGGGCTCTGCTATAAATAATGCTCTCATTAAAATTCTGCCTTGGAAGAAAGGCAAGTCCATTAGTCTAGGAGCTAATTTTTACTGGCTCCTTAGATGTATGCATATTAAAAATTCAGCTTTTATAATTGCCAGCCATCAACCACCTAGTCAGTGCTGTTCTTGGAGTTTTTAATTATTTACTTCATTTGCATAGACACTCCAATTTATGATCAACCATTTAGTTATCAAGGGACAGTTTTAGTAATTCCTCTTTTACATTTTTATTTATTCCTTTTGTATCCCTAGCAGGAGCACTGAGAGGGTCTTGCCTGAGCTGGGCAGCAGTGGGACATGCCCACCTCAGCACCTGAAGCCTGCCGCTGTGACGCGGGGCTGCACTTCCCCACACCCTCTCTGCCTGGGCCAAGGCAACACGTACAGTGCAGCTACGCGGCATCTGCTAAACGCCCGTATCCCACCTCAGAACGCTATAGCAGGGCACAAGGACCTTAACCCAACACCTTAACCTCCTCCCTCCCCTCAGCTGCTGAAGGCCCTTGCCTGGCACCTTGGCCTCGAGAGGAAAGAGGAGCTCACACTTGGGAACATGCTGCCTCTTTGCTACGAGTGCTCTGGCACTTTGCCCCAAAACTGTTCTCCTCTGGGTTTTCAGTTTGGGACTGTTTTCTCCTCCTCCCACAACCTTGCTCTGTTGTCTGAGGATACTACTGCTGCGAAACCTCCTCCAGTACCGCCCTTCCTCATTACGAACAGGTCCCAGCCTTTTCTGTTCATACTTCTAAGCAGACAGTACACGTTTCTCCTCAAAATGCTGTCTGCCCAGCTCCTCGGACACACAAAAAGGAGAGAAAACATAGGAAGACACAGGCTTTGAAAAGAATGAGATCTGCAGTCACACAGGAGCACGCCTGTCCCACCACTCCCCCCAAGCACACGCCCTGGGCAGCCAGGCTGCACTACCACCACTAATGCACTCTTCAGCTGGACGTTGACCCCCTGGGCACCACTGGCCCAGAGACAGCAGTGAATTTTGAAAAGCCACCCAATTTTTTGTTCATCCTTAAAAACAACTAAATTATCGAATGAAAGACGTGTTGTCTGTCTTCAGCGTTCAACGGCAGACTCCAGCAACAATGGGAATGATTGATTTGTAATCCCTGGTGTCAGTGTGCTCCTCCCCGGGTACCATCTCTGATGGCATTTTGCAGACAGGATACCAGACAGCAAATGCGAAAGGAGCAAAGCAGCCTTGCCTGGCAGGAAGGGAATTGATTACCAATCCCTCTTTCTGCCAGGCAGAATTTCTTTGCTGCAATTCATACTTTTCAATGGGCTGTCTACAGACAGCCTCCAGATGGCTTTGGGGGGAAGTGAGGGCAATGACACTAGAGATTACAAATCAATCACTATTATAGAGCCTTTTATTTGGTAGAAGCTTCCGAGCAGAAAACAGATACCAAAAATATATAATACGTCCTGATTTTTTGTTTGCTGTTTCCTTTCCTTAAGCTCTTTTATGCCCTCTTTTCCTCCTGACACCACTGCTTTCTCTTCTTTCACTGCTTTTACTTCCATCTTTTTTAGTACATATTTCTCATTTATACTTGATTTTATCCTTCTATCATCTTTCTTACTGCTAACCTACACCATCCATAGTTACCTGATACGGAAGTAAAACATGATCTTTCTGCTCTACGCTGTTGTCTTCCCTTTCTTTCACACCCAGATCCCTCTTCTCAAAAAATGGGACAGTAACGCTGATGGAGAACGGAGCAAGGTCTACCTAATTTTTATTGTCTTGAAGCCACCTCATACATCATTCTGACTGCTTTTGCTCATAGCAGTATGTTGGGTTTAATACGATAGGATCCACACAATAAGGAGAGAAGGTAACAGAGAGTCTGGCAAAAGATGATTGTAGCCCCTCAGCCGCAATATAAAACATCCAGAGAAAGCTCCCTGTACGTCAGGGTACACCTACCTGCTGGCCACTGAAGCCACGGCTGCCATATGTGACACTTCTCATCAGTGCATTAATTTTATAAGGGAGATCATGGGTGAAGTCTAATCCAGCCAGAAGAAATCAGAATATACAGTTATTCCAAAGCTTTCACGTGAGAACAGTCCTGAAGACCCAGCACACAGGTCTGATTTTACTCACTTTTATGCTTTCTTTCATGTTTTAATTCATATCGTCTTATCAACAGAAGTGTTGTCAACAGGAACTATCAAGGTAGGTATTGACAATATGTTTGTTGGGGGGAAATAAAGACTTTTTAAACAATAAACCTGATCAAGATACAGGTCAGTTTAAATAAATCAACTGACATGCATTTGGTAAAATAAATATCAGAGGTGTTGAAAATCACCTTCTAAAAAGCTTTGACTTACTGAGTCAAAACAACTTTCTGTCCTAAAATGTTAACAAGTTTAGATTTAATTATATTTTTAGAAACCGAAAAATAGATCAAAATTGTCGAAGCAAAATATTTCAGATTTCTGGTGACTCCATAGTTTGGTTGTTCAGAACAGAAGTTTTATCTACGTATTGATACACAGAAAGTTTTCAAACTATTGACTTTTCATCCTAATCCAAGTAGGAAGTTTTTTTCAAAATCTCAGAAATGTGTTTGATTATTAAAAAACCACTTCCTCCCAGGAAGAATGTCACTTTATTGTTTTTCAGAGATCCAAAATTAGGGTAGAGAACTTGGATACACCTCTCTCAGAACCAGCATCTCCCCTGCGTGAAACATCCACTACGAATTTTCAAGTACACCAGCTATCGCAAGCGACACTTCTGAGTTACGACACCACTACTGTAAGGCAGACTACACGACTCAGGTCAAGTCAGTCATGTTCTACCATCAGATGAATTACTGCAGTGAGAGACTAGCGCTTTTGTAAAAACACAAGAGCACAAAGCAGTGGGTAAAGACTGCAGAGGAAACACTTTCCAGCGGGGTATGAGAGTGCCATGAAAACAGCATGGCTTATACAGCAAAGAGTGAAGCTGAGATTTGATGCGTCTTGCTGAAGAAATCAACACCGTGTCCCTTCATACCTCATTCAAACTCTTGAGAAACACAGTGAGATGCTGGAGGATGTGTTTTTTACTTATGTTTGTTCCATTTTGGCATATCTCCAGTTGCACAGTATGATGCTGGCATCAAGAAGTAAAAAGAAAAAAAAGAAAAAAAAAAAAAGCCTGCATGACTAATTTTACGCATCTAATACAAGATATGGGGATCCAAATTTCTATTTATGATAAATATTTTTACAGTATCAATTCTGGTCAGACATACTTGGGCTCTCCAGGTCTTCAGCAGCAGAGCAGCTCTTTTGCGCAGCCCACGCCAGGTCTGCAGACTCCAAGGTCTGTGCTCTGCCCACCTCAGAAGCCCTTTTGGGCGGGGCAGCACTGAAACAGCCCCTGCTCCCTCCCAGGCGATGAAGAAAATTTTCACTGGGATGCTGCCTAGCATAAGAGAAGCTTGTAAAATAAAGATGTTTCCACAGAAATATTTGGGTCAATCAGCACTTTACAATTCAATTCTCTTTCATCAGATAATTTTCAAACAATGTTAAGAGAGATTTTCTGTTTAGGTTTGTAACACATCCTTAATCTCTATCATTTGGAAAACTATATACAAGAATAATTGTGTTTACTCTATTGATTCAACTATTGGAAATCTTGAGATTTTGACAAAATATTTCTTTTTATTATGCCATTTCTGACAGTTGAATATTGCTGAAAATAAATAGCAGGCAATTATTTTAATACACTCTTACTGCACATTACTTTAGAAGATTGTTCTAAATTGCTGAAGACAGAACCAATTTATCTAAACAGAATTATTTAATACCAGTATGGATTAGCATTGTATAGTCAGGTGGGCAGAAACTATGGATAGGAACCACAACTCTTTTTCCATTTCTTGTCTTAAATTAAGAAGAAGAGGGCTGCTCTAGAACAAGTCAAAACATTGAATTTTATACCAGAAAGAACATGTCCTCCTTCAAAATCTCTGGTAATTTGGTGATGCTCATAGACCAATTTGGTGATATTCAGAAAGCTTGTATTATTAGACACTATTTGCAATCCATGTTACCTGCACCTGAAGGCTTGATCATTTCCTCTAAGCTCATATACACAAGGGAAAAAGATTTACAGAAAAAGAAAACAATTTTTTGTAAATTTTTTGTCTGCAAATGCTGGCAGTAAGCCAGTGTTTTTCTGAATCTGTAATTTTTATGCCTCTATGTTAGGCAGATGTTTATCTAAATCATTTAAATCTCTGTCTTTTCTGTTTCAGACACATTTAGTATTAAGGGATGCTCCCTGAGTAACAGCATACATTAAAAGTTAATTAAGAGGAAGTTAAAGGAGAATGAAAGTAATTACTTTTTTCATACCCCCAACAGACATTTATTTCATTTTGGCAGGTTAAAAATGAGAAAATTTGGAATAGAGGTGTGAAAATTGGCAATACATATTTTTAGGGAAAAGCTTTTATATCCATTTCCTTACATGCTAATTAGGAAATGCAATCCACTTGCTAATGTTGAGTGAGACTAGTAAGTAATATAAGTTGCTTCATTAATTTAATAACCAAACTTCTCAAAAGTAGCACGTCTAAGTCAAATAGGCAGTTATGGGCTGCCATCACAACCCATTTTTGAATGTTACACTAGTAGACACCATTTACTGTCTTTTAGTTATTGCGAAGTGTCGAATAAGAACGTCTTTATCATTTTAGGTTTAATACAACTATTTATTCTTGACTACTAATCAATGTTTCTGAAAGAGCAAAACATATCTAGAAAAATGTGTGCACACATACTCCCCACACACTTGTAGACACACTTTAACTTGCAGGTATGTGTTCAACAATTCTTTAGCTCTCATTTATAGCAAGTCACGCTCTACGGGAAACACTAGGATCTAAATTAAAAAAAAGATCTTGATAACAATATGCATATTTTACCTCCAGAGAAAGAGTAGTTTCTGGATTTAAAACAAAACAAAAAAAAAACAAACAAAAAAAACCCCCAAACCAAAAGTAATAACAAAAGAATGTCACAAAGAAAAAAAAAGTCAGTCCTAGCCACAGCAAAGCTGCTGTATTTAAAGTAGGACAATTATTCCCCTAAAATAAAGCCCTCAGGCTCCAAAGATGTTATGTGCCCTGATGCCAGGTCTTAGAAAGGCTGTACTAGAGAGGAGTGCATGCGTGCCCTTAAGGTTGATCAGCTGCGAGGTGTCCTCAGCTAGCCCTGGAAAGGCAGTTCCCCGTGGGGGAATGTCAGCCCTCTCCCTGCCTATGCTCGATTGAATCCAGCTGAACTTCATCATCATGGGTCATGTCTGCTGCTGTCAGTGGTGGGAGGAATTTGAGACAGGAAGCTCTGCATTATTCAGAGAGGAACTGACAAAGGGCTAATTTTTAATAACGTGATTAAAAGGGAACCAAAAATGGGAATACTCTGCAAATCCATAGTAGATCTTACAAAATCCATTTTCCAGATTTGGAAAGGAAAGATTTTAGAAGGAACCAAATTCACAAAAAAACCCACCCCTAAACCAAAATTATTCAAATATGTTACACAGTTTTTCCCAGGATAAAACTGTGGGGTTTTGGTTTTGGTTTTATTTTTTTCTCAAAGAATCTTGTATTTCCAATCCTGTTTTTTATGAGCTTGACATTTTTTGAAATTCAAGTTATACTCATTACAAATATGACTGAAGCCTATTAACACTTTAACTGTGGAAAATTAAATACTTGGGCCCCAAGTTTCTTATGTGAAGAGGTCTGACTTTAAGTTATCCCATAGCCCTTCTCTGTGATGGTGGCACTGCAGGCAAGTGTCCTGGTTTCGGCTGGGATAGAGTTAATTTTCTTCCTAGTAGCTGGTATAGTGCTGTGTTTTGGATTTAGGATGAGAATAATGTTGACCACACACAGATGTTTTAGTTGTTGCTAAGTAGTGCTTACACTAGTCAAGGACTTTTCAGCTTCCCATGCTCTGCCAGCAAGGAGATGCACAAGAAGCTGGGAGGGGGCACAGCTGGGACAGCTGACCCAAAACGGCCAAAGGGCTATTCCATACCATATGACATCATGCTCAGTATACAAGCTGGGGGGCGTTGGCTGGGGCTCAGGGACCGCTGCTCGGGAACAGGCTGGGCATCGGTTGGGGGGTTGTGAGCAATTGCATTGTGCATCACTTATTTTGTATATTTTTTTATCATTATTTTTTTTCCCTTCCTTATCTGTCCTATTAAACTATCTTTATCTCAACCCATGAATTTTACTTCCCCCCCCCAATTCTCTCCCCCATCNGCACAACAGAGAACCACAGAGACAATTTGGGGGTTGGTGGGGGAACATGCCGGACAAGGCATGTTCATGAGGTCTCCCAAATGCTGCAGAGCCAGTGAAGGCAGGTCTCTCCATTTCTTACTTCCCCAAAGGAGAGAGCGTAATGGCCAGGACCAACACTGTTAGCATCATGGTTAAAATATAAACTGTGTGACTGCATGCAAGTTTTCACTAAACACAGAAGGAAAACAAAAGAAAAATCACAAAAGTCTGTAACTGTCGCAATTATAAAGATAAACTTCAAAATAAATGGCAAGTAGAGTTAACACAAGGGCATTTGTCAAGAGGTTGCATACTTCCTGAGACACAGGCTCCGAGAGAAGTGGACATGCTACCTGCATTTCCAAAAAGCATCGAGTCCCAGCCTCAACTTTCTAGGATTCCATCTCAACTAGTAAAACCAGTTGCATGCCATTACTGGGTGGGGCTGGAACAGGGGGCAGGTTTGGCAGCAGGATTGGGGTAGATCTTGGAGTGCAATGTGCAGAGGGTCCCATCTGGCCCTACTTTAGTCCTGACCACTCCTGCTCTTCTGTGGCTTCTTGCTAAAGCAACTCTTTGTTGCTTTTGCACAAACCTAATATAAAATAGGAGAGATTTAAATAAAAGAAGGACTGTGGCTCAGCATACATCACCGAGTACCTCCTTTCCCGTGCTGAGCCGAGCTTGTTCACAGTGGAAAATTGGACCATTGATATTTATTCTAGTCACCAACAGGGGAAGATTACGTACAAAGGCTTTGTCACATTACTAAATTTTGCATCTCGCCTATCAGTTTTGGTCCCAGTGTTTCCAATCCGTGTGTGATAAATGTCTTCTTTTTGAAAGATTATTGCTTCTCTATAAAACATTTCTGAGGAGAAAGAGAGGGGAAAGAAACAATCAGCTGAGTAAGGGACTGGCATGTAAAATACTATCATTTGCAAAACACTGGCCTGAAACCCACTTGGAGGCAGAGAAGCTGGGCTTGAGCCACAAAAGAGGAAAAACAGGAATGCAATAATTACGTATTTATTTTTAGAGCAAATGAAAAGCTAAATAAACTATAAAACCAGTGTTTACTGGTAAATCCTTTCTGTCCTGAAAACTATGCTGAGTGATGCAGGAACAGTCAGTTCTCGGGGGATCTCGGGTGGTACCTTTTTGGCAGCATTTTGTTCCTCCTGTGTCGGTGCCAGGACACTTTAGGTGCTGAAACAATTAATTTTAGTAGTTCTGCAACAAACTGTTGCCAGAAATCTGAACTTGAGAGACAACAATGCTGCTGCTGAAGCTTGTTTTTCCTCCCTAGCTCTGAAATCACCTCACAATCAAGAGGGGCTCTGAGATTGCACTCCTGAAAAGAAGCTGATGAAGCTCAGCCTGCCAGGAAAGCAGGACACAAAGCATCCAAGCATAGCATTTGTGAAGGGATTAGTGCACTCGCAATTGGATTTGGCATGGAATAGTGTGTGTGACTGGGATTTATGGTAGGGATGAGGAATTGCATGCTGACTGCTTTGATAAATGTGCATCATTGAGGTATGCCTAATTGTTCTAAGAAAACAAAGGAGATACCATTAAACACAGGAGGAGAAAACACACAGAGGAAATTCTGTAAGCGATCCCACAGCACTCTGAGGAGGAGCTTGCCTCCAGATGAAGAGCCTAGGCAAATGTTATGATGCAAGAAAACCTGGATGTTCACTAGAATGACACAGCAATTCAGACCACTGATTGGAATACCATCCTGTTGTTAGGAAAAGTCCAGAGCAGCACGGTGACGGAGACAGACCTCTTTAATTTGCTTTACATAAACTACAGATTGTAATTAGCACTGCCTTGTATTCACTGCTGCAGAGTCGGGACACTTGGGGTTCTCAGGGTACCAGCACAGACAGTTGTCTACAAAGTGAGTCGCTGCTAGTTTTGACAATTTCACGACCACAGTGCCATCACATTACCTCATCTGAAAGACAACAAAAGAACATGCACTCCTATTTCTATAGGCAATATGAAATCCCATCAGGGTAGTCTACTGGATCAATTTTAAATAGAACTGTACAACACAAATTAGGGCCTGCCTCATTGCTTCTCCTCTCCAATAGCCCATGCTAATGTATTCCCACATCCGCATCAGTAGTGTACAACACCTGAAGCTCCTTCTCAGGACAACAATTTTTCCTTCCACCTCCACCATTTTAGCAAGCAGGTCTATCTCTCATTTGCATCAATTTAATCCTTTCTACAGAATAACCCAAAAGACACGAGTAGACAGATTCCAGAAAGAGAGAATTGAATATGTTCATATTTTAGGAGTTGAGCTGAATAATCTTTAGATTATTAGTACAGCACCTTGTGAGATAGCAAGACTCTTACTTTTTAATGTGTTTTTTTTTCATGCCCTACGTTGGAGTCTACATCGACAAGAAAGGATGAAAGGGTAGATGGAAAAGAGGTGAAGTGATATGCCTGCTACTCATAAGCAAATTCCTGGCTGTGTGAGGAAGAGAAGCATCATCTCCCAGATTTCATATCAGTTTCATATTAGACCAAACACCCTGTCTCTTAACATAAAATGTCCTCAACTATTTATCATGCTTATAAATATGGAAGCTGAATTCAATTATAATCAGAGTTGGATTTTGGCCTTGGATCACAAAATGTGAACACCTCTCCGTGCTGTTGCCTTGGGGGTATCAGAGCATAAAACTGTTTTAAACCTGTGTCTGCCTGGCAGTTCTCTGTACATTAAATATGTACTACAAAAATTCTGTCATATAGGAAATGTTTGAAATATGAATTACCACTGCAAACTTCCACTATCCATCGACGCTGCGTGGGGCATCCTACTCAAAACCTATTTGACAGCCTACAGCTTTTCCTTCAAAACCAGGACCCTCAATTATTTTGCAGATGACACTTAAAATTGACTACTTAAGCTTTCTTGAAGCAGCAAGAAAATATTTTTTAAGCAAATATCTTGCAAGCTCTGAAATTCCAGTTTTTTTGCACACACAGCTGAAGTCATCCCAAAGGCTTGCCTGTTTTTGAGTACAAGCCATTTCCCAGACAGTATCTCTTTTGCTATTATGACAAGGACGTGTGAACAGGAAGTCTAAAGAAGCCACCCACTGAGGCTGTGGGGAACCAGAATGGGAATAAATCTATACACAAGCAGTAGCGGTTAGAAGAAAGTAATCTATACAAAGCAACAGATTGACTCACCACCAATGTTTTGATTCAGTATTTACCAAACTGGAAAGCTGTTTATTGAAAATATATTACTTACTTCACAATGTTATTGTTAGTAGAAAGGAAATGGATTTTTAAGGTTTGGGGTTTGGTTTTTTTTTTCTTAATAGGTCTTTTTGAGAATGCGTAGCCACAGTCACCATGTCATCAGACTTCTGAAACTTAAGTTTCCCAGCTATGTCTGGGAAGGGGCAGTGGAATACACAGTTTGATATATAACAGCTCATGCCTGGAGTAGAGAATCTAGTGTGATCTTTGAATTTAAAAAGTAAAAACCCATCATAGCATATTCTGTGTAGACAAGTGTGTCCGGATGCCTTACTTCAACCTGATAGAACAGCAGCTCTGTACTTAGTAGCACATAAAAAGAGCTCGTGGGGAATCCAGACAAAAGGAAAGATAAAAAACTACCCAGTCCTTTTCTTCAGCCTAACATGGCAGAGCATTGTAGGCGTGCTGCAGGTGGAGAGGCAGACATGCTGATCCACTAAGACGACCTTTCATAAAAAGTTCACATCTATAATCTGCTTTCCTTAATTAATATGTGAGGAAAGAAGATTCCACAATTCATTGTGGAAAGGAAAAAGAGCATTTAAGATGCAATACCTTTAACTTAACAGACTAACAGATTTATCTATTTCTCATACAACCTGAATGGCATAGTATTTTTTCCCCTCACTGCCTCATCAAGAACAGGATTTGGTTCTGAGCAAACGTGTTGAAGCACAATCTAACTGTAGCAAGCACGACAATTGCTATCTAGAGAAAGTGTTTACAGTTGCTGTGCACAGTAACCATTCATGGGAACTCAGTTCCCCAAATGTCTATAAAGCTCACAATATTAGACGACTTCCAGATACCCCTGATGTATTCCTTTGATGTACATGCTTATCTGAATTCTGTCTCCCACAGTTTAATGAATTTCGCTGTGCACAGGAATATACAGGTTCTACAGGCACAGGAGGTGCTGAATATGGCAGGTGTTTGCTTAGCAAATTTCCACATCCATGCTTCAAAGTTTGGCTTAGTGTCCAATTAGCTTGCGTGTGCAAGCAGTATGGTGATACCGAACTACATATATAACAGGCTCCAGAACAGGCTGTCTTCATACCTATGAACTATTGCACCAATTAGCTACTTTTGCAGTGATATGTACACTAGACATTTTATACTGAAAGATCTGTGGCAGAGGGTGAAGTATTTGTAATAGAGCTTTCATCTCAAATGTGTTTCCTTCCCTGGCTTGCCAGGACATGATAGCTAAATTTCAGAGATGATGCAAAAGCTGTGACTGATTTTACTTCATATAACATTATAAGCACCTTGTGAAAAGCCCACAGTACATAATACAGTCAGTACAAAACTCAGTAGTTCTGCATTCAGGGGAAGGCGAAAAGTGCCTGGCTGTGTACCTTGTTTATGAGTGACTATTTTTTGCGCATAGATTCCAAACTTTCTATCAGTTCTTAAACCTTCCAGTGTCACCTCTCACTTCTGCTCTGTCAAAGGTGACACTGTTAAGTGGTCTTTTGAAAATTTTCTGGCAAAAACCTTTGTGCATTCCTCCTTGCTACCTTTCACACCTATAAATATCCATAGACCAACTTCACTGACCTCTAAAAATTTCCCCTTACTTCTCATGCCTATAAAAAAGTTGCTATTAAACGGTCTGTGTAGTACAAAGCATTGTTTGTGATGTGAAATAATAACATAATGGTTTCACTGAAATTTTGTGCTCTCTTTGGCTGAACCTTCTGGCTTCTGCCTTGGTTAGAAACTGTCCTGAGGAGAAGCATGCTATGGCTATGTAACTTCTACCACTTTTCACACAATGGAGGTCTGGTCTGGGAAGAGAGGTGTTAATATAATATCAACTAAATAAATTTAGCTATTATTTTTAATTAATTTAGGTATTGTGTGGCCAGTGGTAATCTGGTAGGAACATTATTACACACATACACACACTAAATTGCTTTTTTACTAATGACCCATTTGTTTTATTCCTGCCTCTTTCAAAAAAGCGATTAAGTTGAAAATGACCTTTTGAAGATTGTACTTGTGGACCGATCTTTTCATTTTTAATTACTTACTTTGCTTTAATTGTTACATTAGGAACTATTAAGAAAGCAGCCAGCTTCATAATCAATAATTTAATTAGAGTTTTAGGACCAAGAAGTCAATGCAAATGTTATTCTGCAGTCAGGCCTTTCCCAAAGCCTTTAAAAGAACTTTACTCCCATTTTGTTTCAAAGTGACATCGGCGACATAAAAATTAAATTCATACTTACTGCAATATATCATGCACACACATTATAGATATACACAGGCAGCTGGTAAGAAGTTCAGATTCAGGTCAATCTATTTGCTGCCCAGACAGGAATACCGCCTACTTCTCTCACTTCATTTCTAAATAATCAGTGACACAGCCAAATGCCATTACACTGCACACTCCGACAGAACCCACTCCCTGTATGGCACGCCAGGAGTCACGCTATTGAAGTGTTTGCTGAAATCTATAGCCAGACTTTTCCCCTGGCTAGAACTTCAAATATTTTAAATTTATCTATTTATAGCTCTCTAATTACTACTAATATTCTAAGACAACCAGCGGCAACTGAAAACTGATCCACTCTAATTTTACAACTGATGAAATCTGATTCAATCAGTAGTGAATTAATACCCTCCTCCACTCCACTGTTACCTCTCTCCCTGCCCTTGCAAGTTTACAACACACCAGCGTCAGTGATACATCACAGGGTGCTGTCAGTAGAGCTGTGAATTGCGTGGCCTGCTGCCTGGAATATGGATGTCCCTCATTTGTAATTATAGGCATGTGTTTCACATGACTACATCACTCCAAAATGCCTTGCCCAGAAGCAACCCCCTAGCTGGTAAGGCATGAGTAAATAGAAACTAGTGCACTGAGACACACATGGCCAAAAGCACCTCCCCATCACCCATCATTCAACTAGGGGGGACCATCCTGGGGAATGTGAGGGAAACACAGCACATGGATGAAAGAGTGCCTTGAACAGAACAGAAGCTTTGGTGAAAGGCACAAAAGCTTGCAGAGGGGAAGGGTGGCTGCAGTGACCTGCTAGGAGGGAGGCAGGCAATCAGGCGTGCTGAGAGGTTTGTGAGCTTGGCAGCAAACAGGAATTCAAAGGCAGGTACACCTATAGCTTGCTAGGGAAGGATCAGAGGACTGCTCTGACCATGGAAAAGGTGCCAAGACTCGCTCAAAGATACACAGCAAGTTAAAACCAGGCCAGGCTGCACTACAAGAAGCCTTGCCTGAAGGGTGCAATGGCACTTCTAGCTACAGGAGGAAACTCAGGAAGAGTCCCTGGGGAAACCACGCCTGTAAAGGAACAGAAGCAACAGGCTGCAGAGGACCCTGTTGCTCTCTTCTCTAGTAGCAGCTTAAATGACTGTGAACACCATGATGAAAAGCTGTTACTTTAACTAAATAACTACTTCACTGGCAAGATAAAGCCATTTATACATTTGACATGAATTAGGAGTCAAGCTGGATATTAAGCTTTAACACACAGAACTGTCTTGTCCTCTCAAAGACTCCTCCCTGAAATGAAGTAAGAACGTAGCTTTTCTATGTTGTGGAGACACGGCAGAGGAAGACAACGTGTTAAAAGGGGCTGCCTTCCCGCTGGCAAAAGGACTCTGACATCCAGTGGACAGGCCCAGGCATGTCAATGAACAGGAACAGCTTAATAAAACAATAATTATAACCTCTTAAGAGCCACTAATTCACCCGGAGCTTTGCAGAACAAGGTAACTTGTCTGATCTAAAATGTTTAGAGTCTAATTTAAACCTAGTTTAACAGGGAAAAAAGCCCACGAGATTAACTGATTATACAGTTTGTTAAACGTTAGGTTCAATGATTTGATTTGGGAGCGAAGTCAGGAAGGCAAGAAAAAGGATGGACAAGTCAGTAATGGCAGGCCAAATGAAAGACCTGTCATAGTTCCAGTCTGAGGGTTTTTCTTGGGACAACAGCCAAATACAATTTGAAGCGTAATGCTTTTCCTGCCTTGAAGGAAGGAAAAAAAACCCCAACCCACAGCAAAACATCAACGTAAGATACTCTCTTGCTTGCATTTGGGTCAACTGATCTAAATTGCAGAGTTATATGGTCATTATTTGAAATAAATTATTTTAATTTGCCTTTTTCCATGGAAGTTGTTTTGGAGGAAAGTCAGAATGTAGCATTTTTAAAAATTACAGTGAGCATATCAAGCTTTTTTTCCAATTATTTTTCAAGATTAGAAAGAAATTAAGACATTTCTCCTCAGCCATATTTTCAGTTTTGAAAAAATTGGCACTAAGTCTCTAGGAAAGCTTCCCAAACAGATTTAACATAAACCTCTTCAAGTTTTACTTTTGTCTTTCATGATATTACTTCTTGGAGAAAACATAATCTGTATTCATAGCTATTTGTTCTTGATTTCATGTTTTAGTGTGACATAAATTCCTTTTCATGTTAAGACAGGGAGTTTTAAAATATGAACCCATTATTTACAAATACATAGAACAGAATCAGGAACACAAAATTTCTTACACTTCATGCCAGGAACAGGACTTCTCTTTGCATTTCCCTTATTTACAGCAAATTAATTCAATTACACTAAGAGATTCAAAGTTTGCATGGAAGAGCTCTTTGTCTCCCATACTGATGACTTCAGTCTTTGAACTACTTTTGAAGAGGATTGACTTGAACCATAAACTGCCTGTCAAAGATTTTTTTTTTTACGACCCATCCTGTCTATCCACTCAGCTCTTGAATTCATTCCTCAGGAGTTCAAAGGGGTTCAAATAAAACTGACAAATCCAATACCCTGAGGATATTCTGACTGATAATTTTGTGTCTAAGGTGTTTACTCAGGGATAAATCTATTGGACTAGGCCAAAAAATGTAAAGACGACCAGATCGGCTTTCAAAATAACTCCCTTTGGCTTTGACTCTGTGCCTGTCTCACACACCTGATCCTTAAATACTCTGACATTTTTCCTGAATTTGCCTCATGAATGCCCACTCCAAATGAACACCGGCATAAAAGCCCCCACCACAGAGAGGCAGCATCCCGACAAAGATCTGGGTGTTCCCACATACTTTAAAGCTACTGATAAAAAAGTTCTGACAAAATCCATGTTGACAAACAAGTAGTCTAAAAGATAATTTATATTTCACTGGAAGAAACAAAAATAGAACAGGCTATTTTAGGGAATTACTAACTTGAAATTTACTAAATTCTGACAAAATCAACACTGAAAAATAAGTGGTCTAAAAGATAATTTCATTAGAAGAAAGAAGAAAGGTTAGCTAAGGAAACTACCAGTTTGGAACAAGTCCACTGAATTTCATCAAGTAAGAGTTAACTAGCTTTCAGGCACGATCCAGTTGCAACAGGAACCACAGCAGGGTTGTCCCATGCCACAGACATCACACGGTGGGGGAAGATGGGCTGTATTGTGAAGGAAAAAATGGCAAGACTGGAGCTTAGATCAGCATCATTGTAATTATTCTACATCCATATGAAACACATAAACAGCTAAGCCCCCATCACTGAAATGCCACACCACAGCTGGCAACCTTAGCAGAGAGCTCAAAAACTGGTGTACTTCAGTATTTATTCTCTGGTAGGACGCAGTGTGAAAAGCCCTTTTAAATAGCCACTGTCCTTAAATGATCTGTATGCCTTAAATCAGATGCCTTTTACAAGACTGCAAAATCTTGGGGATTTACTCTGCTATTTCTTTGAACTCACAGATTTCAGGATCTAAAAGTCTGTGGGGTAGATCATGAAAAGCCAAGAAAGAAAAGTCCCAGGCAGTATCTTACCACCACCACCTGTAACCACTCTGTAGAACAAGGGTGGCGGGGTTGCTGTGGACCACAGGAAAGGTGGTGCCTGACAGCAGGGCTGAGCACCCACTGCCACTTCTCCTACCAGATGGGGCATTCATTTGGGTTTCCCTGCTGTTGCCCAGAGACCTAATTGCATGGAAACTTAAACTCTATCCAACCTTGGCTGACATTCAAAAGCCATTAGCAGAAAATGATAAGCAGACATCATGAGTACAGAAGCCTCAATTTATTAGGAAATAACACTTTAAAAAGGGCTGTACATAAGACCCTTTTTTATCCAATGCCACATTTAAAGAAAAAAACCCTGCCCGAAAGGAACACCCAGCTGCCTCTCACTCTTTTCACTGACTACTTCTTCCTAATGTCTTTCTCTGGATGTAATGTGGTCCTAAAAGTCCAGCCTGCCCTACTATATAAAGTGTGGCTGTACCACACTCATGAACCATTTCCAGCGGCTATGAGAGAACCAATTTCTTCACGCCCATGAAGATACCCCTGCGTGAGCCTGAAAGGAGGCTCTGCCTGGATTCCCACTCCCCTCCCTTGGCTTGGGGCAGGGGGAAAGTTCACAGCAGTCTTTGAGGAGTATGATGGCCACAGCCAGGTTCTGGCTCAATGAGAATGAGTTATCATTACTGGGAGCTATTTGCTGCTGTGAAGGCAGGATTTTGGACAATCTCATTCTGTTTTTTCCTTTTTCCTCTGAGATTGGTGCCTGCGTTATTCATCAAAGACCACACTACCTCAGAGCTTCTAACTTTTGATTGTGCTGTTCAGCCCACAAATTACTGTCAAAGATAAAATTTGATGCACAGAGCTAGAACTTGCACCTGGTCACTGTTCCGCTATGCTGTCTTACCCCTATTTAAGTCATCTTTGACCCAAATAGTAAAAAGCTGATATACTTGATGCCTTCCTGTCTGGATGTCAGCAATATTAGTTTGATAGCGGGGTGGGAATGGGATCCTTTTATTTGTGTTATATGCTAGCAGTCTCCTGCAAAAGGAATGCAGAAAAATGGGGCTCGTCTTAAATCACTAGGCAACATTGCATAAAGTCAGGAATATATCCTGGATAATTAAAAAATTAAATTACAAGCACTTGAATAACAGTGATCAGTAGAGACCAAAATGGACAACAATTATCAAACAGTATCTCAAATGCTTAGTATTTCACAAAATCTAATCAAAAAACAGCGCATTGTATGAATCTAACTTTTTACAGAGCTGTGCATATGCTGAACTTTATTCACAAGAATGGCATCACTGATGTGAATGGGACTGTCCAGTTAAGTACATACACAAGTCTTCCCAAATCCTTGTCGGACACATTCCTTAGGGCATTACTACTGAATGCTGACTTCTAAATGACAGTCATTGCACAACTTTTTCAAAAATGAAATACCCAGTTATAGAACCTGACATTTCAAAAATCAGAAAGCAGATGAGATGATAGTTACTAAATCAATAAGTTTCAAACATGTAGAATGAAAAATGTGAGTACCCTTTTTTCCTCTATTTAATTATTTAAGTGTATAAATATTTGGCATTTTATCTATCTGAAAAAGAGCAAAGATTGAGAAAAATCTGACTAGCCCCAAGAAATTATTCATCAGAACGTGGGAGATGCAGATGAGTGGCAGACCACTTATCATGAGAAGAATTAACCCAGGCAGGTGAACTTGCACTCTTGGGGTCTCAGGTTCTTTTGCACCTCTCACATTTATCATTGGACACACTTTGCAATTCATGAGTAGAGATGCTCACTCTGATGTGTCAGTGAGAAAACATTCTGGTGAAAAGCCAGAATATGCTTGTCTTTCTATGAAACTGGCATAAAGAGAAATAAATTCTGCAGCTCATCTTGGCACTAAAGCCGTCAGCTTTACTGGCAAGAAATTTCTACCAATGAATTGCAATCTCAGTCTCATACATCTTATCTACTGGGAGTCTGGCACAGTATGAGGATGGTTCCCATCCAAAGCCAACACCAACTCTGTGTTTTCTCCCAGAATGTTTGGCAAGAGCCATGACCATCTAAACTATTCATCCTTCTGTGTTCTCATTTCCCTACGGGCAACATATATCTTAGTTTTAAAATTACAGTCAATGCGCTGTAGATTTTTCTGAACCACTAGATCAGACCCTAGGTTATCCAGGAAAAAAAAAAAAAAAGGAAAAAAAGTAATGCCATGTGTTTCAAAAGTCTGAAGGCTGCATTATACCTTCAGCTTAGTAGTTACAAAGATTTATGTTCCATTCTGCCCCAAATCCAGAGCTCATTGTCCATTCAACTTGCACCGCTTTGACTTACAGTTCTCCGCATCCATTATCTTTAATAATAAAGAGCTGACTAAAGTTAATGATTGAAGAGCAAGATGTGATTAATAATATGAATCTAATTTATGAGGAAACAAACTGGAGTGTGATTTTCATGTTTCATTTAAATTATCTTAAATGTACTCCTTAATGCTAATTGATCTCACAGAGGTGAGAAAATATTCTGTTCCAAATTAATGGGAGAAAATCATTCATCTTTTTCTGGAGGGAACATTTAATATCATTCAGTATTTAGAGGGAGATAGCATCTTCACAGCGATTTCACCACTTAAAGTGACGCTTCAATGTGGGCACGTATCTGAAATCTGCAAGATTTCCCACTGAACAGGGAAACAATTCAACAGAATAAACACATGGCAAAATGCCATATACAATGTTTTCTTTTCATAAAAGGTCTTTCCTATCTTAGCAAAATTACCCAAAGCTGAAAAACAGTGCTGGTGAATGAAAATTGAGCAGGCTTTTTCCATAAGTTTATCAAAGAAAAACTCTTTTATAATTCTGTTAATTTGCTATGAACAGGACATTACTGAGACATTTGCAAGATAAAGTTCCTTGCAGGATTTATTGAAAACAAAACAAAGCAGAAATCCATTTTTCCACTAAGTTTTTTGCTTTTGTTTGTATTTCAGTATTTTTTTCTCTTTTTGAATTATTCATATTTGGAGATCAAATATTCTTACAAACCAATGCATTTAAGAATAATGAGTCTTGACTGGCTTCATTTTAACTTGTTGTGCTTTATGCCCCAGATTATTATTAAATGACCTTCTACTCAGTCTGTTTCTACGATCCATAAATAGAAATTACCTAATGAGCATCTCAAATATTTCACTGTCATTTTCATGTCAGTTTTTCTTATCCTATGTTTGTATAGTTGTGATGACAATACCTATTAATACACAGCAATAGCTCTTTGCCTCCTTCCTTTCAAATCCCTTCCATGAATACAACCTTCTCTATTCTGGGCTGGAATCTTGTATCTTTACACTGTTTGAGAAATGCAAAGTGACAGTAATACCAACTGAAGTAGCAACTTGAGAATTTCAAGAGCTGCTCTATGAGAAATACCACACCACCAGCAATAATTATTGAATTTTCTGATGAAGGAGAAAAAAAATTCCTCTTGCCTTATTCTTGTATGCTACTTGAACAGGATCTACATATTTGGTCTGCAAAGCAGCAGGGACAAATACACTCTCCAATGTACTAAATCCATTCATACCTATACCAAAGAATGAAGGTAGAGAAGAATAAAGGAAGAGATGCAGAGTTTCTGACACTACCTACAGTGATATATTATGGAGAAAATAATACATATTCCATAAGAAATCAGCAGTGAGTTCTGGGGGCGGGGGGATCCCTTCTAGAGGAAAAATAAATATATCAGACTTCTACGCAGCTTGTGTTTCTCCTATGGCATTTTCCCCCATGTCCTTTGTACGTAACTTAAAGCACATGCCAGCACTTACAAAAGAAGCCCAACAACACTGACCTTCAGCTGCTCTGCCTATTGAACTGATACAGCCCAGTGTGCAGCAATGCAGTCTTCCAGACCCAGACCATCAGTTGGTAAAACCACCACCACCTAATTAAGTCTACTTGTTTATTCAGTGATCTTGGCGCATGTCCATTTGTTGCACTGTGAGGACTCAGTCATTTCAGATGTCAAGGAAATGTTACAGTGATATTTTTGGTCAGAAGTTAATAGCTGTGTTAGTGAATATTCTATTCATCACCCTTGCTTTCTATTTTGATTTTACACTGGCTTTCACTTTTCTCACACCATACATGCCATCACTTTGCTTGAATTCAAGAAAGACCAAGAAAAAGACTGCTTACTGTTCTAGCATCCCAGAGAGATAAAGTCTTGTCTGCAGAGCTAGTGAGAACAGTGTTGGAGAACGGAAGAAACTCGATGCTATTGACTGAATCTTTATGGCCACACATCGTATATCTGCATCTCTCACTGCAAAAGAAAACAGAAATACAGCACTTACCATTCAGCATAATAAGAACAAGAGGCAAGTTTAGGTAAATTAGTAACACATTTCATGTATCTTTCCTAGCTAGTCTTTAGAAGAAATGAATATTGACAGCTATTCATCACCCAAGCACTACACCACAGAGAAAACAAAAAAACCCAAACCAGTTAGTGTTTGCTCCCCAGTAATGCAGGCTATTGTAGGAAGGTAAAAAGAAATGGAGAAGTGGGTTTTAAAAGATTGAATTGTAAGGAGCAACAATGAAAGCACCACTTTATGTTTCCTGGGTGCATCCTCAAAAACCTTGTTGATATAGAATTTAAAAGGAACGTGGATGAAAAGGTAGGATAGGGACAGCACCATTTCCTTTTTAAAGATATCTTATTCCTTCTTGCTTACTATGGGTCTGAGAAATCTATAGCACTATGCCAACATGCACCTTGAAGAAAGCCATAGAGTGCTGGCAGCCTGACTTTCTTCTCAAGGTCTGCAGAAAGACTTACAGAAACTAAGTGATGTCTGGGACTTCTTCACTGAGGGTAAAGTCTTGTCACTGTGGACGCCCAAGAGGCCTTTTCCCTGAAGAAGAGGTCTCTTACTATGGATGAGCCCCACCAGTAGCCATTATAAGCTGTAAGTTCTTAAAGCAGATGTGAGGAAACAGAGGTGAACCCCAAGCATCAAGGTCTTTACCATGAACTGACCACAGCTCAGATGGAATTACTCTGTGACATGGTTCTGGAAGTGCTTTCAAGGCTGAAGACTTCCAACTATCCCACTTCCTCCCAGCTGATCAGCTATGAAGTAATACCCTAGAGGTTCTTGTTTTGCTTTCTTATCTTTTTGCTTTGTTTTCTTATCTTTTAATGAATTAATTTCTGAGACAACACTATTGATCCTTCTCAGTTCAGGGTATGAACCTGATACAGATGGAACACAGGATAGGAAGCTTTTCCTATTGTAAGAAATAGAGACACAACCACTATGACACTGCTGTAGAGAATCAGTTCTCTCACAAAACAGCCTGAAGTTGGCTATATAGCTATGATCTTATAAAAGCCTTTTGGCTTCTCTTGTTTTCTGCGTACACACCAGAGAAGAATGTTCCTTAAACTGGAGTCCAGGAGAGGAGAAGGAAGAGCCCAAGGATGCCTCACCAGGATAACACAGAAGGTAACAAACAAATCTAGATTTATTCAAACTGAACAGAACGGTAGAGGCTTAACTCCTACACAAGCACGTCAAGAGGGGAGACAATTGAAATGAACTGGCATTCACCACTCATTATGGCTGTGTACAAGAGTTGCCTATGCTGATATGGGTTTCAGTCTATGATTTCTTTAGATATACTTGAAACTTCATGAATGCACAGTGTGTGTATTGTTATACCCTGTGAAAACATACAGGTAGGTGAGCAACTATGGAAAGATGTAATCAATGTAAAGTCAGTAGCAGTTCTATCCTCTTTGTTCAGCTGAGTGAAAAATAGTATGAAAAAACAAAACCCAACAACTCATCATAAATTATTACAGCTTTCAGTGAGAGCTCAGAATTTTATTCCCTGCTCATGTGATTCTGACAGTAGAAACACACCTCCCCTGAGCTGGCTGCTGAATATATCATTGGGACTTGCAAATTAGATTACTGGGCGGCTCTTAACTGAGAAATTTCTTACAATATTTATTAAGGAAGCTGTCAGCAGGGGGAATTAAAGATGTGATTTTTTTTTTTCTTTTCTTCCTGCCTGTATGTCACCAGAAGACTCTCGGAGCTCTTGCAGCTTTTGTATCAACAGCACAGAAGATCAGTATCTGCAAATCAGATACACACCAGTAGAGCTAAAGGGTTTTGATGGACACTACCCCTGATCACTGATCTAACAAAGTGACTTCTCAGATCTATTTTAATGCCTTTCCATTTCCCAGACTGAAATGCATATGCTGTGCTGAGCTGAACACCAAGCCTGTCCCCACAGAAGGGATAGTAGAAGGGAGATAAGTTGTTTCCAAGTAGAAATATTATCCAGGAAATATATTTCAAAGGAATATTAGATTCCACTGGTATCATTTTACAGAATCTATGTTTTTCTATTATAGCTAATACTTTATACTATTCAGTATTATCTGTTATATAGACTACATGTGTTATTTTATCAAAAGGCCTCATTTTAAACTAGTTGTAAAGTATTGTGGCTGTTAGAGCTCAGTGCACAAGATATCTGATATTCATGATCACTTGATATACCACAATAAAATAACTTCAATGAAATAATTTTTTGTTTCACAGTCTCATGGTAATGTTTTACACCACAGAATATGCCTTCTTCATCTCAGATCATATATTTTTATTTGTGTACAGTTATGCCATTTTTTAAAAGTGACCAATGATTTCCTGCTTGCCTGTCACACTGTAAGGACTTTCAGTTGCTGAACAGTTCCTGACAAGCAAAATCCTGCTGTGTATTTTTGTGGGCACTTATTAGTTTTGAAAACATAGACAACTTCACATACCACAGTGTGACAGTGTTCCACTAGAAGAAAAGGGGATACTTTCCTGTAATAACAGGATGTATGTATGTCCTTTTCAAAGGCAGGGGGAGAACGTCGTCTTCAACTTTCTTGAGGGGGCTTGGGGTAAAAGAACACAGAAGTAAGGAAAGTAAAGGAGAAAAGAATATTTTGTTTGTGAGTCACTGACATAAGATATGGACCATCCCAGGCAGACGGGCTGCAAGAACAGGCTTGTGAGAGATTAATTAGGTGCCAAAGCAGGAAGGCCCATTCAGAATCCCTTAGCAAGGTGAAAATGGGCTGAAGTGATGGACCATGACAGCAGCAGAAGGGAAGGAAATGATTTGTACTTTTCCATCAAGAACATAAACACCCAGACCTGGTGCAGTTGTCTGTCTCTCTCCTTGCCACTTCCATATCATTGCGTACTGATGAGTGAGCTCTGGCTCTCAAGATTTAATTTACCACTCTGGTAACTGACTGGCTGATATTTCTAAGAACCTCCAACTGCTACATTAAATAAACTCACCTTTCCTTCCAGCTGAGATATAATTTCACCAAGACTGTCTTGTATACAAGCTATCTTTTGGTCAGAAAGAGGAACATTTTATTTTGATGTTCTTTTTCCACAAAAAAGAAGTTGATATGAAGGGTAGAGCATCACCCTGTTTTTCATGGGAGCTCATATTTCTATCCAATGGTTCAAGTTTATCTACATTAGAATAAATCCGTAGCAACGTTCATTATCTAATGTTTTTTTTCTCATTATGAACACATAGCCTCATGGATATAAGCTTCACCATCTCTGAACATTTTAGTTCAGAAGAGAGAGGGAATCATCTGTGAATAGTAGGTTAGGCATTTGCAGTACTCCTGTTGCTTACATCCAGAGACAGAGAAAGAGGTCTTGAATAAATGATGCCATGGTAGAAATACTGCTCAATAGTTCAGTACTTTGCAGATTGCATTCTGAACCTCATCTCGGACACCGATTCCAACCCTCATCCTTTACCTGTGTTATTACTACTTTTTCAACATAAAACATCAGTTAACACATTTTCTTGACTGATGACTAATTATCCTCAGTGTTCTCTTTTTCTCTACAAAGTCAATTTCCTTCCCTTAAATCCAGGTAAGGTAATGGCGTCCATCAATAAATCAGCCTTTATTCTACCTCACCAGGTTTCGATTTATCTTAACAGGTTCAAACAAACATGGACAGAATATTATAGTTATAAGAAGCACAGCTATACCATGAATGTTGGCATTTAAATTAATCATACCATTATCAATATCACTAGCTCAACAGTGATGGGAAAATTTTACTTGCTCAATTTTGAGAGACTTCTCTTTTGAGACTCGCATTCCAGAATGCTTCACTCAAATTCAAAAGAGCTTTCAGTAAAACTGCATTGAAAATAGAAGATATGAAACATTTCCACTTACATAAGACTTTGCTGAATATTAACAGGCTGCTGCCTCTACACTAATGTACAGTAGCAGCCAAATAATGCACTAGTTAGATATTTCATCAACTGTACAATAATTGAAAAGAAAATACAGATAGTGGGTAGAATTCTCCTACCCTGTATACTTTCCTGTCTGCACAGATGGAGTTAAAACTCAGTAAGGACAACAAGCTGGCATGCCCTGATGGGAACATTTTACAATTGCCTGGTACATATTTATTGCTAAAGGCTATACAGGGCACAAAGCATTAGACAACCTGCAGCGCTCCACACCAGCTTAGTACTCATTTCCAAAGACACACAGCAAACCAGAGTGACAAGTGAGATTACATGTTGCCAATTCTTTTGCTATTTAAAAGTGTTTTAAAAAGAACGACAGAACACATGCTTACTAGCAATCCTATGAAAACAGGACAAGCTCTGCCTCCTTCCTTAATTTCTTTTTTAAAGCATGTGGTTTCTATGTTCAGCTCCAGTTGTTGGGGGGATGGGGGTGACACCATTTCAATGATCAGTTAGGTAGTCATAGTTATTTTACTGCCGTGGCATATTACATCTCATTTCAAGCATGGTAACTAAAAGCACCTATACAGCCAATCAAAATTAATGAGATTTTAAGCATGTACTTTTGAGTCAGTGCCTCCAAAGGAATACATTAAATGCAGAAACACTCTCAAACTGTAGTATCTTCCCCAACAACTACTCTCTCAACTCATCCCATGGAACGAATGCCAAACTAAACCCTTTCTCATGTCTACTGAATAACATTCTTCTATGTAACCTGCAATCACTAGCAGGTAAAATGTCAAGGTAAATTATACCAGAAAGTCATCTGCTATGAAGGTGGACACAACATTTCTGAGGAAGTTTTGTGAGGTCACACAACAACCAGCCTCCAATTCTGTTACAGTGATATAATTGTAACAGTTAAAAAGAGAACACTTTTAACAGCAACAAAAAAAATATCCTATCACTTTCCCATTAAATGGCTTTATCTCCAAAATGTGTTTAAATTAGGCATAGAACCTTTCTAGCCAAGATCAATGGGCAAGTATAGCAAACGGGCTGGCTTAAGACATTAAAATGCCAGTTTGTTTTATGCTGTTATAAATGCATCCTATCATGTCTTTACATTTTATGACCTCTATTTTATTTCTAGGTAGCTTCACATATGACACATCCAATTATTCATGTCAAGAATGTAAAACTACCAGTATTTCAGTAAAAAGTGCCTACCATCATTTAGGACAATGATTTTTTTCTTGCCCCATTATTTCAGTAAATGTAACACATTTTATAAGACATTGACATGTGGGGACACTTCCTCTATAACGTACATTTGTCTCTGAAAAGATATATGCCAGCATGATGCTGTCAATATGAGCCACTTCGTTCAATTATTACTTATCTTCAATGAAATGAAGCTCTCTTCAAATTGCGAACATTCATTTGTGCCCTCTTTCAAACTAGTGTTTGACACTGAAAATGAAGTGGTAAAGTATATGCTACTACTGTTTTTGTGAAAATCTAAACATTTCTTCTCAAATATGTATAAATATATAGAAGGAAAATATAAATTAAACCTTTCTCTATGTAATTTAACTTAATACTCAGCACTCATGGATGTTTTAATCTTTGCAATCTGAGTGGTCTGCAAAACAAAGAGCAATGCCCCAATTTAAAAGAAGCTGTAAGTCAGGGTTTCTCTAGCAAGGGTCAGTTTGCAGGGTTACTCCTGAGTTATTAAATCATGTGAAATCACTTTATGTTGTTGGTTTCAGAAAATTTTAATTGTTACACTTTTGAAATTGACAGTGAGCAGAAGCAGGATTAAGTATTACACCTTCCTGTCATCACTCACATCAGAGGCTGCTTTGAGCTCAGCCAGGTAAGGCTGGCTGAATCAGCAAGCATGGCGTGTAAGTTCTGCTCCCACTGAAAGCAACACAAGGTTTGCCACTGATGTCAGTAGGAGCAGGATCAGATCCAGGTTTATCACCACGGGAGCCTGACAGCTCACGCTTTTGGTCTAGTGCACCGTAAATTAACCATGTAAAAGGAAACTGATGTCTGAGTGGTATGGACTTAACTGGTAAGTTCAAAGGTGCAATTCTTTCCCTTCCTCTGTCCTTTTCCTCCTCCTTCTGTCAAAAGCAAAGGCTTAGCAACTAGGAAGGCTTAGCCAAGGAAGAAAGAACCCCAAACATGACATAAAAGTTTTATTAATATTTTCTAGGTATATAAACAAACATTACTCATCTGATTCAGCAAGTTTACAAGTTTGCAATAAAAGACTGTTACATCCTTTTCTTAGAACTCCTTGAGAAACATGAGAACTTAGAAGTAATGCTCTTAAAACACGGAGGTTCTGAAATGGATCAAATTGCTTTTTTTAATTAAAAGGACATAAGACAACTTCAATAGTTACATTTTTGTCTTGCTTGGTACATTTTGAAAGGCTGCAGCCATTTATTTTTCAGAGCTCAGATTTCTTCTCTGAAATGTAGCAAAGTTCTTTTTTCCCCTTACTTTTCAGGGGCTAACTGAGCATGGCAGCTTTCCTTTAACACCAATTTATAAAGACTCAACAAAACCGCCACCAGCCCTGCTTCAGTTCCTGCTCAAATCAGTAATAAAAACTACAGAGATTTAGTAGCTGAACAGATCCCACTTGCAGCAGGGTGGTAACTGTAGTCATAATCCTCTTCTGGCCCTGCTTGTATAAGGAACACCTTGCACACACAGGGCAGGCTTTTGTGCTCACACAGGATGCAACTACACCTTCAGGTAAGCCCACAGTCTGGACTAAAAGTCTAATATATTGCAAGCCCTCCGTTTTAGCAAAACTCTAAGAGAAAACTGAAAGGCAACGTCTGAGCATGACCGGCCCTTAACTTTGGATCTCATTTTATGAGGTCTGAGCACACTGAGTGCTCCCCAGCTCAGTCTAGTCTCAGATATTTTGGGGTTCAATCTTGCAAGAACCACGTAAGTGTTAAAATCTACCCACAGGAGGAATGTGGGCCAAAAGCAAGTCCATTATAGTGTGCCCATAAGCTTGTCTGTAAACCTTTCCTCCAACTCAAAATACAAATATGGGCTTCTCTTATTCTGTGGTGCCACCTCCGCTAGCGGTACGCAGCCTTGCTACCATTTACGCATTTGTGTGCTGTTAACAAGCTACTCAGTCAACAGCAACATCCAAACAGAACAGGCAAGCTATTTTGTTGTGTTGCGTTGGAAATCCATTTCACCTCCAGGGACCTTGCCTCCTTACATATTTTGCTGTTCTAAAAATTACTTTGTGCTATTTCTATAACTTGAAAGAGACTCTTTGGCAAACAATGCCCAGAAAGGGAAAATTGAACATACCTGAGAACACAAAAAAACCACAAAAAAGCACACGCCAAACAGAAAAAGAGGGCAATGTATTACATTAAATGAAGTCTAATAGCTTGAACTTCAGATTCAGCAAGGTCTAATAGTGAGGGACATTTGGTCAAAACTCCCCTAATAAATTTATAATTAACCAGCAGAAAGCAATGCTCCAGTCAGATTTCTATTCTGCAGTGAAATTAGGTAACAGCCAAATAATCACAGTCCTTGAAATAGTATTCTATAAATGCAGGAGAAAGAGGCTGCAAAACTTCATACCTTACCTTTGGGATTAAAATGCTTATTTGTCTCAATTCCTTGTAATTTATGTAACAGAACATGTATTACTGGAAAAGTAGCCAATTATAACACCATATTTATTTTTCTGGAAGAGCTCTACTATACATATTTTAGTAGAAGCTGTGTATTTATTGACTGTGTGGAAACTTCCACCAATAGTGAGATACTGATTAGCTTACTAAGACATATCACTGAGAAAAAAATACTCCCAGACAAAAAGCACAAAGGCAAAGTTTTAAGGACACACTGGTGTTGGACATAGACTTGACTGCCTGATGCTAGCCTGAGAAATAGTAAGAACCGTTACCTTCTACCATTGATTACTGAGCATGTTTCTGTGTAGAGTGCACACAGATAGTGGTTGGTTGGGTTTTACAGAACAAAAGACTTTCACAGGCGCCATGTTTGGTTAGAGCTATCTAGCAAAAGTAGACAAAAAAGAAATAGAAACAATTACATTATGTTCTTTCAGTGATTCAAATACTACTCAAAACCAGGATCTATTTTGATAAACATTGAGAATAATAAATATGATTGACAATAGCTTTATATGTCTTCTATGCGTGAAAAGCGCAAATTGCTGAATTAATAACATTCTACTTAGGCTTTCACTAGGTGGTGTGAAAAACTATCAATGTATGCCAATAATCTATCTCCTTTTTTATTGGCCTGAAACATGAATAATGAATCTGCTCCTAATTATACTGAAGGTTTAGCCTCTTAACGTCTTACATTTCTTTGAACAAGTGTTGTATAAGAAGTATTATTATTTGTATTATTTTCTGTTTCCAGATAAAGGGGTTTTGGTGTGAGGCTTAATTTTTTTAAAAGGAAAGATAAAACAATAAGGCATAAAATCTCTACTTAAGAATGGCTTACAGTCTTTTTGTTCTAACTTTCCCCGTTAATAGTATGATTTTATATCAGTATAATTAAACTTATATAATGATAGCACGCACCCAAAATAAGTGTCATTGTATGTGAAGAACAGTATCCACAATTACAAGATCAGACTGATTTCTAAAGCAATATAGCAATGCTGTAGAATCCTTTACAGATGCTATCTGGAACTAAGCACATCTTTAAATGTAAGTATTTTCTTACATGTTCAGCTGAACCAGGACCAGAAGACACATCACTTCGCCAAACTTAGCCTAAAAATAGCAACAGAAATTAGTACTTCCACAGATATCTCAGAGACACCAACAAGTGATCATCATGAATTGAAACAACCTTTTTTCATGTGTAGCTGTTCTGGATTGAGTCACAGTAGCAAGGGAGCCCAGAGAAGCCTGAACGCCTCGGCAGCACACCATGTCCACCCTAACAGCGCAAAAAGGGTTGCAGTTGCCAGGTCTGTCTTCAGGGTTGCAAGGAGTACTTTTATAACATTGCAGTCGGTTCCCAAGAAGGCAACTGCTGAGGTTAAAGGTTTTGCAATATAGCACATATATTTTCATACCAGACTGTAATATATTCTTCATCACCTTTTACTACCTAGGCTCGGTTGAACTCTGTACCTTGTCAATGTATCTTCAAAAACTCACTAGTCAACACCTAATTGTTGGCAGCACCAGGCATGCTTCAGCTCATGGCAACAGCTGTTGCAAAAGCTCAGTTTCCATTGAAATTGGGCTCCAAATCAACTTTGATAATTTGTTTCAGCTACTTTAGTTTGAACAGTAGCATGTTACTTTCAATCCAATTTTTCAGAAGTGACACGCATTTTTATATGCTTTAACTTTGGATTATTCTGCATTTGAAAAGGGCCATATTTTGCCAAGGTAAGAATCAGGTCAATAAAAATGACTTTGAAAGTCATAGGACAGGAACAAGATTTAGGCATTTATATCCAAAAACTAGATCTTAATAAGCGCCTTTTCCAAGCACCATCTTGGTCATATACAAAACCTTGGTCTTGCTTGTAAATATCAGTAAAAGACTGATGTCTGGGAATGGTCTAAAGTATTGTTATCCAGACAACATTTAGTAATTCGTAACCTGAACTCAGTCAGAAACAATGAATTTGTTAACACTACTCTAAGGAATTCAACTTCGCAGGCATTCCCACAACACCTGTAACATACACCTACGGGATTTGGATCCCACATAAAGTGCATTGGTACCCACTCCCAATGTGATGCAGGAGTGCACACCCTAGATTTCTCGATCAAATTTCAAAATCTAGGTTTAGTTCTCCCCTCTGCCCCAGGAAAGTCAACACATATGTATCAAACGATACACAAGTTCACGGCTATAACTTTCTAACTTCTTCATTGAGTCTGACTATGTGATGAAAATAAATTCAGTCAGCTGAAGAAAAAAAATTCTGCAGACCAATGGTCACGGCACTCAGAGTGACAAGATCTGAAGCGGTTCCCCTTCAAGGCCAGCTCTTGTATTTCATAGTTATTGACTAAAATGCCATTTCAGTCCTTAGGACAGGAACTAGAACACAATCTTCTCTTCCTCTGAGATGCCTGGTTCTCCCTTGCAGTATACAGAAAGCATAGTCATCTATCCCAGAATTATTGACATCAATCTAGGGGCAAGGTGCACTCAGGTTCAGAAAGGTACATGGTGATGCCTATATTATTTTCCGACTCTAACGCTTGCTCAGCACTTTCTGCAAATCAAGCTTCCTTAAGGGATTTTTTTTGTTGGACAGTTAAAGACAGGAGCACTAGAAATCACTTATTGAAAACCATAGCCTTATTTTATTAAACAATTATCTCCTGCTCCCTCAAGGCATGTGGGTATTAGATAATCAGATAAGCGCAATCTCAGTAATAATAAAATAGATCTAAACCATTTAAGCTGACATTAAACACTGCAGAACTAGTAGGAGCATGTTTTCTGCTCAGCAGTTCTGCAGTCAAATAAGCAAAGTCTCGCTCCCCGGTGACAGTGCGTTATCCTCAATTATCATATCAGCTGACATCAGCATTGAACCGATGTCCTGTTTTCGCAGTCAATATGGAAGCTGCCATGTTTTTATAATTTTTGCTTTTTTTTTTTAAATACAAAAACTTTACAGGTAAAAATTCTGCCTTTTCTGGCTGACCCTGAACAACTAGATCCAGATGTCTCTGTTAATTCATCCAAGATCTTACTGCCGTTGATTTTGAAAGATAACCAATGGATCACTGCCATGTGATTTAATTTTTTGTGTATGTATATTAATGCTTATGTTAGAACTGTTCTATTCAAACTGGGTATTGTACAGTTTTAGGCTTCTGCTGTTCAAATAAAATATTGGAGAAAAGGTGAGCCATTTAAACTCAATATTCAGATCCCCTTTAGGGTGCATTTCAAGCACCCTGAAAAATTTCTTCGTCATTTCTTTTATTCTCTTCCTTTTTATCACTTACTTCACTCTTCTACTTGATTATGTTGGTAGATAAAGAATATGGCATCATATGCACAACTATTGACTGGTCACATATAATACAGAAAATGAGAAATGGAGAATGAAAAATAAAATTTGAAATATCTTTACACCAGAAGACCAGATAAACTTACTATGCTATACTGAATGCACATTTTCTGTTGAATCCTGGTATCTTACTGTGAGGCTGATCTGATCTATTTCTTCTGAAAAGTCACTGACAAATGTAATAAATAATTGCTTTTTATAGGATTTTAAGTCTGGAACAGTATATAACAGCACATTTTTAAAAAATGCTACTCCTGCAACACTGAAGTCTAAAATACCTTGCCAAGGCCTACTCTGAGTTCATCCCGTAGAGATCTATTGTACCACATTCTCTATAGCTTTGTACATTTAGGATGAGATTTCCAAACTTCCCTGACAATGCAGAGTCTCAGATTCATATAGCTTTTGGGTGCCTAAATAACCAATTAAATCCTTAGTGGGATTTTCAAAAGTGACAATGTGCCCGCTCCAACAGATTTTCAATCAACCCTTCAGGCACTTTTAAAGATCCAACTCTTCGTGCCTATCAGATGAAGGGAGCCCACCCTCCAACATCTGCTTAGGTGAGAACTTTGTTACGTGACTTTACCAGAATTAGGCAGAAGCTGACAAGGACAAGACTTGTCTCACTGAAGAACAAGAAGTGACTCTCTCAGGGGTTCTGTTTGCTAAGAGTAGACATAAAACTGCATGAAGGATGACCTAGGTTTTCACTGTTTCTAGAACAAAATTCTTGCCTTCCTTCCAAAAAAATCAAGTTGTAAAACTACTGACAAAAGGGAAAAACTGAAACAAAAACTATGCAGGAGACCAGCAGAATAAATCTAGGTAACTCAACTACATCCACACAGTTTTTATAGAACTTACTTAATTCAGCTATCAGCCCTCAAAAAAACCCACCCANCCACCATTAATTTACCTCAGAATCCGTTTGCTGGTCTAGCTTTATAGTGATGAAACTCCATATCGGATGGATAGAGAAAGCAGTAATAGCTGCTGCTTTTTTTTTTTTTTTTTTAANATCCCATATTCAGGAAGACTCATGTAAGCAACATGGGTAACTTACAGTGTTCAATGCACACATAAAGAGACTTCTGCAAGCTGTGCTCACTGAACATTGCATACAGATCATAGAATTGTTAAGGTTGGGAAAGACCTCTAAGATCAAGTCCAACTGTCAACCCAACACCACCATGCCTCGTAAACCAGGTCCTGAAGTGCCACGTCTACACGTTTTTTGAATGCCTCCAGGGATGGTGTCTCCACCAC
>WAAD01026197.1:100375-119854 GCA_013389945.1 Fregata magnificens
CCCTCGAGCAGATCGACACTCCCGCCCAGCTTGGTGTCATCTGCAAACTTGCTGAGGGTGCACTCAATCCCCTCATCCAGATCATTGATAAAGATGTTAAACAAGACTGGCCCCAAAACTGAGCCCTGGGGAACACCGCTCGTGACCGGCCTCCAACTGGATTTCACTCCATTCACCACAACTCTCTGGGCTCGGCCATCCAGCCAGTTTTTTACCCAGTGAAGAGTACACCTGTCTAAGCCATGAGCCGCCAGCTTCTCCAGGAGAATTCTGCCAGAGACAGAGTCGAAGGCCTTACTAAAGTCTAGGTAGACAACATTCAGAACCTTGCCCTCATCCACTAGACGGGTCACCTGGTCATAGAAGGAGATCAGGTTGGTCAGGCAGGACCTGCCTTTCATGAAGCCATGCTGGCTGGGCCTGATCCCCAGGTTGCCTTGCACCTGCCTGGTGAGCACACTCAAGATGAACCGCTACATAATCTTTGCTGGTACCGAGGTCAGGCTGACTGGCCTGTAGTTCCCTGGATCCTCCTTCTGGCCCTTCTTGTAGATGGGCGTCACATTGGCAAGGCTCCAGTCATCTGGGACCTCCCCTGTTGACCAGGACTGCTGATAAATGATGGAGATCAGCTTGGCAAGCTCCTCCACCAGCTTCATTAGGCACCAAAACTATACGCACACCATGAATGATTCTACCAGAAGCTGTCTTACTGTTTTCTGATATATAAAAGAAAATGCCTTTATAAAAAAAGTCAGAAAAAGAAAAACCTACAGTCTCAAATTCAAAAATGGAATGGCAGATGAATGTTAGAGGTCCCTCTTTATTTATTACTATATTGCAAACCAGGAACTTTAGTCCTTCTCATTTTTCAAATAAAAAACTATTTTATTAAAAAACCCCCAACACTCAGTTGCAATAGTGCAGAGAACCACAAGAGCCGGGGCCAGCACTGTGGTATTGTAAATTAGTATGCAGTTACACAGAATATTAATGGATGGGTTTAATCTACAGAGTGCAGATTCACTGCATAAAAAGCAGTGTTACTCTTGTCATATGTTAGTTTATTTTCTTCCATATTTTAAATTTACTGAAATTCCTTTAGACCTATTAAATGAGCAAATCCTTTTTGAAAACAGTACAACATGGCTGAAATGCAATAAATATAAGCACTTTAATATTTAAGTGAGGAAAATGAATTTCAGTGTGTTTTCAAATTGGTTTTCTTCACTGCAGAGTTTCTTTATTTGTCCAAATAAAATGGATTTGAGTGGGTGGCAGCTTTAAGGAGATACGCAGCACTATTCAATGGCTTTGTGAACTTGGGAAGATATTATGAATAATGGATTTGCTGTGCTCTTAGACACGGAGCCACAACAAAAACAATATCATTCTAGGTTCTCTAATAAGCAGCTGCTGGAGTAAGGAATAAAAAGCCTGGCCTACTGATTTAAGCTACAGGTGCTAGCATTTTTGTTCAGATCATCGTAGCAAACTATGGGACTGGCTCTGTGTTTTCAGCAGGAAAACTATTCAAACACAGAGCGTGAAGGGCTAAATTCACAAGGCTACCTCCCACTGCTCTGCTGCTTTCTTCTTACAAGCCCATTTTTATGTTATACCCACCCCTCCCTGCTCCAAAACAGAGCTGGAAAGGGCTGTATTTCCCTCTGTCAACAGCTGGAGGAAAAGGTTAGCTTGAAACACATGCACAAAATATAAGAGTACTGGTTTAGTTTCCTCCTTTTATAGATCTGAACATATATCCCACTTCTCAAGGAGAAAGAGTCCTTTGCTTTATTTAGTAACTACTTTAAAAACACTTAAATTTCGTTAGTAAATTCCTCACTCTTAAGCACGAATGGAAACAACATCCAACAATTTTCAATATAGTCAGATTGACCAAAATAAATTTGAGAAGTGTACCTCTCGGTCCTTTTGAAAAGAATCTGGTCTCAGTCTGATAAAAAATCAGAACAGTTTGGGACATCTAATCTGTTCCTAACAGTGTACAAGATTTCAATGCTCAAGTATCAACTTCTCTGAGAACTTGACACTTCAGAGTAGGAGGAAGTAGGATATCTACCTATTGAGGTAGGATGATCTTATCCTCATTTTCTTCCCAAACTTGCAAATGCAAAAATTATTCACTTTACACGCATAGGCACATAAAGTAGTTCTTTACATAAGTATGTCAAACCGTATTGAAGAGAAGCTCAGTGATCAGGATCTCCAATTCTGGTCCCAAAAGCCCAACTGGTGTAGTTAATAACTCACAGATTGGTACTTGCCAAGATTTTAATACTGGCATTGCACTTCTACAGGTTGTGACATCATCTTATCCTGTTGGTAAATATATCTCCAGCAAGTCACTACTAAAATCTTCAGTTGCACATAGCAAAGCTTAGTTTATACTATTGTTGTAGGTGCTGAATATGTAATCAAAGTATTGTCAATCCATGAGTGATAACTTGATAAGAATGAAAAGGTTGACACACTTAGAATTAGGTTTTCATCAACCCGCAGTGCTAGCTGCTAACTTCACACCTAGTATTGCATACTGCGTTCTCAAGCCCTTATTTTCACCTTAACCTTCCAAACACATTTAGCTCAGATCTATATTACTATGAAACAAACTCTGACTTGAAAAAATCTATGAAAAGGGCTTTTTAATCGGCAGAACATAACTGCAGAAGATCACTTATAGTATTTTTATTTTTTTCTTAGAACTTCAGAGAGAGATACAAGTATAACTTCAACTGTGTTCATACTGTGCAGCTAACTGGCATGCCCTTTATGCAACAGAAATGGTCCATGACTATCTGCTCTGTATTAAATAATTCACAAATTTTGTTGACATTTTACTGCAGTCTCAATATTAAGACTCTATTACCTAAAATTTTTGTTTTGGTGACAGAAATATGTTTGAAAGAGATACTAAAATATAAAGAAATTCATTGGCTTTGCATCAACTGGATAATTCCAATACATATTTAATAGGTTTCCCACAGATACACATGCCTTTGCAGGCTCTGAGTTCAGTAAACAGATGCATAAAAATTGCCTTTCAGATGGTGAACTGATTCCTAGCTGCGAAAGACATTGGCCAGTCTAGAATGAGATTTTTGCACGATCTGTCTCAATTCACATCAGAAAACCTACTGTGAATATTGGAAGTGCAGAAGGGAAGTTGTCAACACTTTTGTTTTCTTCATCCTGATCTTCACCTCCATTAAGGCAAAACCCTCCTCCCCCCATATTTTCATGAGAAGCATCAGACTGGCTATGTAAACAGTTCAAAGACTTAACCACTTGTATCGTGTGCATATAAGCTTTATAGCTTTCAAAGTCTACTCTGAAGATTCTGAAATCTGGCTCAAAGAAAAATCCACACAGGGTACCAACGAAATTGTATTATATGTACATCGTCCTACCATTTAGGGAAATACAAGATTAAAGACAGAAATGAGCCCCAAGGTTTTTGAAAACTGTCACTGAGAAAAGAAACCACTGTTGGGCTGAAAATGATATTCATTGAAATTTTAAGAAGATACAAACACAATTCCATGTCTTCCAACTTCAACAAAAGACCCAGGAGACCCTTTTTGTACATAAGAAGTCATTGTTTAAGGATTAAGATGTGACTTGTGTTCATATTCCAGCTGAAGCTAATCAAAGACGAATGTAGTTTGCTTTAACAGGATACACACGGTAGACAACTAGAGTTCCAGCATTTGGGAGAGAAAAAAATCTGGCAATACAAGATTTTGTGTAAAGTCTGAACCCTTAAAGGAAAAAAAAAAAGGAAGAAAAAAGAAAAAAAAAGAAAAAAACAACCCCCCAAAGCATCACACACACATATCTCTGAAGACTGCCTGGAGCCAGAGGACAAGAATTCAAACAACAGGAATTTGTATGTATAAAGGCATACATTACAGCAGACTTTTAGTTTGCAATCAAATGACCAACTCATCTAATTTCAAACTAGAAGACACTAGCAGCTAAGAATAATTCAACATTCAGATGGATATGCCTACCAAAGTACTGCTGCTTATGAATAGTAAGACGTATTCCTGTTTTTGTTAATTCACTGGAGATACAAGCAGGGAAACAATCTAAAATTACTTGTGTTGCGGCACACTGATTTTGGTTAACAGTACTCCACTTCAACACGTATCACAGACTACATGTGTAATATTTGGACTAACTGGTACTGACAGGATATGGTTGTGATGATTGAAATACATCATTTTAATGAACTGTTGTCTTCACTGAATTCTGTAATAATATCTGACAGCTTTCACTGCTGTATGAATTACTCTCTGTTGGTACAATTCTTTTTTGTTTTGGTTGAGATACTCTAAGACAGTATTTCTAGGAAAACAGGTTAGGTAAAGAAAAGACTGCCAGTAATGAGTGAATGTAACATGAAGGAGAAAGAAAATGGCTGGATAATGAGCCTGGATACATAGTGGAAAACTATACTATGACTGGAAATGTGCTGAATGTCTGCAGTGCTGATCCTTTGCATTTATATACTGAATGTAGGACAGTGGCAACACCCTGTCAAGATCTGAACAATATATTGCAGAAGCCATAGTTATAATACCTGCATACTTGCAAATAAGACAAGAAATTCAACTAGCACATTGTCAAAGAAATAAAAAAAACCCCTGAGCCTACTACAGTATACACAATCAAAGTGGACTAAGTTTTCTGGACCTGCCAGCTGGTTTGGTTAGGATTTGATGGAAGGAAGCCTAAGTATTACCTTCATAATTCATCCTGCTCTTGAACTAGCTGTCAGGGAATCTAGGAGGCATTTTGACAAGGTAAACCAAGTAGAAAGGTGTCCACCTTACAGATCACATTACCTTAGCAGTTCAAACAAATAAAGCATTCTGCTGTCCAAGAGGAATCTCTCAGCAAACTATACATAATTTAGGAAATTTGTGTATCCCTGGGCTGACAGAGGGCAACTGGAACATAAAAAAACCCCAACTGCATCTAATAAGTTCTTCCAAGCCATATTGGATGCTGAAATAATGGAAGCAAGGAAACTGCTGAGATAAGAAAAAGTTACATCCTTTTATGCAAATCAAGTGCAACTTTCTCTGCTATGTTTCCTTAAAAGAAGATGGAAATCTTATGTAGGTAACTGATTGTAGAGTTCAGATAAGCCTACCAGAAATATTTGCAGAGATGAGAACTCAGACATCTTAGAAAGCAACTCCATTCACCACACCCTAGTTTAAAAAAAAATGACAGTAACTTGATTTTTTTCTTTCCCCTCCCATAATCAAAAGCAGTGCTGTACATTTCAAGACCAGTAGCAGAAACCAGAATGTGAAGCTCTTGCATTTCTGGCTTTTCAATGCTTTAGAAAAAACCTCAAAATATTTTTGACATTTTAAAAAATATTGTCATTTTAACTACTAAGAAATTCAAATATGCTTCTTATGTACAAGCTAAATTGCCATAGACAGTTCCAGTAAAAACCACACAGAACATTCATGTATCTAGATCCGTAGCCAACAACTACCAATACAAACATTTCAGTGGAAGCTACACAATTCCTGTCATGTTTAACAGTGTAATTCCATGGAGACATGTTTCTACTGTGTCCCAAATGGTGATTAATTTATGTCACAAAGTGTCCCCCAAATGGTGATTAGTTCATGTCAGAGTCTTTGTAATATCGCTAACAGCATATGCTTTTAATTTTTCTAAGTATATGTGTGCTTTGAACATTGCTATGTAACTGCAAACAAGTGCAGCATTGCTTTATCACTGCATCCTTTAAGTGACAGAGAAATAATAATCATATAAACATATGTTTCTCATGAAAATATATTACTGCTAAAAATCCAATTCTGATTTTCTTTCTTCTCACCCTGTAGGAAAGTTTGAAGACAATTCATTTTGATATTTTTTTAATGTTACCAAAGAATGGAAAGTTAGGTTTTTAATGATGGCTTCAGTAGTAACTCACTATAGGGCCTTGAGTAAAGCACTTCACCTCTTTCCTTAGTTTCACCAAATGTAAATAACGGTATCACTTGCCCAGTTTAGGCATTCCATGGGTATTAGGTAAGACTCGTCTGGTTTTTTGGACTTGCAAATATGCGACCATATTAAACATTTCTCATTATTAATGCCTGTTGTCTCGTACTAACTCTGTAATGTGATTTAAATAAGTTTACAATATGGAGTTCAAGCTGCACTTCTTGATTCAGTTTTGTACTCCAAGATTCATCTTTTCCCATATTATGAAGATTAAGCCATATTTGCCCCTTAACTGAACAGCTATGCTTTGGATATAATTTTTTTCCCTGGTAATTCACACCTTCAAACTGATTTTTACAATTGGGTCTCTGGGAATTATAACAGCTAGGTTTTAGACTTTCTTTGGTCCTGAAAAATGTGTTATGGAACTCTAGCATAATTATAAATTTGGAGACTTGGGCATAGGCCTCATTGTGTTTGAGGGATTAATAGCAGGTTGTCTCTCTAGTACTCCTCAGAGGATTCCAAAGGGAATTCTCCTTTATCAAAATGGCAAGCATTTCCTGATGTGCTGTCAGGACAGAGATTACAAACTACCCAAAGATGGTCCTTCCACAGTTCTTCTGAGTTCTTCTACTGGCCTTCTAATTTCCTGGAGGACATTTGTCTATTCTGAAAATAGATTAGCTTCACTTTTACTGGAATCAATTAAACATGGTATCTGGCCAGAACAGCTTGTGGCTTCTGTCCCACTGAAAAGTGCGTCAGCTAAGTGTCATCTGAAAAGGGGTATTTTGACAAGGTCTGGATACATGCCCTCATTCTGATTGAAAATGTGAAAGTATGGCTCCATTTTGAAACTGGAGCTATGAGTTTCTTCAAAGGAGATTTTATAGAGTCCTGATATGGATACATTTGGTGGGGTGAAAACTAACTACAAATCTGATAGTAAACATTTCATTTAAAAGCTGTCCATTGCCTAAGGGAAAAGGAAGGAAGAAAAACAGAGTACGAATGTAAAAGATGCCAGAAGTTAGGCTAAAGTCTGCCTTTTCCCATTGCTCTGATGGTGCAAAGCAACTAGTTTGACTAGTCAACTTGGCAATTTAAGCAACATTAACTAACTTGTTCATTGAGACTAAAGCAAAAAAAACCTCAACTAAAACTATAACAGCAGTTTAAAATCAACTCAATCATGTCTTGCACTGCACACTGTCAAGATGTGTTAATAATAAAAAATGTGCAGTGTCATCATTGCATGGTATCATTCCAAGGAAAGCTATAGTTGATTAGGGGCTTCTAATTAAACAAAATCCATCCCTGCTTAATTTCTTTACAATGTATACTAACCCTAAATTTCCCAAAATTAAAATGCTTCTTATGAGAAGAAATAAAACTATAATGAGCAGTTATCAAGTGGAGAGAAGTTATAACAGAAGCTAAGAATCTTAATGTAGGTATAAGAACAGAAGAAGGAATTATTTAAATAAACTAGGAATTAATTTATGTCATATATATCTGACACTAGGTAAAGAAGTGAAATTTCCCAGTGTTGTTGTAGAAAAGCAAAAGGTATCAACAATTATTTTTGTGTATATTTGGAAATAAGTAAAAGAATATATTAATACGTTAGTAACAAGACACAATATTAGTGATTGTACAGGATAATTAGCAGTGATCATGATAGATTAGTTACTTTTTAAATTTGCACCTGAACAAATGCACCAAAGGATACTAGCAATGACCAAGGACTGATGTATACAATTATATTATTTAGAATTTTAAAATAAAATTTTGATTATGGGAGAAATTTCAGGGAGCTAGACAAAAGCTACTGTGTTAAATGAAAAGGAAAACAGATAATGATGGATTAAAAAAACAGCAAACAGAAAGCAGGTATGGCTCCAATTTGCAGACATTTATTCACCCTGAGGTCTGCTGCAGGACAGTACAGAATTGCATTTCCCTGTGGCCTAATTCTGCCATATTTTGCATTACTGAAAGAAACCAGAGAAAAATGGAGGACTGATCCAATGACTATATAATGGATAAACTGGAGGAAAAAAAAAATCTGAATGTTCTGACTTGGGTGAAAATAATTTCTCAGGCTTAAAGTATAAATGGCAATGTTTGCACTTAACATACAGTCTACAGCATATGTTTGCGAAACTAAATAACCGCCTGTGTTTACATGAGATATATGATGTTCAGTTTGATTTGCATATCAGAGAGCAAGCTGTAAATCTCTGATGATATTTACAGTTGGATAATTGAAATTAATCCTGCCAAAATGACTTTGACAGTCCTGAATTTATGGTCTGAGAAAACAATCCTGGAACTGTTTGCTGAGCTATTAACATGGCTGGCTATATATTTTCAATCTGAGCTATGCGCTGAATAAAAACCTGTTCACAAATTATAAGCCTCTTCCTTCCTTCCCCCGCTTCGTGTTCAAGTTGCTTCCTATAATCATTAAGAAGATGGGATAACCTGAAAGATAGCAGATATGCATGTGTTTTGCTGCTTTTGTTTTTTGTATTTTTCTAACCATGGCAGGTACATTAGCTATCCTTCTTTTTTTTCCCCCATCTGTAGATGTTATGCCCTTTTCTTTTTAACTTCCTTCAAAAGCAGCCAATTCTCCCAGCAGAAAGCATCAAGAAGTTCCAACACCAGAACTCAGACTCCCTCAAATCCTTCAGTAACTTGGATCATGGTTGCGCCTCAACATGTGTCTGTGTCTTCAGGGAAGATGAAAGGTGCTTGGATTTTTGTTTGTTTGTTTGTTTTGTTTTTTTAAACTCAGATTGTATCTTTAAATACAGGGCACATAAGTTGTCAAGGAGAAAAACATTGTTAACTACAAAGCTACCTCACATTATCCTTCTAGTAGGAATGCCATTTGTGGCTAGACATATGACATAAACTTCCAACATACACAAAAGAAAAATGCTTGCGAAAAATACGCATTGAAAAAAAAAAATCAGCAGTAGTTTCACCTTCTAATAAAACAATATCCAAACAAGTAGCAGGCTGAATTTTCTTATCACTGGCAAATAATTACATAATTTATTAAAATTGTTGGCAGCTTCTTCCTATTTAAGAGATGTTGCACCTCATATTCTTTGGACTCCAATAACGGATTTGAGATTGTGAAAGTTGCACCTTGGGATTTGGTGCTAAAAGATAGCAAACAGCCTCCCCACTTTCTTGATACCAAGTTTTCAACCACAGAGAACTCTTTTGCGGGTATTTCAAAAACTATGTTTATAGATACTTTTGTATGTTTCTAATATATAAAAGCAGCTTTTTGAAATCTGGAAATAAAAAAGACAACTGCCACCCATTACAGAAATGTATGTATTTATATTTGTAGCATTTATTTACAACATATCTCTTTTAGAAATGTGGCGGTGATAGCTTTGATATTAATCTTGCTTTCTTTTCCCCCCCTACAACATGCTGCTTTCCAGGATCATTCCGTTTGAAAGCAGGCATCCATCCAAATAGGTAATATTAAGGAAGAAAGACAGCTCTCATTTATAAAATGTTAATTCCTTATTAGTGGAAAGAATAAATCACTAGATTAAGCAGAATAACTGTGATCACTGATTATTACCCTACCACAAGTATGTTATCTTGTGCTCTGTCCCCTGTTCAGAGCTTGCGTCAACTGGCAGACACCTAGAGAGGGAGAAGTCTAAAGATGACAACTAGATAAGCACACATTCTGTGAGGGTGGGAAGAAAAAAATTTTCTAAGCATCGAAAACCCTTGTGGTAAGCCTGTTCCACCTTCCCATTTTGTTGCACACACCCAGACCATAAAGGAGTCTGAAGGAGGTTACATATTTATGCGGTACCTAGGACAGCTGGCTTCATTCACATCAGAGAACTCCAGGCACATAACAAATTTACAGGTGACACTCTGGAAAATATCTAGGATTAGTATTACCAAACTCAGCCAATTAGCTTGGCAATTAGTACTGCCAAGCCAAAATACACTGCAGGTTCTTTTGTATAGCATTTCTGTATATAAGCATCAGCAAATTATCAATCCAGACTGGAAACTACCAGCCTGATTAATCTGTCAACAGCTTTCCCTTATTTCCACATCTTGCCATGTATCCTGCACGGGTTGATTTTTCACTTGAATTAGTCAACATGGGCATAAGGATCAATTGCAGCTGACTGTTCTGCAGAATTAGGTCTTCAAGCAGGATGTCTTAAGCTTGAAACAGCCATGTCCTGCCGTCATCAAATCCCTTTTTACAGAAGCTCTTCAATAGCATCTAATTTTTCCACTGTACTCATTTTATACTAAGTGCATACACCACATACAGTTCTACAGCACATCTTGCAAATTCATCTAAACAGACTAGCTAAACAGAACTCAGTTGTCTTTTGGACATAGGTAATGTGACATAAATGAACACATGGGCTTTTATTGTGAACAGACTGAAAGTCCACCAGTGAGGACTCCAAGTGAGGCTTTTTTATTTCATACTCTGAATACTCCTATTTTAAGCATACTATGCCATATTTTTGTGCCACCTCCTGCTCCCTTTAGCCACTGACATTTTTGCATGACTTAAGGCTTTGATAATTATATGCTGATAACTAGCCTTTCACATCATGGCTGTGCTCCTTACTCTCTTATTTTCAAATGCAAAATGCACATCAGATATACTGAAGGTAGAAATGAGAGTTGGTAATGAGTGTGAGTGGGAGGCATGGGTTGATGATGAAGGTTTGCTTTGGTTCCTCTGACTACAAAAGCTTCCTCGGTAGAGAAGATATTTCAAAGTGTCTAAACAAAACCTTTGTCGATGCAAATTCAAAACCACTCTGACATAAAATTAAAGCTATTCTTAGTATTATTTCTTAAAGGTCACGAATATGCCATAAAGGATGATCAAAGTATTAAAATCCTACAACAGGTTAAGAAAAGAGGCAACAATACAATAGATTTCCAGTGTTTTCATTTCTAAGCAAAACACTGACCATTAATTCTTATTACTGATAGTAATGGTGGAAGCATCATCTGTTATCAGAACTGGCTGACAATTTCTGTTATAAACCCCACTTCTCAGTTGTCTTGAACTTTGCCAAACTTTAACTGCTTTGTCTATGATTTTATAAAAATTGAATATTTGTTTCAAGCTTTTGTTTTAAGTAGCTTCTGTCAGCTTAGCCAAAATAATTTGGAATAAATCATGAAAGGATACGTTGCTTATCCCATTTTGAAAACAATGTTTTTATTGTGTATTGGGTTTGCGTGGCAAGGTTTTGGTAGCAGGGGGTCTACAGGGGTGGCTTCTGTGAGGAGCTCCNCCACGCCGGAGCAGGTGGATGTCCGAAGGAGGCTGTGACCCTGTGGGAGGGAAGCCTGTACTGGAGGAGGCTCCTGGCAGGACCTGTGGACTCATGGAGACAGGAGCCCGTGCTGGAGCAGTCTGTTCCTGAAGGACTGCACCCTGTGGAAGGGACTCACCCTGGAGCAGTTCATGAAGAACTGCAGCCCATGGGAAGGACCCACATTGGACAAGTTCATGAAGGACTGTCTCCCATGGGAGGGACCCCAGGCTGGAGCAGGGGAAGAGTGTGAGGAGTCCTCCCCCTGAGGAGGAAGGGGCGGCAGAAACAACGTGTGATGAACTGACCGCAACCCCCATTCCCTGTCCCCCTGTGCTGCTGGCGGGGGAGGAGGTAGAGAATAATTGGGAGTGAAGTTGAGCCCAGGAAGAAGAGAGGGGTGGGGTGAAGGTGTTTTAAGACTTGGTTTTATTTCTCATTACCCTACTCTGATTTGATTGTTAATAAATAAAGCTACTTTCCCCAAGTTGAGTCTGTTTTGCCCGTGACGGTAACTGCTGAGTGATCTCTCCCTGTCCTTATCTCAACCCATGAGCCTTCCATTATATTTTCTCTCCCCTGTCCTGCTGAGGAGGGGGAGTGATAGAGCGGCTTTGGTGGGCACCTGGAGTCCAGCCAGGGTCAACACACCATATGTTGTTATTTAATGCTTCCTCAATTTACAGTTTGAAAGCAAGACTGAAAATCTGATACTGACGGAGTTTTAATTAGCTCTCACAAAAATTTGGCTGAATTACAACATTTTGAAAAATCTCTACTCATACATGCTTATCAGAGAAGTACTTCACTTTTACAACAAAACCCCTCAACGCTCCCGCTTCACCAAGCACACTCCTAAAATAGGTGTCTAGATCTCAATTGCAGGGCTCACTGCAATTGCAGCAGACTGGGAGTGATCTAGGCAAAAGAAATGAAAGAAGAAAGTCTCCCTTGCTTTTTTGGTCAAGCTTCTTTCCCTGCAGTGGCCAACAAGTTGAAGAAGTATTTCACCTCATTCAAATGCAAAGGAGGAAAAAGACTGGGAGGAAATGGAAAAAACCATTAGGACTGGATAATAAAGAACCATGGAAAACACCTATGAGACTGGAGATTTGTCTGTGGACTGATGACATTCAGTTGTTAAAAATCAGACCTAGTACAGTACAGTGGTGTCAGTAACACTACTCCTAAGTCATTGAGAAGTCTAGAAGGAACAGACTGGAAAAAAAATAAATCCATTCCATTCCTTTAAGGTGTAAATTAATCAAAATATGTCACCTCAAATATAACTGAAGAAAGTTGAGGAATTAATAATTAATTGATAAGCAGGAATATACTAATATTCTAGAAGCACCTTCATAAAAATGCATTTGCCTGGATAATAAAGAAAATTAAGAAGTATATGTTGATTTATTAATCAGGAGTCACCTTGCCAAAACATATATAATGAATAAAATAAATTTCCACTTGTCTAACCTTAAATTAAAGTGTGTTGTATACTCATGAGCTAGAAATACTATATAGAAAACTTACTTAAATTTTTGTTCAGTTACTTATTTAAATTTCGTACTGAATTCCACAAAGCTCTGACCTTAAAAAAACAACAACACAGAATAACAGATGCCAAATAAAAGCAAATAATTTCACATAGTGCCAAAAAAAAGTCCTTCCCAGCCCCCTATTTACTAAAGCCTTTATCTAGTAAATCACATCGAAGCCTGTTTTTTGCACCACTCCCTTTAGTTTATCTATGTTCTTAAAGTGAAGTCCACAAATCAGTGCTAGACATCTCTCTCTCACTGAGCTGAAACATAAAACAGTGGTTATTAAGTAAAGCTATCAATCAGCTAATAAAGAATCTCCAGTAACTCCATACCTGTTAACATCCCATATTTTACTTGTGCTGTCCATGGAGGCAGAAGCCACAAAATCACCACAGGAATGCCATGCGCAGTCCCATACAGCGTGGGCATGTCCTTCTAAAGTCAGAATGCATCCACGTTTTGAAAAGTCCCATATCCGCACTGTGGTATCCCCACTTGAAGTGACCAGCTGGGTGCCACTGTTACGAGGAATAAAAGTAAAGAGCAGTTTTTAGCTAGGATATAGGTGAAGATTTTTCAAAGTACACAGCAAAATAATTTAACTATGTTTAGAAAGACAGGTTAAGTAGCAATTGCTGATGTTACATTAAAATACATATGAACAAAAAACTATGTTTGAAAACATTCATATTTTTACTTTACACAGTTTTCTGACACATCATAGATGAAACAGTCATGTATTAAATATGCTATCAAAAGAAAAGAAAAGGAGCTATGAAGTAGCTGTCTTCCACGGGAAAGTAAATACAGGTTCCAAAAATTACATTCTTACTTTTTGTAGTCTATTTATGAGTTTATCAGTAAAATAACTTAAGCCCAGAGAACTGCTTTCAAAATAGAATAAAATACTTTCAGGGAAGAATATGTTCTTATTTCCAAAATCCGTACCTTTTTCTACATATAAATTATTATTTAAGCATCACAATTTTGCCTCTCCTGACTCAGTATGAACACTTTAACACATTCACAATCTCTTGGGGTCACTGATATGTTATATAAATGAAAAATACAGAATTCAACTCAGATTTTTTGGCCAAATCTTCAGATATAAACTAGTATAATTTTATTTCATTTAAGCATGGACATACAGCTTCAGACTAAAAGTCCATCTGGTTCAGTAACATGTTATATCACTAGTAGGGGATTCTTAATAAAAAGAAAATAATAAGAAAAAGTATGTAGAGTGATTCTCCTGTTAAACTCTCCCAGCCCTAGCCCATGGCTCAGGATTTCTTTGAGACAGAAGCTTTGTGCTTAACAAGCATCCATGGAGGTTTTTTCCATGACTAATTAATTTTTGAACATATGCAAACCTTTGGCACGCACAATCTCCTGTGTCAATGAATTCCAAAATTTAATAATGCATTGTGTGAAAAGTATTTTGGGGTCTTAAATACCTTACTTCATTTCATTTGATGCTTCTAATTCTAAGATTGTGATTAAAAGTAAATACTGACTACAAATTTACCATCTCTAAACCAATTGTGATATTATAGGTCCCCTATCATATTTTACCTGCAAAGCTGAAGACTCCTACTTTATTGACTCATTCCTCATACAGAGTCATTCCACCTCTTTGATTTACCATCTTTCTCAGCACCTTTTCAGCTGCAACTGAAGAAACAGGTACCCAAGGAAGGTATACAATGACACAGTAGTGTTTTCTGGTTTATTATGTATTCTTTTAATTTGAGTAGTATTTTTGGCACTACTACACAGAAATTTTCAGAAAACTGACCACAGCGGCTCCAGCATTTTTTTCCTGAGTACTAATAACTAGATTACACCCATTCTTATCCATGTACAATTAGGACCATTTTTTCTTATGTGCATTGCTTTGCATTCGTCTACATTGATTTTCATCTGCCACTTCACTGTCGAGTCAACTGTTCCAACTGCAATTCTTTTCCTATAATTCTTCACATGCAACCTTCTGTTTTAGTGCCCTGACTAATTAGCAAACTCATCCACCTCATTCTCTTCCTCAATTTCCAAGATAATCTTAGTAACTTAGGTCCCAGCACAGATCCCTGTGGGAGTCAAAGAATTTCTCCATTCTCAAAGTGACATTTTATTCCCATCCTTTCACCAGTTTTTAAACTCACAAGATAAATTTCCTTTTTATTCAGGACAGTTTTGCTTCTTTGACAGTTTTTGTCAAATGACCTTAAGAAGAATTTACTGAAAATCCAAGTACACTGAATTTATGAATCTCCCTTGATCAAATGCCCAGCAAGCCCTTCAGAGAACTCAAACAGTTTTCTGAGGTTTAATTTCCAAAGCCATGCTGACACCTCCCAACGCTTCACTATAACAAATGTATCCATGTATCCTGTAATTTTGCTTCTTAAGATCATTTCTACCAGCCTTCCCAGCATAGAAGTTAGATCAACTAATCTACAGTCCGTTCATCCTAAACTTTTTTAAAATATTGAAAAAAACTTAATGCAGCCTTCCCAAATTATATCAGGAATAATTAAGGTTTTCTATTGTGTTTACTGAAAAACCAGGAAAATGTTTGGGGATAATACACAAAAATACAGGCCAAAAATATTTTAACCTTGGGTTTTCAGACCAGTTTCTGCTGTTATGTCACCAACATCAATAAGAAGATCTTGCCTTTAGGATCCAATAAACTCTGCTTTTATTTGAATAATGGTAAATGTGCTATCACAGGCAGTAGAAATCCTTCTTCCAAATCTCTGGATATAAAACTGTGGGAACTGAAAACAGTTCAAGGATTGATCCTAAGCGCTACTGTAAAACTTCATCCAAAGAATATACTCAGAGATATTTAGTTCACTGTTGCAGTGCAAAAAAAAGCAGCAGCAGAAGAAAAAAAAAAAAAGGTCTGGGAGGGGTGGTGTCAGACTTTTTTTCTTTATATTCTTCCTTTCCTCCTTTTGCAATAGATGTCCACCAGATTGTTTTGCAAAAGTACCGACTAAGACAGCTTGAAATATGTGCATCATTTACCTGATAGATCCTAAGGGGGAACTCGCCATTATGAAATATCACCTACCTAAACTTTTGACTATTTTTAACACTTATGGTTTAGATTGCTGGTTTTTGTGAAAATACCATTATAATCCTCATTAAGGCAGTTACACCCCCATGCCTAAGACAAAGCTTTGAGAGATTAATCTCTCAAAAATTTTAACATTGCACAGGAATAATTCTGAACCTTTTTTCACATATACCAAAGCATAAAGGGTTGAAGCCTGAGTAAGGGTTTGGAGGAGACCCTAATTTTGTCTAGCTGCTAGGAATAAATGTGCTTTTATTAATGAAACACTTGTACTTTTAATAACTCAAGCTAGATCTCACTTCTGGAGACAGATAAAATTAGCGAAATGACAAATTATCATACCCCTTATACATTTATGAAATAAGAGCTATTTTAAAACAAATTCAGAAGTGGGTATAAAGTGGGACTGATGAAATCTATAATTGATTCAGAGAGTAGTATGCACTGCCACTGTTGTGAATCACAAAAAGAGATTTATTGCTTATGCATTTTTTAATATATAATCCCCAAAATGCTACATGAAGAACTGGTTTCTTGGGCTGAATTTTAAGAATACACCATCCAGGCAGTGATGAAAATCTTTCAGAAAACAGATATGAGGAGGAAGGTAGTTCAAATGGATTCAATTTGGCAATCGGTGGCAGGGGAAAGAGTTACAAATGAGGTTTAGCACTTCTTACAGATCAAAGGAGAAAAAAGTGGAGATTGAAAACAAAAGTGTAGCTAGTGCAGGAAAAAGTTTTGAGGGACAGACTGACAGTGGAAGTAAGGACAAAAATACTCAGGAACAGAGGGACCCAATGCCCCAGTCCCCTGCAACACAAGCTCCCTAATATTCCCTGGGCATAAAAAAAGCATCACTTCATTAAAGAAAGGGGAGTTGCATCAGTTGAGGATCTGCAATTATGCATGTACGAACTTAACATCAGCATTTCTGAGAAGCACGAATGGCTGCGTATAGGAATGATGGCTGTTTTAGCACTGGGCCTGCACTTTGTGGTCATGAAATCTTCGCCGCACACTAGTATTCAAACCAGACACACACATAATGAAAAAAAAAGTGCTGCGTCAAGCCAAGTCAGGCATCTAAATCAAAATGCTGCTCTTAGAAAAAAATCCTAACTACTTAACAGCTGATCAATAATGACATACTTTTTCTGATTTGCAGCATTTTTTGGTCTTGGGAGATAAAAGAAACACTCCAGATTCTGAGGTAATGTTTTGTAACCCACAGCTGCAACATTTTTTTTATCGCACTATTGCTCTGTACGTATGATATAAGATTATCTGGGAAAAAAAAATGTCAGGAAAAGTAGATGTTTTTAATGATTTAGGCTGTCAGTTTAACCGTCTATGATACCCACACAGTCCTCTACTGTATGACTGATTTTCAAACAAAATGCATACTGATTTTTACATTAAAAACATAAGGAAATATGACATTAGATGCTCAGCCTTAATTATCAGCAGCTATATACATAACCTCCATTTGAATTTAAGATTGATCACTGACAGAGAAAGCTCCAAGAAATCCTATGCAGTGTGTCTATCTTTAATTCAGAGGATAATAAAACACTTTAATTCTTTTTTGCCAAACAAATCAAAGAACCAGACAACATATTAGGAGACAAAAACAATGTAAATCCTATCTTTCTCTGTCACTTGGAATACATTCACATATAGGTAAATAACTTTGGCAACTTTTAGAAATTTGGTGCTAGTAATTTTTTTTTAAAGAAAGTAGCAGTACATTTGTGTACAGTGCTCTATGGACCCGATCAGTTGGGTTTGTATGGTCTTGCTTGGTCTGTTTTGGGGGTTTTCTGTTTAGACTTTCCAGCAGACCAAAGCACTATAAGGGATGAAATATACTTGTATAGTTTATAACAAAGTATTTGTGTAGAAAAAACTTTCAAAAGTTCTAGGCAATGGAGAGCCCATGACAGCTGTAACCCCTGCACTGTCTCTATGGATAGATCTTTTTTCCTAATACTAAATACGCATACAGTTCTACCTTTCAACTGATTTCAGGTACTCCTAATTGATGCTGTAAACCTGCCCTTCCAGAAACAATTAGAGTGGAAAAAACCTTTGGAAATGTTAATTCCGCACTCCACAAAAGCAGATGGAGCATTAACTTCTCAAGCCTTAACAAATCTTTCCTCCCTCATGTTCTAAACACACACATTTCCTTTTGTTGTGTATTCCTCCTTCTTCGAGCTTCACTGTTCTCGTTACAAGATGCCTCTCCATTAATACTTACTGTGCTGTAGACATATCAAAAATTAAGGGTCATATTCAGCAACAACATGAGCCTTTGGCACAGAGTTATTCTACAACATTTCAGGTGACTGATTACCTTTCTTGAATACCAGTCAAATGAAGGCAATAGCTACATTGATAGTGTTGCCCTGTAAATACATCAAACATAATATGAACAGTCAAAGCAGCTTCAAATATTGCACCTCATTCAAATATTTCTGGACAATGGACTTAGATCTGAACCTCAAGCTACTCCAGGGGGATTACTCAGGTTACCTCTGAAGATGCTGTGGAACGTAGAGCTAGCAAGCTATTCTGCTTCACAGCATCAGCTGCCAAGCAGGACCACAGATCCCATCCTTCAAATTTACAAGGACTGTCATTTTGTATCAGCCAAAAAAATGATAAAGCCATTTGTATCATTAGATCTAGCTCCCTGGGACATCCCTCGTTCAACCCCTCATATCATTGACGGGAGAAATACCTCTTCATAGCCACTGACCATTCTTGGTCAGCTTTATTCTGAGTTTTGGTGGAGAGAGAGAACACCTTGCTCTACAGTTTATTTGGTAAATAATAGTAAGGTAGACTTCTTTGCCCAACATATCTCATCTTAAGAGTTAATTGCAGGAATATTATTTTTAGCAGTTGCCAGGGACAGTACTGTGAATCACAAAATCACAGAATGGTTGGGGTTGGAAGGGACCTCTTGTCCAACCAAGATCATCTTGTCCAACCCCCCTGCTTGAGCAGGTTCACCTAGAGCAGGGTGCACAGGACCGCGTCCAGGCAGGTTTTGAATATTTCCAGAGAAGGAGATTCCACAGCCTCTCTGGGCAGCCTGTTCCAGTGCTCTGTCACCCTCACAGTAAAGAATTTTTTTCTCATATTCAGGTGGAACTTCCTGTGTTCCAATTTGTGCCCATTGCCCCTTGTCCTGTCGTTGGGCACCACTGAAAAGAGTCTGGCCCCATTCTCTTGACACCCACCCTTCAGATATTTATAAGCATTGATAAGATCGCCCCTCAGTCTTCTCTTCTCCAGGCTGAACAAACCCAGGTCTCTCAGCCTTTCCTCACAAGAGAGGTGCTCCAGTCCCCTGATCATCTTTGTAGCTCTCCAATGGACTTGCTCCAGTAGTTCCCTGTCCTTCTTGAACTGGGGAGCCCAGAACTGGACACAGTACTCCAGATGTGGCCTCACTAGGGCGGAGTAGAGGGGGAGG
>WAAD01026197.1:120348-162584 GCA_013389945.1 Fregata magnificens
TGACTGGCCTATAGTTTCCCAGGTCCTCCTTCTTGCCCTTTTTGAAGACTGGAGTGACATTGGCTTTCCTCCAGTCCTCGGGCACCTCTCCTGTCCTCCATGACCTTTCAAAGATGATGGAGAGTGGCTTGGCAAGAACATCCGCCAGCTCCCTCAGCACGCGTGGGTGCACCCCATTGGGGCCCATGGATTTATGAAGATCCAGTTTGCCTAGGTGATCCCTAACCCAATCCTCCTCAACCAAGGGGAAATCCGCCTTTCTCCACATTTTCTCTCTCCCCTCTGGCGGCTGGGCTGCCTGAGGGCCAGCCTTAGCAGTAAAGACTGAAGCAAAGAAGGCATTCAGCAACTCCGCCTTCTCTGCATCCTGCGTCACCAGGGCCCCCACCTGGTTCAGCAGCGGGCCCACAGTGTCCCCGGTCTTCCTTTTACTGCTGATATATTTGAAGAAGCCAACAATTTGAATCAGACAACAATTTTGTTACTGTATTCTGCATGGCATTAAGTGAACGTAGCAACATCTGTGCTACTAGCATTTGTATGTATTATTTATGTAGTGCTGTGGACATACCCGGTGTTCTGCAGACAAAGTAAGACATGTCTCCTTTACTGAGACAATTACAGTCTAAATCAAAAGGCGGTGAGCAAAGCCTTACACACAGTGCTGTCAAATAGTGTTTCTCAAAGGAACAGACTAAAACAAACACAACTTGTGTTAAAGTTTTGTGTCTAAAAGAGCTGCAGCAACAGGTAGCACCTGACTGGAACTTAACTGTACAACATAAGCATCAGCAACTCAACAATGAAGTTTAAACATACAGTCTAAAACATTACAGGATTAACAGTCTTTTATCATGGCAATTAAAAAACACTTTAAAATCAATATTCCAATTGCTTAATTGGAAAAATGATGTCTCTTTTATTTACCTCTATTCATGCAATTATTCTAAAGCAAAATTCTAAAAGCTACTATAATATTTGCAATATCAGCGCAGGTAGACCCTAAGCACAGCAAAGCCCAAAGGAAGAACTGCAAATACTGTTAAAGATTACTTTAATTTTGCTGACATTTTATGCTAGGCTAAAGAGGAAAGATAAAGAAAGGAAATGTCTAGAAAAACGGAGTTATTCCATGAAAAACAGAACTAATGAAGCCTGAATGCCTATGGAAGTATCTTTTGCCTCTTCACCCCATCATCTTAGCTGTTAATTAAATAAATATATCAGGAATTGATTGATCCTTTAGACTTCTGTCTTCCAAGTTTTGTCAGAATTAGCCTGCAGATTAAAAGTTACTAGAGAGCATGGGAGAGGGTGTAAGGAACATGCGCAGAAGAAGCCGGGCGGGGTGCAGAGGGATAAATCCTTGTAAGCTTCATTTGCCTTGGAAACAAGGTTAAAAACAGTGATCCAGACAGTTACACTTAGGAAAGTATATACCTACGATCGGGGTCCCACCTTTGGTTATGAGAGCTGTATTTAAACACTCTCTTTTCCATTTGATACTAAAAACAATGTAAGGGATGGAAATACCAAACATCAGTTCAGCTGTGCAGTCACTGTAACTCTTCTCTATTGTCCTATTTTGCCGTGGTGTGTTTTTGTCATAGGCCCTCATTTTCTTCTCACCAGAGAAGGTGAAAATTGGGCTGAATTTAAAAAAGATTGGGGTCAACATATTATTTAAAAAGTTCCCATAAAAAATATTGAAAAGACAACAGGTCATTTTTTCCGCACCAGGCAGGAGACTTGCATAGTTCCTTGATAAAGGATGATGTGGATCCAACTCTTTGTGGGTACAAAGGAAGATGGGAGAAAGTTTTGGAAGAGGTATACATCAACGATTACATAGAAACTGCATCTGGCCCAAGAACCTTTGAAATAAGAAGTAGAGTCCAGGAGGGTACTAAGACAAAACCTCACAAATGCCTTTCCTATTCTTATCCATTCCTAGGCATCCCCTGGTACTCACTGCTGGGGACAGGATGATGGCCCAGAAGAATTTGGCATGTGCAGCCATCCTTATGTTCTTAGTCTGTGTTTGAACAAAACATTCAGTAGCAAAGATTTTATTTCTAATAGATTTTGTAACCTTGAAACAGACTTGACATATAGTTCACTTTTTTGTTACTGGAACTCTGACTCACATTAATTATTTAGAGTGACATTTCTTATGAAAACCCCTAGGTTTTTTGATATCTATGGTTTGTTTTTGGTGTTGCTTTCGTTATCCTCATGGACTATGTGTCTAAGACACATCTTATGTAGTAATTGTAATATGTTGCATCCTTCAGAATAATCTTAAGCCCAATTTTACTCCTGTTGTTATTAATAGATATAAAATGTTATTTATGCAGAAGGTGAATGCCAGAATACTCAGCAGTAGAAACACAAAAATACCTTTTCTTTTCCTCATTTATCATCAAAGCTGGGAAAAAAAAAAGAATTAAATTTCAAAAATGCAAAATCAATCACAAACTGACATTCTATAAACCAATGAAGAAGTTTCAAAGCCAGGAAGCACAGCAGTAACCAGCAGATGGTGGATGGTACATAGGTACATGGCATTTTGTCTAAGAAGAAAAATGCAACCATCCTGCAAAAACCTGTGACACAAAGCTATTGGCTGGAAATCTTCAGAAAACTGTCAATGGATAGTATGCCAAATGCAAAACTCAAGGTAATTTTTCATTCTACATTACCTAATTGCTAGATCTTTTTATCATATTTCATGCTTATATATTGACCCAAGACAGTATAACTGTTTCCCCCTGCCATTCTATCTGGCTGACAGTTGGGTGTGACATCAAGGGAAAAAAAATAAAGCAGTCTTTTGGCACGGCACCACTTGTCACTGCTTCTACATAAGACAGACCCTGGGACTAGGCATCATAAAAGTAGCAATCTTTTGTTTTAATGAAGTTCACCTTCTTTATTAAAACTTCCTTGAGGTGACATTACTCTTCAAAAGCGAGTTTCACATCTGTGATAATTTAAATATAACATGCTCCTACTACCAAAAAGACTCCCAGTATGGTATATATGAATTTTCACACAATGAATTCAAGTAGTTTATAAACAAGTTTCAACCTAACAAGTCCTCCATATTTTAAAGCATTTTCCCTTTCTGAACTGAGTACTGATGACAGAAGCTGGCATATCTAACCATACGCACACAGAGAAATCCTGTTTCACCTGGCGCCCTTCCCACTGCTCTTACCAGCTTGTCTCTGTCCCAGTGCACAACCATTCCTTTATTTCAAGGTTTTGGCCTGCTCTAAACACAGCCTATAGTTCTGCATTCAGGATCATTATGACAATTTTTTTGTTATCTCCGCAAGGTAGCAGATTGCTCCAATTCAGGTTACAATCTATACAGACCACAGTCAGGCCTGTTACATTCAAATCCATTAGCTTGCTAAGATTAGCCTGGTACCCCCACAAAAACATTGAGTGCGTTACCATTCACTGCAGGCTAGTCTTTCTAACGTATAAAAAATGAGTTAGCTGTCTTTCAATGTCATGTAATTAAAAGCGGTTAAATGAGATTTTAAAATAATTTAGGCCCCTGGTAGAAGGCAGTTTTTACTACATGTAAAATTGCCTTTTAGGAGGCTTTGGAAGCACACCAGGTAAGGAATAAAAATGAAAAGACAAAATAGAAACTAGGTACAATACTTGGAGATTAGATGTAGCAAAATGCATGGCAGCAGGACAGCAGGCACTAGACAATGCAGGGCTCTTTGCAAGATTTTAAGACCAATGAATAATTACCTTTTTAACAAAAAAAATTTTTTTTTTAATAAAAAAAATTATGTCTCTTCTAAAAGCCTTCTGCCAGTGCATGTCCAGCAACCCACACCAAAATTCTATACCTATTTACCAAGGATTAGGAGTATTTGAGCATCTTGTTTGAAGCAAGGAGCTCGTAGGAGCCTAGCCAGTGATATCTCCAACAATTATGAAGGCTGCTTACGCTGAAGGCAAACAGTGTTTCTGGGCCCAGCTGTGCCGTCTTGCTTTAGGATATTGCCAAGTAAATTTTCCTCCATTAACTTCATGAGAAATAATTATTTTAACTGAAATTAAATATAGTGAGTAAACATTGCAAAACTACCATATTTTCCAGAAATGGTATCTATTCTGTACCATTCCAATACTTTCCCTCAAACAATGCCAATGTAAGTTAAAGTCTTCCTATACACTATTACATTTAAAAACATATATTAGTGTATTTAGCCCACATAAAATCATGCATAGTACCAATCAATATCCATAACATACATTAAACAGTGTGTTATTACTGTGTGATACTTAGTCTCAACACCTATCCCATGCAGCACGGGTCATTTTTCCTCCATTGGAATGACTCCAAAACCTCAAATTTTAATGAAGGACTGTTGAAGTAGGGAAAAATGTAGTTTGGAAGGAGTTCAGATACATGAATTCCATGTACAGAACAGATTTATGACTTATATTAGCAATGATAATCCTGTGTCACAGTTCCTCTGAAAGGCAAAGTTGTGGATCAGTAATTTCAAATCCATTATCATCCCCAAATGATTGTCCAGTGATGTCTAATCTCAATCAATAGCCAGTAATGAACCACAGCCATTAATCCCATTTGCATGTTTGTACAAAGCATCATTTTCAAGCTGCATATTCATATGCATAGAGAGTTCAGTGAGTGCATAAAGATTTCACAGCCTGTGAAAAGTTCTGCACTGGGACTTGAACATTTCCCAGGCACCTGGAAGAATATTTAACTCATGCTGCGTAATCTTGACAGTGAAGCCCAAGAAAACACACAGGACAGTGCACTAGCCAAGTGTTTGTATTTTGGGCAACTGATGATCTTACTGAGCCATGCCCTGGGCATACGAATATAACCAAAGGCAGGGAATTAGTTAGTGGAGACAGCAATCGATAACAATTTGAAGTCTGAGGGTGCAGGAGGAATGGAAATGCTGAACATGAACAGAATCCTGGGCTGGTACAAGAGAAAGCAACATACCAAAAGTAATATAATATTCTATCCTTTCATACAAAGGCTTTGTACGAAAACTGAATTTCCATTCATGAGGCCATGCAATCTAACACCTGATTGCTAAAGAAAGGGGAAAAACAAAAAACCAAAGCCTCAAACCCAACAACTCTCAAAGCTGATCTAAAGTGTGGACACATATACTGTGGCCTTCTTTCTTTCTGTTCCCCATTCATGTTATATACACATTACTCAAATGCAAAGAATACCGTTACAACAAGCTAAGAACATGGTTCCACATCCATGTCCTTCAGCAGTCAAGTTGTCCCCATGCTCATTCAAAGTTAGTCAACTCCCCCTGCTACTTGTGCTACTGCAACTGTTTTGTACCCGAAGTTATCCAAATTACTGCAACAATACAGCTTGACAGAAAACACATAAATACTGCAAATAAATTATAATTGTACAATTCATATCTGGAATTTGTACTCAAGACAAATTTTCCTTACTTCAACCATTAAACCTTATCACATGCTAATGATGATTTTGAAGTAATTCACAACTGAAAGCAATAACATAGGGTCTAGTCCTTGAAACAAGATTCATGCCAGGAAATCCCAAATCTCCACGAATCGATCCCAAAACATACTGCCCAAGGATTAGGGCATAAATTCCACATGGTTTACTAAAAAACCCGTATTACATACAAAAGAAACACATTAGGAAATGCTGCAGATATACAATGAAATCAAATAGTATCCAGGACTAAACCCACCATATTTAAACCCTTGCAAGGATGAATCTTGTATATTTGAGCTAAAGTATCTAATTAAAGGTAATGCATCACTGACCAGTAAGTACTCGTCATTCCAATATCTACTGAACTGTACTGGTTAGATCATTTTTGGCAAGATGAAATAAATGAAGGACACTGACGCTATTGTATGAAGGGGAAGGTTCTGACTTCAAACGTGACAAACGAGGAATCAAGTTTTTCCTCCATCTAATTCAGAATGCTATTTTGCATCCCAGATAGATCATTGTGATTAGGATGAGGTTTCACATGGCATTCTTCAGCCACACATTCCCCTTGTTAGCATTATATTAACAGAAAATTAATCCTGCAGAAAAAATGGAAATGAAGTTTCCTGGCAGTCGTGTTCTCCAAACGGGCTCACCGTGTACCACAGCTGTCCAAGTCCAGGGACTGGAAGCGAGTGGCTGGATACAGACCGAGGAGGAAAGGCTCAGGATCCTCCACTTCCACAGCATCTGGCCATAGCACTGGCATGGGCATAGCAAAAACCTGCAGCATCAGGCAACACAGGGATTTGAACCTCTGCCTAAATACTTCAAGCCAGAAATGGAACCAAATCAGTCAGCGATACTGATAAAAAAGCCCCCTCATCTTCTAAAATCTTTTTAAAAAATATCAAAGCAATAGTTATATAAAACCTAAGCCTCCTACCTTGAAAAGAGACATTTCAGTGCAATTGAATTTTTGTAAACACTCTAAATATTTGGGGTTTATTTCCAATTCAAATATCTTAGACATTGCCTCAATTGAATTGCCATTCTCCAGTCAACTCTAACACTAATGTTTGTTATTTTAACAGCTACACTTTAGGAAACGCACATTTTAACAATATAACAAACACAGATATCTCCTTAGCTACTCCACTAGAACCCTCACAGCAGACTTTAGGGAAAAAACAATTACCTTTATTGCACAGAAGAAAACAATAATGAACCAAGAATGTTAAAGGCATCAGGATTATAATTGCACACAAAGAAACATAACAGAAGAGATTCTATTCAGAGAGACATTTTGACGTGTATAACGACTCTGAATAGAATGAGTGTAACACGTTCAGCAAAAAACACAGGATCAGACCAGTGAAACTGAGACCAACCCAAGCGAGAAGGCAGCTACCTCTCTGTAATTCCAACTCCCCATCCGCAAACAGGGATGCTCATGAAGCTGGAAGAAAACCTAAACTACTCCAAATCTCAAGCCACCAGAGTGAACACCATCTTTTTCTCACAACCTAAATAAATGAACTGAAGATCCACAAAACTGAATTGCTTCTGGTGACTCCCAGGCAGCAGTTGCACCGGGACCAGCAGAAACTGAAAATCAGGGTAATGTGTAGGAAAATAAACCCAAGAACTTGAAGAGAAGGCAAATTTCTGCAAAACGTTCACAGAACATATTCATGGCTTCACTGAAGCTGAACTAATAGGTTTAGAAGTATACCATTTTATTGGTACTCTATAAAGAGATTTCAACTGCATATTCCTCCTCCCTTTCTCTATCAAAGTGATTATCATACAGAAATTATTTTCTTTCTTTCAAGTAAACACCAGATCTAATTACCCACATAGCTGATCAGAAAGTTTCCTCTTAATTTCTAAGAGTCAAAAAAAATCACATCAAAATATTACTGAATTTGAATAACTGAATAAACTTTTGTCATAAAGAGAATGATTAAACTTGACACCTGTTTTGTGAAATCGATAACCGCAATGCCTTTTCAACCAATATGATTAGACTGGTTTAATGCTCCCAGTATTAAATATGGCTGTTTTCAGGTCTAAAATTCAGATAATGAGAGAATGTAGAACACAAGACAATAATTTAAGAATAATGAGATTATTCCTGTGTAAGCACAGCATTCAGTACATTTGAAAACTATTTACCTTATAGACCAGCATAAAATTTAAGTGACATATTATAAAGATAAGACACCTAAATAATAATTTAAACAATACTATACAAAGACTAGCTATCTTTTTATTCCCATTAGGAGTTCAAAAGTATCCAAGGTCAAATACCTCATACTGTGGGTATAAAGATTGAGGTCTTTTTGAAAGAGGCTTTAAAGAGATGTTTCATATTTGTGATGGAGGGGCAACAAATTAATCAGTAAAAATGGCATTAGTTCATCTGAAAAAAAAAAAAAAAAAAGACAAAAGATAGCAAATGAACAAGATAAAGATTAGACAAAAGAAACCACAGAAGCCCTGTAAGAACTCCCTAAGAAATTCTGAGTTTGAATTAAATTGTTTGATTTGACCAAAATGGAATCCACTATTATCATATTAAAATTGTTTCAAAACCCAAACTAGAGTGTTGACATACCAATCCTTTGGCATCCCTTCTCACATTCTCAGGGAAGATTCTTTGAAACGTCGTGGCCAAGGATTCAATTTCATTTGAGAGAATGTCTGTTTTTCAAGCTGCTGACACTTCTGGCTGGTGACCCTTAGGCTGAATCTTTCCCTCTGGCCCCTTGTCTCCTCCTTAGGAGTAAACCAGCAGCTGAGTGATTGCGAGAGCAGCAACTGCTCCGAGTGGAGTGAGCCGGAGGGATGTGCTGCTCCTGGTGTTACATCTGGCCAAAGGGGTGGTGGGGACTGAGCGTCCTCCAGCAAGCACAGAGAGCTGGTCAGGGGTTGATGTCACTGATGTTTCTCTGGGTATTTCTTCAGGTGTTTCCTAAGGCTGAGTAACGTCCCTTTGAAGCAGATTGCCTCAAACTCTTTTCTTTGCCCTCTTACATACACTGTAACTGTCTTTCCTAGCATAGTCCTTGCCTTCATTGAAAGCAAACTGCCACGCAGATAGTCTTAATTCTGGGGAAACTCAGGAAAAACATGTAATTTGGTAGCTTGCTCGGAAGCAGGCGTATGCTCATATAAACGCTCTGTGAAACAGGATTTACATTTCAGAAGCCACATTCCTTTCTCCCTCCACCAAGACAAAGAGAAATGAAGTTTCTCACTATGTATCCACACAAAAGAAAACTAACATACAGGGGACAGAAAACATACAAACAAAGAAGAAACCAACTACACTTCACAATGTTTACAACTGCAACTCCTTAGCAATATACAAGAAACAAAAAAGAGAAAAAACAGTTGGTGTCAGCATCCTATCATAAATTTCTAAAATGCAAGAGACCTTACTTCGCTTCAGTTAAAATAATGCCTTAAAGGCTACAGCAAAGCACTTAAAACACCACAACCAGACTCCAGACACCATTTAACCAGCTCCCACTGTACAAGAGCTTTTTAAAAATCTGAGCCATCCGTGCTAACCAGCAGAAAATACCTAACAAGACAATCAACAAAATGGCTGTGATATAAAATCTTTGGTCTTCAAAATAATATGTCGTGGTTTATCTTAAATATTGCAAAGGTTTCCTACTGTTTATTAGTTTTATATAAAAACTTCAATAGGTTTTCAATCACTGGTTTTGAAATTCAATAAGTGTGTAAAGCCACCTGTGAAACTAACTACAGAGTGGTTTCATCAAAGGGCCGCATTTTATTGCAATATATTTTCTGCCTGTAATTATTTCAAATATACATCTGAATTGCTCAATAGGAGGACTGCTTCTTCTGTCAGCCAGTTTCCTCCCTTTCCTCTCTTCAACTGTCATCAGCATTTCTCTCTCCTGCTATTTGCTGAATTATTGTAATGGTGATATTATTAGTGAATCACTCTAACTTTGAGTGGTCAATATTTCCACCAACCAAGAAATAGAAGCCAAAGGTAGTTTTTCATTAAAGTATGGTCATTCTGGATAAAAAGTGAAGCCTATTCAGTAACCACACTATGGAACTGCAGACTGTTTGCTTTTTAAAATCAATATAATGATAGACTCTTCAGGTTCCTGATATAAAAGAAAGAACCTGCATTTTGTACTGCAAAGTATTTCTAGTTTAGAATAGCTTTCAAGGACAGTTCTGGTAACTGAAGGATATATTTAAAAACAGAAAAAGTGATGCAAAGTCCAAACAAATTTCTACAATTAAAGCAGCTGTGATTCAACTTCAAAATGCATGCAATAATAACTTTTTTTTGGTCTTCCTGTTGATGTAGAAAACTACTTCTTTAAAGTAGAGGTAACACCCTTGCAGAACACTAACAGTCTAATTATTAATTTTTCTAAAGTCAAATGTTCCAGATGGCCCGTGGTCTGCCAATACAACCGTCTCAAAGACAGAAGATCGGGAGGACTGGGATACAGGAGACACCTGATGATCTGGCAACAAAGAAAATCTCCAGAAGTTTGGACATCTGCTGGGTACCCTGGCCTGTGTAAGAAAACGCTCCTCAGCATGGCAGGAGTAGCAGAAAAAAGGCGACTTCTGCACAACAAAACAGGATCTAAACATGAAGCAAAGTTACAATTATTATCATCCCATCTTTTCCAAAAGCACACTGCAGATCTGATCTCTCTAAAGAAAAATAAAATGAGATACAAACATTGCTTTTTCTTAAAATAGATACTCACCAATAGTTAACACAGTCCTCTGAAATTATATAAAACGTATTTTATATATATACACATCCCAAAAGCCCACAGAGAATAACAAACAGTTACACGTGCCAGAAGAGATTAGTATGGGTAGAAACATTTGGCTTGTGGGATTGGGTGGAAGGGGAAAAATTTTAATCAAATCCATTACCTGGTTATTGATTTCTCTTTGCCAGACTGATCCTGTAGAATACTTATAAAGCCTTTGACATTGAGACGTTTGGCCAAAGATATTGGATTAGACTAAGCAAAAGCTGAGCTTCTCATGTAATCTCTCATATTTCATTTATATGTGATTTATTCCTTTGTCCAGCAGAGGCTTTTTATTGATAAAAATAATGAGACTGAGAATCCCAAAGGAAATCTAATGCCCACCCACTCAAACATGTTTGTGAAGTAAAAATAGTAGGCTTTGTAGGCCTGAGAGAGAATGATGTTATGTGAAGACTGCTTCCTTGTATAAATAGTATGAAGCTTGCCAAAGATTTTGAAATAAACAAAGCTACTTTTGAAATTAAAATTTTGCTATACTTGAAAACACCAAGTACACAGTTAATACTGTACACTAGGGAACTGACTGAAAGACTTCTGAAATAGTGTTTCCTTTGCAGAATAAATGAATGCAACTTTTTTTCTTTCGACTTCCTGTATTAGCTCAGTTTGATAAAACATCTTAACAAATGTGTAGTCTGCTAAATATGATATGTTACAGAAAGCCAGTTAGATGACTGAAAATTAATCGTGTCACTCAAAAGAAGTTTCTAACCATTGTCAAATTTAATATGTAATCTGGTAACTAAAGGCTTTGTTGAACTATACAAGAATCCAAGATTCTCTAAGAAATTAAATCATTATGCCTTTTCAATACAAATGCTGTTCAAAAGTCCTAAGTAGAACGTAGCAGACTGTCTTGCATTTCTTTAATAGCTATCAGTAGTAATAAAAGGATAAATAAAACCCATCCGTTTCTGCAGTGAACCCTGAATTAGGTTTTAAAGTCTCTATTTCAAGGCACAAATCAGAATAATTCTATTCCAGTGATAGCCAGAGACCTTTGTGATTAACGTGCGCCTTACAACGCTTTCTTATGTTAATGCTTAAAGCGGAGTCAGTGGCTTTTAAGTCTCAGCCTTGTTTAATGTATGATGTGGAACTTGGCATTTATGACTCAAAAACTAGGAGAAAAAGTCTTCTGAAGCTCACTGTTTATGGACCATTTATTAACAGTAATCTCCAAGATCCTTTCACTGAGAGGACCATAAGTCTGGTTGGCTCAGCGGCCAGACAGAAAGGCTGAACACTGACATTTTTCTTCCTCCTCCTCCCTAGCTTTCAGATGTACACGGTAGCTTGCCCGATCAGTCTTACTCTTCATTTGAACACAGAGCTTCTCTTATCAATGACCCCTGTGAAACCCCCTGGGGCAGTGAGGTCCCTTCCTCCCCCATGTGTATCTACAAGCCACGGGCCATGAGTATTGTTAGCTACAAAGGCTAGTTTTGCCTTGTTTCAGCTCCTTACTCTCAGGCTGAAAGATGCAATTAATGGTACTCCATAATTTAAAGAGTGATTGATCATGAAACCATCTCCGCTTTTTTCCAAGATTTCTGTATACAGAAATCTCTGTTGTCCATAATGAATCCAGCAGTCCCCCAAATGGGCAGAACGCACCTCTGGGATGTGTTGCACTTGCTGCGTATCTGCAGGCCACCTGGGCAGCATGTGCTCAGTACTCCTGACTTGTCTGGAAGTAGTTGACAAACTGGAAGCATATTGCAGAGCAATACAGTGCCTACACAGTGAATTATCTGGGAGGCCCAGGGCCTGTGTAGACAAGTTTGGGTTTGGGCAGTAATCCCATGAAAACACACACAACTCTTTAACACCACCGGAAAAACAATCTGGAGCACAACAAACAGGAAGGTACCTGAGCACATCACAGCTGAAACTTTTCCATAATGGAATTTGAAAGGGTCCCTGATGGAGCTGAATTCTCAGCCTGTTCCTTCCTTGACATCTCAAAGAACTTCCTTTGGTCCTGAGTGGGTTAACATGTATGGTGTTACCTTAGCATGACTGTTGACCCAGCCTGGGCAGTGGCTCTATGGGATGGGTGGTAACAAAACCCAACACTTTAAAATCACTGACTCCAAACCTTTCCTCCTTTGCTCCTGTTGGCAGATTTTTTTGAACAGCCCCAAAAGTATATGTGATAGTCTCTAATTAGAAAGAGCCTCCAGTAGCATAGTCAGATCACACAACAATGTTAAATTACAGCTTACATACAGACAAATGCTGCTGTATTTAACTAAAACTAACAAACATTACCTTGTAGCAACATTTTGTAGATCCTGGAATCATAACTTAAGCAGTAACTGTTTGATCTGGAAGTCTCCCTAGTTTCACCAAATAACAATAGCATGAATATTTGAAAGTCAGTACATTAAACAAAATGGCATAATAGATAATTCCTGTTTCTTCTCATAGAAATAAACATAAATCTAAGACTGGCATTAGGAATTATTAAAGTATGAAGAGGAATATATTTGATGTCAGTAGAATTTTTTGAATTATCCTGTTATTATGACTAAAGAACCTAGTCATTCAATATGTCATCAAATGTTTTTCATTTCCTGAGGTTTCATGGGCCATATAGAGTTTTAGTTATTTAAAAAATATTATTTGCAATATGTAACCAAAAAGAAAGCAGCCATTTATTTTTAGTGTCAGATTGTCTATTTGACTCTCTTTGTAGATGTTTCTCACCATGCATTGATATATGAGAATATTATAATTGGCAAGAAGATTGGTGTGGATTGACGTATCGGTATCTACCAGTAATGGGACCCTCCTCACCAGTTCAGTCTGTAGGGGGCCAAAAGCTGTAGAGGTGGGGGATGAAAAAAGAAGCATGCTCCCTGCTTGTAATTCACCTTGATAATCAAAGCACTACGGCCTCTCAAAGTACAAAAGCGTGTCCACTGTGAAATTCTGACATTATACATGTACCTGCCAAGCTGTCAAGTCTGATTTTTGCTCCTCAACGTTTCCCTCCTTCTGCAAGCACAAGTCCTCTAAGATGCAGTGAGCAATGAGCAGTGTCAGATTCTGCCTGTTACCGCTGAACAACTGATCATGGCTGTCTTGAAATCCAGCCTGCCTCTCCTTTCTGTGAATGCCTTCCCTCCTGAATTTTGCCCCTCTCTCCCATCACTCCTCAGAGGTTTCTCCACACCCTCCCCTCTATTCCTCAATTACTGTTCTGCTGGGCTTTGCAGTCTATCCTTTTTTCACATTGAAATTCATCTCTGGAAAGTTTCTTCACAAGCCCAAATGATGACATGATAAAAAAAATTAAAATCATCAGGGACTTACCTGAGCAAGAATTCATTTCAGTTTCTCAGTTTATTCTGACTTCAATTCTGCTCAGGAATTTGCTTTTTTAAAACCTTAGAAGTTTTTGTATGATGAGGAAATCATTTCCACTCTGACAGAGTCTTACTTCCACAATTTCATATTTATCAGTCATTGCTCTTTAAAACTTTGAGAAAATATCACTGTCCTGGCCCCTTTCTCTCACTCAGATTGTCAGTAGCATTTTGGACTTAGACTCGAGAGGCCACCACAGTGCTCAGTCACCCACAGCACGGCAGATTTTAAGCCTGGAAGAGGTTCTGAGCATCCAGCTGGATTTTGCAAATTGTATCCTGTGTTCCCCGTCTCGAGCCTTAAATGTCCACTAGAGACAGGGCATAGCTAAAGTCAAGACCAGACTTCACATCTTTTGGCTGCTTATGTGTTGGCCAACCTAAGTTCAGCAGTGATCTTGTGCTGCTCAGCTTTACGCAGCTGGAAGAGACCTTAGTTTTAGAGATAGGTGCTTGGAGCTTTGTGTAGACCAAGTGTTCATAAATGTTTTGTTGCTGACTACCCATAACCCCCCAGTCACTCAGGGAGCATCAAAATCACTTCCCCTCCATAGCCTGCTCTGATGCGCTACAGAATTCCCCTAAAAGCTTCTTATGTGAATTCAAGCCCACCTGGAGTTGCTATTCCCTCCCCAACCCATTCAATCATTCTCTGAGTCCTCTCATCCATCCTCAAGGTATTTTGCTAATTCCTTCTGCACCCTCTCCTACAAGGTTGTCTTTCTCATCTATCCGTGCATAGATTTTCACAGGGTAACATCACCTCCTTCAGCTTCAAGCAATACAATCTAGAGCTGCTTCTGTTCTTTTAGAACATGGATTGTTCTTTTAGCCCAACACCTCATCTTTATCTTGCATGCCCTCACTGGCACCTTTTTCTAGGATATCAAACATTAACTACCTTTATTTTCAAGATGCTTGATGCATTAATGTACTTACTGTATCTTTTTTTTTTTTCCCCTAATTACTAAGGAGACAATACCCACCTCCAGTTTTCCAACAGCAACAGAACTTAAAGAAAACCCACAGTTCAAGATAACTGCTGTGGTATTTTTTGGTATAATAAACAAATTGATAACAGTTTTGATTTCTTTCCTCAGTAACTGTGAGAGTTGAAATAGCAACAGAAAGAATACAAGAAATTCTGCTTCTGTCTCAGGTGAACAGGACATTACACAGGAGTTGACAATTTGACAATCTTCAGTGCAAGTTTTAAATAGCTTTAAGAACCTACAGTTTGTACTTCTTTTCAATTCAGAAATTCATTGTATTCCACAGACTCAAACAATGTTTGCATGAAAAGGGCTACAAACATTTTAGAAGAGTTGACTTGATTAATATTTATGAATATATTAAGGACATTACATATTATATCAGCACACATGCAGAGCAAGAATACAATATTTTACTGTTTGCAGGGATTTTATTGGACATTAACAAACACCTCTGCTATGGTACAGAGCTTGATTCTTTAGCCACCCAGGAAAGTTAGTAATAAAGACAAATAAATCTAGTACATGCCGTGAAATACCTTAGTGTAATTAGAGTATGGTTCTTAAGGTGCAGCATTAACATCCTCAGCTTATTCTGGAAACTGGCAGAAGATGCAGATTTTTGTCTGCTATTCCAAACATTCAGGCCACTTGGTATCCATAGGCACACTACACAGCTCTTCTCCAGCTATCCAGATTTTTAACATGAAGCCCTTGTGGATGACTGTGGCAGGAGTCATTCTGACTCCCTCACTCCTTCACACATATAAAAGATAAGTTGGAAAACATTCCTAAATTTTTCAACAGTGACAGGAACTTGCAACAGCTAATTCATCTGCAAAATACTATTCAGCCAAACTGGAGTAAAAATAGTGTTTCTTTTTGAAGTTTGACCAGTTGTCACCTGAGCTTCAAAAACGAAGCACTGTTCTCCTCCCTCCTTCCAGCTGCTGCACTCTGTAGATGACGGGACCTGTTTGAAGTTTTACTTTTATTTAAAAAGCTTAAGGCAAAATTCGACTCTCAGATCTGCAGAGAGCATCACAACAGAGATGTTCTTCTCTTCTCACATGCACAGAGCTAGTCTGCTCCGCTTCATCTATTGTCCTGGGAGCGACTGCCACGTGAGGAGAACACATGGGGGACTAAGACCCTTTGTACAGACCAAAGAGCACCGGGCTGCTTCTGGATTTTTCTTTTCAACTTTTGGATGAACATCATTTTAAATCTTTAAAACAGGAACAAAACTAGAGGCTATCTACATCTGATTCCAGAAAAATTCTATGAGAACTTTCCATTTTTATTTAATTGTTTTTACTTCTGGAACACCTGATATATAGAAGTCCCTTGCCTAAAGAAAATGATGGGGGGGGGAAGTATGATTAAATGTATTCTGTCACATTATATATATTTTATCCAGTAACGGAAGACAATATTTTAACAGCGCTGCTTTTGAATCACTCCACAGCATTCAGCAGGAGTCAATTTACACTGCAAGAGAATAATCATGTACCTCAACTCATTTTAATTTCAGTAATTGAATGAGAAATAGGAAAGCCTATTGAAAGGACTGTATTCTGGTCAAAGACTAATGAGAAAATAGTTTTGAGTCTCTGAGTCAGCGGGTGTCATGGTAACAATGCATTATCAAAATCTGATTAGCATGGCCAGCAGCTTTATAAATGATAACATGCTCTTCTAATTGTGTTTCCCTTTCTTTCCCTGTGATGAGTTTTATATTCATAACAGGTAAGAGGTAAGGCAGCGTTCTGTTTATCTGCAAGTTAGACTTAGGATGTCCAGCATGCTCACAAACTCTGTGCAACCTGTCATTCAGTAATAGAAAAATTTTCCTACCATCTTAAAATAAGAAGCTGAGCCCTCCATTTCTCTCCTCCGGTATTATATGTAATTAAGTTAAATATTATTCTCTTCTTTTACATATATAAAATTATCTCTAAGGTTATGGACATGAAAAAGCGAACATTGTGAAACACAAGCATCTTAAGAAAAAGCCTATGTTTCATAGGAGAAAGAGATGCAAGAAAAGAGTAAATGCATGTTTAATTCATCCCAGAAAGCAGGACTCCATGTTCTTGAGGCTTTGAAAACAGGGAGGGGATTTTCTTGTGTTTAGAGGATTGTGTGTGCGTTTGCTAACTCATTACAATATCAGAAATCAGGAGGAAATGAAATTAAATAGGATACTTTTCCTTCTCATGAAGGAAAGAGCTAATATTGCTTCATAAAATAAATACAATGAAAACAGAAGGTTGGCGGTTTAATAATGTTCTTTTTATAAGTGAACCTTAGGTGAGTAGCCTGGCAGACCTTTATTATATTAACAGTAAAAAGAACTCTATTACAACTGCAGCCTCACAAATCTGATGCAAAATAATTTTAACATATAGAGGCTCAGTTTTAAGAAATGGAAATTTTTTTTTTTTGAGAGAGTAAAATGGCATTCTATTTTTCAACAGAGTGACCAAGAAATCTACTTCATGTTTGGCCTATTTCCATGACCTTTGTAACCTAAATATTTATTTCTTATTTTCAATGTTCACTTCCATTTATTAATTCAGCTTCAAATCTGTACAGAGAGAAAGGAGGAAAGCTCATATTCTTATTCTCTAGGTAAACTTGAATACTCTTATTCATATGACAAATAATGCCTAATACAAGAAATCAACTTTTCTGTGTTATTAATAATGGAACCATGTTTGTCATAGTGCATGAACATGGAGAAAATTAATACAGTGAGACCTAAAAAGCTTATTACTCCTTGTTACGTGCACTGGCACGTGGACAAAGTTTAAGATGTACAAAATACTAAAAGCAATCAATCTTAAGTCAACACACTGAAAGCCAGAGGAACATTTATCTACATGTTTGGAAATTCAGCAGAGAGCGCAGGGTTACACTGAGAATAGAAAGTCATCAAAGCAGGCCAGTGAACAAAGAAAGAACAAACAAGTACTCCCCAGAAGGGATTAGTGCTTGTTCAGGGGACTGTTTGCACTAACCTTGGATGGAAGCAGCAGCCCGAAAGCCAATCAGTGTGACCTTCACCTGTCATGATGATGTTCCCATCAGGTAAAGCCCACATTTTCCAGAGGTGGTCATCACTGCCGGTGACTACAACATCTTTTCGGGGATGTAAAACCAAGCTACAACAGAAAAGAAAGGCAGATTATATTCTGTATCAATTACATTTTATGCGAAATAGACAGTAGTGAGATTCATTGAACTCAGGGCAACAGCTACAGAGGACTCTGATTCTGGAGGAACTGAACAAGCAGTGATGCTTTCTATGCTCATAAGAATTTAAAATATATGCTATGTAGATGAGTTTCTGCTGTTACTGAAGAAAACTACAAAACATGACTGACTTCCATGAAACCAGAATTGTTTTCACACTCTCTTGAAGTTCCAGTTGATTAAAACATAAAGTACTTTGTTAGATTATGTTCTTACAAACATGTAACAGGATAACATATGAACAAGCAGAACCAATGTGAATCACTTTTCCCCACACCTAAAATAATTTAAAAGCATTGGCTTGTCAGCCTGCTGCTGATGGCCAAAGGGAAAAAGGACAAAAGGATTCTCTGCTTTTTTTTTTTTTAAATTGTGCCTACAGGTCTAAAGTCTCCTACCACTGAGAAATAACTCAAATGATAATTACAGTCCAGGAGCTACAGTCTTTGCCATCACTTCAGCACCTATTCACTGGGACCAGGTCAGAAAATCCATTTCAATTCTATACTCAAAATGTGTTACAAGTTTTCATTTTTTATTATGCAGCACACTGGGATGTAATGGAAATCATACACTTATCACACCCCTATACTGAAAACTCAGTTTATTTTTGATTTGGCAACTGTAGTGCAGCTTAAAATGGATCCAGGGAAGAAAATAAATCTGTTGGAAAGATAACAAGTAGTGTATTTCATATGGATTTGGTTATTTGATTTAAATTATTGTAATGCTTTACTATTTGTTGAACATCAAGAAGTGTCTAGGAATTGACTTAAGTCCCAAGAGTAGATTATTTCAATAGATCAAATCTGGAGTTCAGAATCAAAATGCAACGATGGGAGAGGATTCACAACCTGTGTGTGTACCTATTTCAGCTGTGCATCAGAGCTGACAGTTTGCAGAGAAAAACGCTTATTAAAACAGAATCAGAGTAGAGAGAGACGATGCTAAGCAGCCAAATGGGAAGAAAAGAGAGGTCTTAGAAGGCACACTATTATAAAAATCTCTTTTTTAATAGTACCTTTTTCCTGCACTCAAATTATTTCATAAAATTCCTAAACCAGAACCACAGCTTCTACGGTATTGGGAAAAATAATCCCCTCTATCAAATCCGTGCTAAAACCATATTTATGTCAACTATATTTTCATCAGAAAACACAACTATTAAGGCACAGTCTAGGAAGATTCCTACAAATTCATCAGTTGAACGCATCTGCTTGACCAAGGAGCCTGGGTTTTACTCATTCTCTAGTTTCTTAGAGAGAGGGAAAAAAAAGGTTTTCTATCTTTTCCTAAAGAAGAGAAACTTCCTTTGCATTTACAGGGAGAAAAGACAAGGAGGGAATGATGCTATTTAAATTCTCCAGAGACGCATAGAGAGCAATCGTATCACTTAGATTGGCCGCAACAGATATCTAGAAGAGCAAGGAGGGAATAGAGATAAAAGGAGAGAATTAAAGACTGAAAGAAGGCACGCCAGTGGCCTGCAAATTACAGGATGAGAACAACTCTCTCAGAATCCCTCTACTATCGGAGACCTCTGACACACCAAAAATCCCATTGCTGTTTTCTACAGCATGCATAGGCATGTAGCATTGTTATTCTGGGGACTGCTAAAAAGGAGACCAGCTTCTCAGAAAAATGAGTGGCCTAATAACTATAAAGATAAATCCATCAGGGCTGCTACACACACTCTTCTCTGAGCCTCTAAAACAGAGGACCTTCCTCATCGGCATGCACCTGGCCGTGCACAGAAGTGAGACCAGCGCAGGAGTATCTTTTACTTGCTAGCAACATGGTCCTTAGCTCCTCTGGATGTAGCAAGGGAATGGCAAGGGAAAAAGAAACAGAAGTGGATTCAGGAAGACTAGAGAGGGAGAAAAGGATGCCTGCTGCAAAACTACTGACAGCACATGCTACTGCAGAAAGCTTAATCACCAATTCAGGCCTGTCTATGATGCAGTTAACAGATTGGATTTTGCTGCTTTGGGAACAACTTTATTGTTGTGTTATTTGGAAAAAACAAACCAGCAAACAATGTCATATGGATACAGCTTACATTTTTCTCTTCATCTATTTCAGATACTTCAGATACCCTCCAGGTTTTCCCTCCAGATATTTCTGCTATTAGTCAAGTGCATGCCTGTTATGAAGACTTTCCATCAATTCTTTCTCTTACATTCTTCCTAAATATATGCCTTTTCAGTTCCCAAGATGTGTTACATAGTCTAACTTAAATCACCTTCAGTCCACCTTTCACTCAAAGAAAAGTTAATCTACCAGCTTCCTCCAGATCCTGACTCGCTTTCTGAACAGTCCTTACCCACTGGCTCGGCTGCAGCTGCCTACGGATGTGAGCTGCGCTGTCATTCATCCTGCCTCAGCTCCCAGAAACATTTTTCCTGTCCTTAACCCTCCCAACACACTTCCAGTCCAACTTTTGAAACGTCCAAACTTCTTCAGTGACTAGACGTTCCTAAAGAGCTTTGAGACAATCCATAAAGTGAATTTCATACAGAAGAAATATCTTGCCATCGGTATGAAGTTTATTTTTCACAGGCTTTTCTTTTAATTGCAGAGCTCTTGTAAAATGCTGCTGCTGTCCAATGTTTTTTTCTCCATGCCATTTTTACAGGCACACAGTGAACACTATTTAATTAACAGCAAATTTGTGACATAACCACTGTTGAGCTGCTTCTGAGAAAGGGAAGCCCATTCATCCAAAAGGCGTTCCATATGCAACATTAATTAGGCACCCTTGTCTTCCTTTCTGGCAATGCAGCATTATATAGATTTTTGCTTCATCTCTGCTCACAGGGTCTAATTATTTCCAGCACAGAAGACTTTGGGTAGATTGGAATGGAAATCAATAATGGAACATGTGTGATAGGAACATTAGTTTTCTCCTCCTCCTCCTTTGGGATAGAAGTGGGATCAGAGGAGACTCAGCCAAGAAAAAAAAAAAAAAAACCAACAAAAAAAAACCCTCTCAGAGATTTGCTGCTGTTGAGTATATAAATACCCATGTTTACACAACTCATTCCGGCATTATAAGACATTCTCATCTCTTCAGCACTTGCCATGGTAGATAGATAGTGCTCCCAGTAATTTGCTTTCAAAACAATCATCGATTATTTTAATTTATTTTGACTGAACCATAAATAAAAATACGGTATCTTCAGATGCAAAATATGTTCAGTCTCAGCATGTACTACGTTTGATCATTTCACACATATAAAATCAACCTCCAGGTTAAAAAGTGTTAAATCCAAAGCTGTCTGGGTAAGCTTAACTGTGTGTTTGTTTTAATACAAAGACTAACTACATTGCACTGAGGCAGGGGAGATTTCAGTTAGATGCAAAGGAAAACTTTCTGGCAATAAGGTTTCTGAAACCTTCTGGAACCAATAGCTACCTGCTGTCATTAGCCTGTTCTTAAAGCTCTCAGCACACCTATCATGTATTACCTAGGTAGATGACTTACATCATGATTAGGAGAATGGACTGGTTGGTGTCTTGAGGTTCCTTCAAGTCCTAAGGCAGCAACGTTCCTACTGAGCCCTGGTTCATTCGATGCACAAAATAGACAGTGCTTATATGTGAAGGGCAATTATAAAACAATAAACCCATCACCTCAAACCTCTGCTAAGGCATAACAGTACTTAAAGCCAATGGCACAGATGCAGGACAGTAAGGCGTACAAAAACCCCTACAATTTAAAAATCATTTTAGTGGCTAAAATAGTTCACAAAATCACCACATATTCAGCCTTTTTTACTAGCTTCCTACAGATCTCAGGAGATTGCAGGAATAGGAGGAGTCCAGAAATAAAAACCTAACCTAAATAGTCTCAAAATTAAGCACTCTGAGAATGAAGAACACAAAATTAACTACCAGCTTAGTACTCTAAGTGACTTATCCAGCCTCATTCAATTGCTCTGTGGCAGAAATAAGGACAAAATCCAGTTTTCTATGGTTTCACATATAGGAGTTAAACAGAAAAGTATGTTCTCAATATAGACAGCATTTAGCTGCCAAATTCTAATACAGCATTATAGTGAATGTCACTTGCGATACGTAATTTTTAGAACTTCATGATTTGATCAAATTTATTTGCATTCCCGGATACTGGCAAAGAGGATTGTTGTTAATGCCAGTAGCTGCTTTCAGACCAGGAAGCTCTTCTGCTGCATTTCTTGTTCCAAAATATGAGAGCAGCAGAGTTCCTCCAAGATTAAAAAAAAACCCAAACACATTTTTCTTGGTCACAGAAACCTTCTAGTTAACGTTTTCTTGCACAAAAAAATTCAGCCTTACTCACGATACCTAGCACAGGAAATTTTGGTCTGAGCAGTTACATTTGGGTGAAGCTATAAATGGCTGAAAAACTCAGTTTTATAATAGAAACTGTTGGGAAATTGCAGGTATTTCTTCCTCTACCATCAGGCTCTCTAGGTGTGCTGGAATGGAAGAGCAGAGCAGGTTTTGAAGACAAGGACATAACACGCACAGAATTCTAGAGGATGGCTAGTGATTATGGTCTCAAACAAGAACAACAAGTATGTGCCTAAATATAAAGACACCAACAGCCCTGCTGAAATCAGTGATATTGTTCACATGCATATACTTAATTCTATTGCTGGACTGTGCCCTAAAAATCTAAAGAATTTGTAAAAGCCAAAATACTATTCCAGTCCCAATTTTGCTGGTCACTAGCCAGTTGCGCTGAGACCCAAGACAAGTTAACCAAACCCATTAGGAACAGTTTCTGTAGCAATGGATGGGCAGATTGCACAACCTAACCACATTTTTCGACCTCCTGTCTTCGCAACAGCTTTTGAGGCAATACACTCACCACCATCCAGTTAGGTCCCAGGTGCGGCTGCTACGTGTGGAGGATCAGCACTGCTTCCTCACCTCTGCAACCGCACTCCAAGGATCTAATTATAATCAAGGTCAATCTCCAAAATTATGACAGGTAAAGAGGTAGACCACCACACAAAAAAATTCAGATCTATAGAAAGGCCGATTATTACCTCACGATGGACCGAAAGGCGATAGCTGGCAGTCATGAAAATCCCTTCACTTTCTCTTTATGAGCAGAAAGGGAGCGACAGGAAAACATGCAGTTAATCCCTTTGTTTGCAACACCTTTTAGCATATCTCTTATTTTCCTCTTTATCTATGTAATGGTGGTACTGTGGGGGTGAGAATGAGAAAAAACAAAAGCAAACAGAAGCATTTTGTACGGGGTATAAATGGGGAGGTGCTGGCAACAGGGGTGGCTGCAGCATCAGCTTCTGTCGGGAGAGGTGGGGGCTGTCCTGCGCTGGGCACAGCCCGTTCACACCGGCTCCGCAACAGACCCACCACGGGATATGGCGGAGCCCATCAGTGACACTGGTGGTGCCCCTGGGAAAACATATTAAAGAAAGGGCAGAAAACGCTGGACAGAGAGAGGAGGGAACAAAAACAGTGAGGAACACCAAGGTCAGAGAAGCAGGAGGAGGAGCTCCATGGTGCTGGAGCAGGTTATCGCCTGCAGCCTGCAGAGAGCCCATACTGGAGGAGATTTTCCTGACAGGAATTGTGGCCCATGGAGAGCCCACACTGGCGCAGACTTTTCCTGAAGGACTGCAGCTGTGGGGAGAGCCCACACTGGAGCAAGGGAAGAGTGTGAGGAGGAAGGAGAAGCAGAGAAAAACTCATGGAAGGGGTCTGCAGTGAAGGAGTGAAGTGGAGCTGGAGAGCGAGGGGGGAAGGAAAGGTGCTGCTTTCATGTTTGTCTTTGTTTCTTACTACCCAAATCTATTTTAATTGGTAATAACTGAAAATAATTTTCCCCAAGTCGAGTCTGTTTTGCCTGCGACAGAAATTGGTCTTAATCTTGAGCCATGCGCTTTCTCAGCCTATTTTCTCCTCCTGCCCTGCTGAGGAGGGGGAGTGAGTGAGCAGCTGGATGGGCGTTTGGCCCTCAGCCAAGATTAACCCACCAATAAATTAAAACCAAATGCATCACAAAAGCCTAATCAATCATTTTGCCCACTACAACTTATCCTAATATGCCTTCTTTGAACTACATCTCTCTAATATAGTTATTTCTACCACCTTTTCATCTTGACTTGAGTTATCCAGTCTCACCTGCCAGCATACTTCAGCAATAATTATAACCCTGACATTTAATTCAGGGTTTTATTATGCAAAGGTAGCATAACTGAAAAGCTTTGCATTCCTGTTTAAGGTCTTAAAATTTATCTTTTCATGACAAAATGGAAGAGGGAAAAATGCTTTCAAAAGAGAAAATAAGAGCTAAAACAAACAAAAAAAGGATAAAGCAAAAAAAACCACAAAAAGAACGTAAGTAGGGGAAAATACTCATAGCACAAAGCTCATATCTTTTGTTTCATTTATGTAAATGCCCGTCTGGAAGTCAGTGATAGATCTCACTCACAGCAATGCTTAAAAATCTCTATCCTGTCTAGTGAAATTCCTGGCTGCTTCCCAAGTTCCTGTGACTCAGGATTTGGGAGGGAGAAAACTCGCTAGGATTTCAACATACCTACCGTTAACCTTCTAGACTGCCCAGCAGATCTTTGTACACCTTAGAAAATAATTAGAAAACAGTCTTCCAGAAACTTAAACCCATATCTCTAAAAGGCCAAAAGACTTCATAATTTACAGTGCTAGCTAATTTACTTATTCTATTCACCATGCACACAAAATCTTCAATCTTAGCCGTATAGCAGAAGCAAACATATTTATTCTTGTGAAGAAGCACAATAAGGAGGACTTTTCTAGAACCTACATAATAACATGCAAATTGTTTACATCGTTACAGTCTCATGTACTGTGAACCTCTGCAACCTAACATTAAGCCTTTTATCTAGATTGCTTGTAAATAAAACCCGACATGAATCCAAATAATTTCTTAGAGAATCTTTACTTATTCATTCCTTCCTTTTGCTTACAAGGTTGTTGATAATTACTGATTGCCAAAAAAAAAAAAAAAAATCACTTGATCTACAATGTCAGCTGTTACACATTACAGAAACAACACATTTCTAACCTGCCTTAAACCAAAGCAGCAGGCAACTGACAGATCTCCACCTTACTCCACAGAGAAAGCCACTGTTTATTTTCAGTCTGCAGAATCTATGGGGTTTTTTTGTTTGGTTGGGGTTTTTTTTTTTTTAAATTTAAATTGTCATACAGTTCAGATGATGACAAAGCTATGAATAGAACAATAGATAGATCAAATAGTTTGGGGTGGTTTTTGTAAGACTGAGGGTGCTTTTAAAAAACCCAACTAACCCAGGAGTCATTCCCTGTGATTCCAGTAGCTCACAAGCTCTTATTTCATACGTATCTGAATCAATTTTTCAAGCTCAACTTATTAGGTACCCAGCATACTTTAAGGAGAAGTAATTAAGCCAAAAAGAAAAAGAGAGAATGAAAGTAGCAACAAACAAGTAGATGCAATTAAAATGTTAAAATATTGACGTCCCTTCCTAGTATCTTCCCACTGCAGTGAAAGCTGTACTTCCTCGCCTGAAATGATTTATACCATGATTCATACTGCCCATCACCATGTAACTAATCTTTTACTATCACTTCCTTTATGAAATATGCTAAATTACTTTCTTTTAGGGAACGGGAGTCCCATATGAGTATTAAATTACAGCATTCCAAATAGCATTGAAACAGGATTAGCTTAGATCTGCACAGTCTTGAAGCCTATTCTGAAAGACATCGCAGCTCACAAGACAACTCTCTAGAGCAGCAGGGAAGAGGCTATAGATAACCAGGGTTAGGCCCCGCACAAACTGTGGCAAAGGAATGGCCCATATATTTTTACACTGCACCTGTGATTGTGAACGACTTCACAGGCAGAGAAGCAAAGGGATAGGCAATGTAGGCAAACTTGCATAAAACTTTCCCTATTCAATATACAATTGTTGCCTATTTTTTGACCTGTGCATAAGGTACTTGTTGGGCACTGAGATAATAGCTTGTCTTCCCTTGTAATGAAAGACAAACTGCTTCTCTAAAAGGCAATTTTAGCTTGACCCACTTGAAAAGATGCAGATTGCTTTAGCAAAAGCTTCTACCTGTGGCCTGGTTTGAATTAGTTTTCATCATTATTGTTAGCAATTCCCAGTCTTCTGTTGCATGGCAGCTTTTTCACAGATGATTAGGAGCAATGTTGTGGTATATAAGAGTTTGGAACAAAAACTACTTGAAACTTGCCAGTTGGTAAATTCTGTGAAATTATCAAGGTTGATAAAAGAAAATATTTAAAAATATAATTTGCAATTAGAGCATCAAACTGTCAACTCACATTTCTAAATTAATAAGAAACCAAAGCATTAACTTTTCAAGGTCAGTTTCCCTCTTGTGTGTGTTTCTCACTTTTGAAGGCAGGGAAGGGTATTATGCTCTGTGCTCTATTTCAGTATCATAATGCTGAGGAATACTTCCATCAACAGAATTAATGGAAACTCTTGTGGGAAGAAAGTTACATAAATAAATAGTGTCTTCACAGTTAGGACTAAGAGGCAAAGGTGATTCCTATAAATCATGTTCTTCCTTTGATGATCTTCATAACTGGACATATATGTATGAGAGAGAAACGGATTTTAGGTTCAGAAAGGATCACGGTAATTCTCTAGTCCCATGATCCCTAAGTCGTAGGCTGCAGACCCCAGGTCACCTGCAAAGCTCTGCTGAGTAGCTTATCTGCCCCAACGGCTGTGCAATTTTCCCCACTGAAGGAAGCCGTTCAACTTTTCCATGATGTTCAAGAGAAGTTTTTCAAACTATTTGCTCTACTCTCATCTCCCGCACAGAATTACAGAAACATATGCTGAAAGGTATCACCCAGTCTTGTCCTAAGGAAGAATTGTGTAGACTTACCCAATATACATTTTTACAGCTTTTCCTTAAAAAAGAGGTTCTACAACACATCTAGGTGGCTTTTCTCTGGGGTTTGTAGTTCAAAAAGTGTTTTCAAAAACACAACCCTCATCTCTCTGAATGCAAATTCCATAGATTTCTCTTAATTCTTCTCTCAGGAATATGGAAAAAAATTTCTCTCTACCTTCTGTCTTAAAACCTTCATATATCAGATGGTTGTTTCTAATATTGTTTCAAATGAGGCAAACTCAATTCTCTAACTGATCCAGTCTTCTAAACTTTTTAAAAAGTCATGACCATACATAGATACAATATGTCAACTGAAACCTCTCTAACCCTAATTTGAAATCATTACCCTACATTATAGATACCACATCCCTCTTCACACATTCCAGAATTACATTTCCCCAGCTTGCAACAGCAATACATTGTAGGCTTTGTTACCCATTTTCTCTCCTGACAGATATTCCCTATCTTGGTTTTGTGTATCTGAATTCTTTTTCCTAAATGTATCATATGGCACTTCACTTTATTGAATTTAATCTTGCTGATTTCAGACCATCTCTCCAATTTGCCAAGTTTATTTTGAATTCTGATCTGCTACAAAAAGGTACTTGCAACTCCTCACAGCTTGGTGTCATCTGCATATTTTATAAGCTATTCTGTATTCCATCACCCTCACTGCTAATGAAAATGCTGAACGGAACTGATTTCCTAAGCAATTTCTCAAACTGAAACACATGCTGTGGCATTCAACCAAGAGGTTCCTGCACCCAATCCACTACACTGGTTTGTACTAAAACATATCCTTTAGAAAGGCACACGATACAGATTTGAAAACCTTAAATGCAAGAAAAGCCATTGTTTTCTCTGCTACATTGTTGCGATAGTTAATTATCCTCTTTCTATTTTTGCAGAACTTTACTTTAAAATCAGGCCAGCTTCACTCTCCAGCTGCATATGATACTGTTTGCTGTATCAGAGAGAGAATACCAATAGAAAAGATTGACTTATAGAATTATAGACTTACTGACTGATAGATTCTACCATATCATTCCTTAAAAATTCTATGGATTAATCTTTACAGACAATATTAACTGAGGTTAAAAATTCTTGCAATGTTTTGTGAGACTTGAACAAAGTAATGCTGTTTTAGGAGAATCAGGTCATATTTTTTGTTTGCAGTTCCTGGCTCTGCTACGGAATTATGTACAATCACTTGCAGAAAAATATTACCCTACTGGGCAAAGCTAAGCCCTTTAAGACCACATAATTTCTAGAATATTTGCTATGCGATATTTCACATATTTGGCAAATTCTCCCCCATCCCCACCCCCCCAATTTGCTGTCCATAGGCATTACAGGGAACAAAGCAGAAAGCAAAGCTCTTCAATACTGGAAAACAACCTTAGAGAGACTCAGATCCACATTTCTTTACAAAAACTAGAAATAGGTCTCAGGATTCGTTTCAACTTCCAGCATGTGCAGCGAAAATGAACTTGGGATAGAAGAAATATGAGACTTCTTCATTCTGCTTTCCCACTCTTCTCTCAGACAAATTCCATTTATGCTATTATCGTCTTAATATTACAGCAATGAATGCAACATACATGTTTTGAAAAAAACCTGAAAATATTTCATGTAATGAACATTGACTGCACACAGAATAATAAACTTTATGGTCAAATCTCCAGGTTGCCGCATATTTCTGTACATCCTCCTAGACCCAAATACTATAACATACCAGACCCTGTAAATTCTTCAGTAGAGTGTTTCTAGCCTTTGTAAAGTATAAAGAGCTTGATATCATGTAAACATACACATATTAAAAATTATTGCTGGTAAGCATGAATCAGTCTGGTTACATGGGAGCCTCATAGTCAAGTTGCAGGAGTTATCGGAAAGGAATTATATCTGAAAGTTGTCTTCATGCTGTTAAAAATGTGACCCTTTTCAAGACTTACTGATATCTACAGAACAAACCTCCGAAGACTCAGAGTTGCGCAAGATACACATTTTCAATTCAAAGCATATTCGGAATAAAATGTCTTCTCCCAAGCCACATCCAAATGAAAATGATGGGATTCCAGGTTTCAGTTTTTCACCTTTCTTCACATTCTCACCATCTGCTACCATTTACAGACTCCAGCTGTATGTTCAGAGGTGGTTCTAAATCTTATGGTCCCAACAACCTTAATCATCTGCTGTGCCATGGAATTAGCCTATTAACTAGCTTGCTGCCATTAACCTCCTTGAACAAAATATCATACAATATCAAGAAGACTTTCTATCCCTCCATGTAACCATTTTGTTAGCTGTTGCTCTCTCTGGTAAACATCCAAAAGCAAGACTCCTGCAAAGACAGTGCTTACATAAACTGTGCTGGAAGGGTAAAAACACACACACACAACTAAAACAATAGCTTATTTTCAACCACCACAAATTTATAGCAATACTAACACCTCAAGGGTCAGCATTTATCCTGCTTCCAAACGACTTGGTTCACTTCAAACAGGGCTATAATGAAGGATAAAGATCAGTCTCAGAAGATGACTGCTGCTTTCTTCAGTGCTCGTTAATGAGAAGTAATGAATATGTACTTTTAAAGTACACTACACAATCCTGCTTCTGGAGCAGGAAAGAGAGGGAGAAAATTGACTGTCATAGTGCTGTGAGACTCTGTCATCACTCCAATGGAAAGAAACATAAAGTTCATTTATAGAAAGACATATGGTTTTCTAAGTGTTTGGTATCCTATGTCTGAGTCTTAAAAGAGCTAAAAACATCTCGGTTTCATTTTGCTGCCACCATTTTGCGTCCCGTGTCGTGTGCATCACATACCTGTTTATGAAAGAGAAAAAAACCCAGATTCCTAAACTTTGGTTTGCAGACCAATATTAGCCTGCAGAGAGCTAAGGACGTCCGAGAATCTGACCAAATGCTACCAAAAAAAACCAATAGCAATTTTTCTAAAGTCATTTTTTTTACACATGTAAATGCTAGTGTATCATTAAGGTGCCAGAATACTATGAATGGAGAGGTTTCCACTTATTTTTGACATGAGAGAGACTAGACTTATAGGAAATGTTATTATTATGCCATCTATTCTGTAAAAAACTAATGATGTCTTTAAGAAAAAGATGGATGAACTAGGGCACCGCATCTTGCACAAGTCATTCAGAAAATCTCATGTATATAGCTGCAAGATTTGCTTCTCATGAAGCAAAGATATGAAACACAATCTCAAAGAATAGTTTCCTTTTGAGGGTAAGCATATCTGCATTGCTGCATACTTTTACCAACACATTGGCTATGTAGTGAACAGAATCTGGCATGCTATGTATGAAAGGTTGCCAACAACTGCTTTAGAGAATCCTTCTGGATGAAATGTTAGGATACTCATCAATTGCCTCTTCAGTCACTGATGAGTCTGTATATTTTTCAGCAGTACCTATATGCGTGACATCTGTATAATATCTCCAGAAAGACCATGCAAGGGTTTTTTTGAAGTACAAACCCCAGTTCCTCTAAACTCAAAATATCAGAGTATTTTGTACCACTAAAAATAATCCTTTCTTACTAACTAAAAACCAGCAACCTAAAAGCCAATTCTTGATCAGCTTTACAAAAATAGGCAATCAAGTATAGTATGTATTAGCTCTATCACATATTCTAATTCTAATATCTGTAGAATACATTTACATTTGATCAATATATACCGCAGACTGACCACCCCATCATGCCTATTGCAAGCTCAGTATTATTGTAAATTTAAGAACTACTAGGAAGTAGAGAGCGCAACAGAACTCTATAGCCTATTTGTCATAGAAAAAAGTCATCAATATGCTAATTGTAGAAGTGCAAAATGCAGTTTAAAGACCAACACTGGCAATTTTTTTATTCCATGTAGTAGGAAAACTAATGAGGCACTTCTTAGATTAGTTTAGTGTAATCCTAAAAGCATTAAATAATGCTTCCTATATAAGTACTTTAAAGCAGTTTGCTTAAAGTAAAAAGAACACAAAAGATTCTGCTCTAATGTTACAAATGCAGAAACATAAGAGTTTAAATCACCATTAAATCAGAAATTACATGGACTATTTTTATTACTGTTAATTACTCAAATTTGGCAGAATACTTTACATCATAGTAACTTCAATTTTAATAGGAATATTGTTTCATTTTCTAATTAAAAAACATCTAACAAAAAAACCCCACACCACAAACAAATAATATCCACTAGACAGAAACATCAAAAAAATCAAACAACAGATTTTAGGGGAGCCACTCTATATAAAGCTATACTCCTCTAAAAGGACCCTCATCAGTTCCCCTACCATGTGGATTAAAAACCGGAAGCAATCTGAGCATGAATAGCTTAAACCCTCTCTCTTAAAATGGCAACTGTACAGACAAAAATCTCTTACAATAGCTACAGAGAGGTGGACATAGAGTCTCAGTCAGTAAATGAGCTATACCGGTACTCAAGTTCAGCTCATCAAATAAAGGTGACAGGCACACTGCTCTCTCCCACGTGGCCTTTCAGTATCATATTATACAAAGTAGAGCAGTTTGTTTTGTGTAGTGGAAGTTCATAGTGCCAGCAATGGAGATGTTGAACTCCTTTTTCCCCAGTCCACACCAAAAACCTCCAAAGGAACATCCATAGCAAGTCCAGGGCCTGGTTTTCCGAAACTCCTTATGTGGCTTGAAAAAAGAAGTGATCATAGTCGTGTTGTGTACCACAGAGTCATACCTGTAGTATGCAGCATCTGCCCTGAAATGGGGTCTTTTCCAAAAAATTCATTTTTATCCATCAGTCTCATTACAGCTTGTAAGTGGTCAGCAAGAAGTACGCTTTCAAAGCAGTGTTTGGGGCTACAGCCACAGGCATCTCTTCAACATCAAGAGATTTCTTTACATACCAAAATATTCTTTTCCTTTGCATGTAACAGGGACAGAGTTTTGCAGTGTTCATGCTTGAATCCCTGCACCCAGATGCTAAAACTAACGTAATCAATAGAAATCCTTTATTCATTTAATGAGACTTGTACAGAGAATTGCTTACAAGGACAAAAATACCGTTAAAGTTCATAGGAATTTGGACTGACTTAGTATTTCAGCATATAGCACTGTGCAAACAATTGCTTAATGTGCTTGATTCTCCCTCTGTAAATGCCACTGATCAGCTGTGTGTACCAAGCAGCAGTGCAAAAGGAAACAATACCCTATGTCCTATTCCATGAAATAACTGCACTTACAGTAATAAAATGGGGATTTATAGAAACATCTACTTTAAACTGTTTTTAAAGCTTCTGAAATATATCTGGTCTAGTTTATTTTACCCCTGCAAACCTGTACAAATAAATGTACTCAGGCCATTAAGGCTTTACAAGTCAGAAAATGCAGAAGGTAGCTGTACCAAAATATTTCAGTCTGTTAAACCACACCTAAAATCTCTCTTAAAAATAATAAATAAATCAGATGTTATGCGTGTACATGGCTATATAGTAGTGGAGCTTTATAATGCTCTTTTTAAGACCTACTCCTGCACGTATAACGAGCTGAATAGAGGAATTTGGGCTCCTTGTACAAATTCAAGTGTTCCAAACGAGCAAACTTGGAAGGACAAGGCTAATTGAGGGGGATACAGAAATGGAGTGTCACTATGATATTTTAAAATACGATCCTGTATTGTGCTTTAAGTTCCCATTGTAATGAAGTCAAACACTTAAGTTACATGCATAACTTTATGCACACAATTAGCTCCACAAAGCAGAACTGAAGAACAAACTACAGCACTTTATTTTGGTGTCAGTAGGATTAATTACATCCTTAAACTTAACTAGTGCCCTGCGTACTTATATCGCTTGTGCAGAAGAGCAGTTGATATCAACACAGCACTACGCACTTACGAGACCCTATTCCCAGCTCCCTCATATCCAGTGAGGAGATATTCCAGTTCTTGCCTGAGTTGTACACAGTAAAAAAAAAATACATTTTATGAACCTGAAAAATAATACATCTTGCCCTTGTTATTGTGTGTATATATATATATTACCAGAACTTGCTGTTGCAGCTGGCCTTCATACTTGTATATAATCAAGTAGAATATTGAGAACAAGTACCTGTGTAATTAGCATATCAATCACGTTTTTCTTTAATATAAATGAAGTATTAATTCAGTTCTCCATAAACTCCCTCACCATAACTAATGCAAATTATTAATTAGCTAACCACAAGCAAAAGAAATGGAGAAAGCCACTGGAAATACACAAATTTCAGCAGCCATAGCTCAGGCAACATCCACAGTAGTGACCCACCATCCCACCAGCCATGGCTGTGTAGAGAGGCACGGGGCACCCTGCACACAGAAGTTTGCCAGCTTCAGCATCAAGTTGGGCATCTTCGTTACCTGCCAGTGCACATGTTGCTGTGAGCTGTGGTCCTCTCTGCTAAACTACTGCTAGAGCTCCCATCTTTCTTGTTACTGAGAGCCAAATATTCCTTTTTCAATGGAAGTGAGAAATGTTTAAGACATGTCTTTAACATTTTTTATGAGGGCCCTGTGATAGTGTCCTGCAGGAATGCTATACAACCATCTTCCTAAAAGGCTTTCCAAAATTCTTCTGAAGCCACTGCTGCAGAGTGTTGGGCTTCTCCCCAGATAACACCATGGCTGCACAAGGCAAGATTCAGGTAGAAGGTGTACTGGGTCTGGCTGAGGGGGAGTTGGTTTTCCCCAGGCCAGCCTGCTGTGCTTTGTGTTGGTGGCTGGAGGTGACACCAGTGTTTTGGTTGTTGCCGGCAGTGTTTTCGTTGCTGCCGAGCAGTGCTTGCACAGCCTGGAAGCTGTCTCTCCAACATCCCCCCCCTCCACCGCTGTGGGCTGGGTTGTGGGGCAGCATCTTGGGAGGGGGTCGGCCAGGACAGCCGACCCAGGCTGACCAGGGCTATTCCATACCATGTGACGTCTGCTCAGGGATAAAAGCTGGGAGGAAGGATGAAGTAGGGGGGCATACATTGTTTGCGACGCTTGTCTTCGTCTTCGGGAGTAGCCGCGGCACATGCTGGGGCCCTGCTTCCAGGGAGGCGGCTGGGCGTCGCTGCTGGTGAGAGGTGGGGAGGGGAATCTTTGGTGGCCTTTTGTTTCCCCACGTGGCCTTTGTTTTATTAAACTGCCTTTGTCTTGACCCAGGAGGTTTCTTTCCACCTCATTTTCTCCCCCTGCCCTGCTAAGGAGGGGAGCGATAGAGCGGCTTGGTGGCACCTGGCATCCATCCGGGGTCAACCCACCACAGAAGGTTAAGGCAAAACTACACCAGGAAGAGCAAGACTGGCACAGACGCAGCACCAGTGGCACATGCACTGCCACATTCCACTGATCCCGTGCTTAAATACAGACAGTTCACTCTGCTTAATGACTTGTAAAGCTCTTATTTGTGTAGCTGCAGGTACTATCTACTTCCTTCCTTTCTTCTTATTCAAACTCAAAAAATTATTCTAAGACCTAAGCTAAGGCCTTCACGTTAAAGGCACACTCACCCATGAAGCAAGCCTCTCCAAAATCAGAAAGGAATAAAATGCAGAAAGTTGTTATGGTGTTAGCATCTGTTGCCGTAGTGTAGCTACTCACTGCTCTCCCAGATGACAGCCTTCTTGCTTTGGTTTTACAGATATCAGTATGTATTTCTAAAAACATCAACTTACTGAACCCCATTTCCCCGTTTCTTCTGGTGCATGTTTCTCCCCACACATATAGTGGTTTTTCACACTGCCTGTGATGGAGAATTTGCCTAGTATTTTTAAATGCCACACTACCTGAGAATTCAAATCTCTTTCATTGTACCTACAATGCACACACATACTTCATATATGTATTTTTCACTAAGACTCATAGCCAGAGACAGCAATATAAGACCATCCTTCCATTTTTTCCCCAAACTACGTATTGACCTTGTTTAGAGGTCCTGAGAACCTCAAGAGAATTATTATACTACTGAAAACTGGATACTATGCTGAGACACCTCTCTCTAAACAATACAGCACACATCTCTTTTCCCTTAGGGACGCTACGATTTTAAATGTAATTTTCTTACTTTTGTTTGCAAGAAGAACCGTTTTCCTCTTTCTATATGCATTAGCAGCAAATTAAAAATTTAATTTCAAGAGACGGTTTGAAAAGCTAGCTCATGAGAAACAGTGCAACTTTCCCCATCGGATCAGAGTGTGATCAACCCATCAAACTTCACTGCCACGTGCTGTTGCAGCTGCATAGCATGTCTTACACGTTTCAAACAACATGTGGCCAAGTTTGTCATCCCACCTCCCCCACCCCCCCATATTTTTGAAACAGCTTTCTTTTACATTAAACTATTAACTCTTAAGAAAGTACTTTTTAAAATTTTGCTAAGGTTTTTAGCTCTTACAAAAATTTCTGGCTACATTTGACTCAAAAGACATAACGGAAATGTCTTTTCTTTTATACCTGCATCCTTACCAGCTACCATCCACTGAAAATCAGCAGTGCACTGGTCATTAAGTAAAGGAACCATATTTTCATTTATTTATTTTTAAATCAAAAGGACTTTGAGAAAGAACATTGTCTGTTAATCACTACTGTAGATTACAGCAAACAGGGTTGAAGAATTCTTTTTTAAAACCATTATGTTTATCCCAAGAAATAAATGTTGATCATCCTAGCACCCCAAGATAACTGTTACTAAAGGCACTGGACACCATTAACTACTGAAGAGCTCCAGTGCCATCCAGTCAGCTGTACAGGGTCACCTTTTACAGAAAAAATGGAAAAATTCAGTTTACTAAGAAAGGCAATAGCATAAACACTCCACTGAGGGGAAAAAAGGTGTAATTGTTTCTATTGGGCCAGCTGTCCTTTCAACATGATTTAGCCAAATATTCTTCCAAAACTTATTTACACTAGTAAGACGACAAGTTGTAAAACTCTTCCCCTCAAGAAACATTTCTCTAAAATAGCTGTTAAAACCCCTGTGGCTTTGAGTGTACAGGTACAGGATTGTTCGAAGACCTTGCCCGAAATCCCTTCCTTCACCCACTATCTGCCATGGCAGAGCCCTGGAGCTGGCTGTGGCCCATGACACATGTAGGTAATTTTGGGACTGGAGGCCTTTTCTAAACACAGACACTTGATTTGGTACAGCCCACATGGGAAAGACATGATCATTTTTGCCATTTTGTTCCACCGTCCTTGACGCTTACTTAAACAACTGTTTCTCTGCCTGATAGATGAAAAAGTTGTCCTGAGGTTAGACAAATGCTATTTCAACTTGCCTGAGCTTCCTCCTCCTTGCATCTTTCCCAAAAAGCAAATAAAACAAATGAGCGCAGCTGAGTACACCGAGCACATCCAGGGGCACTGGAGAAATCAGCCAGCACTGTGCTATCACTCTGTGCTCAACTCTGACTTTTACAGCTTCTACATGGCACGCAGCTACCTACTGCAGAGAGGACAGGATTACACAAGGCGGCCAAGGAATACTGTTGCAGAAGCAGCAGTAAACGGCTGGTTGGCTTAAGAGATCCTTACCCACTGTTGTAAAGGAAAAATTAATACCAGTTTTGATGCTGTGCATTCATCAGGCATCCTATGCTCTATCAAATATTCCTGCCAATTAGAAGCAAGGTATAGCGTAGTTCCCGTGCTATCCCAGTCCAACGAAGCTGGCTGAGGGGAAGAGGAGACAACAGCAGCAGCACAGCAGGAGGGACATTGGGAGCACAAAGGCACCAGGAGTAGCATTCAGGTGGGAAACAGGGGAAAGAAATAACGTATGTGTAGAAAGAAAGAGGAACTGGGAAGGGAAAGAAAAAGGTGGAGGTAGTAAGTTTTAGCTATAACAAGGCTACAAGGCTGTGAGCCACTGTGCTGCAGTTTACAAACATCATAAATATACGCTGGGAGCAAAGAATCAGTTGTCACCGACTGGCAAGGCTCGTCCTGAAACATGTTGCTGTCTTTGCAGGTGTTGAGACTGCTGTAAAAGCACAAGGTGGCTCTGCTGACTCTCTCTCCCAAATCAAATCATTAAGTGCAGTATAATATACAAGGAAGGTCCTATCACTGGAAAAAAGGAGGACAAGTAAAGAGACAGTAGGAAATTCCCTTTCAAAGGGCCAAATTCTGTCAAAGCAACAACCCCCCACATACATCAGCAATCACCAGATGGCAGAATTTACTTACTAAACTGAAAACTATTCCCACACCTTTCAAAAGCAGCAAGGGAGCGGATAAGCGGACAAGTTGCTCACCTACCACAGTTACTAGCTAGGGACAGAGGAGAGGCTAGAAAGGAACTAATTAGAGATGCAGCAGTGCTATTCAGATCTGAACTCATTCCGTTCTTTGAATTCCCACTGAAACACAAAGTTCAGTAACTTTTTTCTATTTAGGTACTTTTTTTTTTTTTCCCCTCCCTGAAGGATTCTAGATCATGCTTCCACGGAAAGAGCGAGGCAGAAACGTATAACACAAACCAACTTCCAAACTCTTCTTTTTTTTTTTTTTTTTTAACTTCTCAGATATGCAAACAAAGAAATCAGTAGTAAAATACCTGACATTTTTACCTTGGATTGGTTGCAAGAGATTCTGAAAAAAAATACTAATCCAGTTTTGCAAGTCAGGTCTTTTCTGCTGTCTGCCTTCAAATTATCAAATGATAAAAGATCAAATGATTGGGGGGTTGGTTGGTTGGTTGTTTTACAATTCCCTTTGAAGTGAAAAGGCTCAGCATAAAGAATTCTATGAATAAACAAATGCTGCCATTTCCATGTGCCATTTCACTTTATGGACCACACATTTATCACATTTTCCCATGTCCTAATGGTTGAGCGTGGAAGAAATGCTGGATACATATTTAGGCAATTTTTTCTACCATACCCCAGAGGGTGAGAACAAGAGTCGTAAAACATCCTTTTCCCAGTGACTCTCTGACGCAGAAGTAGCAGCTACAACATATACACAGGGGGAGAGGGAGAAGACAAAGTACATTTCAACTACAGAATGAAATCTATGTGCAATCAATGCATAAAGGACACACTGACAGATACTTGAGCAGAAAGTCTCTGTAAGATAAGGAATGTGAAAAGGGCATCTTTTCAAATAAACAAAACTGTGACAGCTTTTTTTACAAGAAAGAATTGAGGAAAAGATAGGCCTAACAGAATAAAATTGGAAAGATGGAATCGTGTTTCACAGCAATTGACACAGGCGATAAATGATCACAGGAGGAAAAAAACCCCTCAGAATGAGAGATACAACAGAGTTCTCTCTCCTGTACTCTGACACTACCATAACAGCTAATTACTCTGATAAAATATTATGTTCTTTATATACATAAACACACACACACATACACACACAAGAAACAATCTATTTTCTAGCAGTCTCGCATGAATTCAAGCAAACCACTACCAAAGCACAGCAACACAGTTCAGTTTAATCCACCAACACCAGACTAAGCAACCCCAAAGACCGGTCCTCCTTTCGTGTTAGCTCTATACTTGATTTTACATGTCCTACAGGGGAAAAAACAAAGATTAGTTTTGCAGATAATCTATAGGGCAGCTTGTTAGAGTCGCACCATTCTAAGCAAAGGAATAGTTTTAAAATTGAAGTGTTTCTGTCAAAGAGAAGGAACTGTAAAGTTTTGGATTCTGCAAGGAATGCTTTTTTTCAGCGAGGTGCATATACACATACGGGTTCTTTCCAGCCCGTTCTTTCTGAATTCTTTCCAAGGCCTGTTTCACATTTTTCCACCCATAATTTATTGTTACCTGATCACTGACATACTTATGCCAGTGCTTGGCAAAGGTACCACAGAGAGATCCTGACACACAAACTTGCTTATACTACTTGGAGGAAACAGTTTGACTACACATGACATGCTGGGAGAGTATTCCCTGCAGGCTGAAGATGAGGAAGATGATGGTCTAACTCTTGTGGGATGCTGAAGGCTTTGGAACCACACAGCACAGGGGCAGCAGAACTCTGCAGGACAAGAAAACTGATATGTCACACTAAATCTGGTACACTGGAGAGGTATGAATAGAGAGCATCCTCATATTTCACACAAATTAGAATTGGTTTCTTCTGGCCAGTGCTTAGGGGTTTCTAGTGTCAGGCTTCTTGCAATTGTCTGTGGCAGGAGAGAACAGATAGACAGTATTATCAATTTCTTGTTGATTTGTAAACTTTTAAAAAAATTCGATTGCAAGTTGGACAGGAGACATTTAACATTCAGAAATTTGTGTTTTCTAACTATTCTACAGTGCCTAGAGCCGTGGGCTGGTCTCCTAAATAGTCAATAAATATATAAAAAACTCAAATGTTTCATTTCCAGAAAACTTATTTCTGAGCTTAACACAGTAAATTTTCATTAATTTCTTCCCCTAGGTTAATAAGAAACAAATTACATTTCAGAAAATGTTAATGGAATTTCCCTACAGTTTCTCTCTTATGTACTTGCACCTGTAAATGTTTAAATATTATAAAAAAAATATATAAGTAGGGTGAGACAATGGACAATTTACTCTACTGTAAGTACAGTACTGCATAGGATGGATTGAAAACATGAAAACAAATCAGATCTCTTAAGCTATCTGAAAGGTCTAGCAGGCTTGCTGCAACAGTTTCCTCTGTCCTTAAAAGAATTGTTAGAGAAATGAAAGCATTAGATGGTGTCTTGAAGCATTAGAGGGTGGGTTAAATGGGTGGGGATGCAAGGTTCAGTAGAGAGGAACAAATGGTAACAGGTACAGAAATAAGATCAGGAAAACAAGAGAAATAAGGTTTGGGGCGGTTCATCTATAGCAGAATAGGCAGAGAATATCATTGACAACAAATCAAGAAGCCCAGGTGGTACTCACTACTATAGAGGCGTAACAGTACATGATTTCATGTTACATTTAAACAGGACATAGTTCACTTCTTCCAAACCTTAGGATAAACCCACTACTGAATCAATACAACACCTTTCAAAATGATTTATATATGTTGTGATAATTCTGTTATATATTTTTTACTTTTTCTGTTTTGACATATCCACCCAGAATGAGAATAATTTCATAGAATCATCATGGAATCATAGAATGGTTTGGGTTGGAAGGAACCTTAAAGATCATCTAGTTCCAACCCCCCTGCCATGGGCAGGGACACCTCCTACTAGACCAGGTTCCTCAAAGCCCCGTCCAGCCTGGCCTTGAACACTTCCAGGGATGGGGCATGCACAACTTCTCTGGGCAACCTGTTCCAGTGCCTCACCACCCTCATAGCGAAGAATTTCGTCCTTATATCTAATCTAAATCTACCCTCTTTCAGTTTAAAGCCATTACTCCTTCTCCCACCACTACACGCCCTTGTAAAAAGTCCCTCTCCAGCTTTCTTGTAGGCCCCCTTCAGGTACTGGAAGGGTGCTCTAAGGTCTCCCCAGAGCCTTCTCTTCTCCAGGTTGAACAACCCCAGCACTCTCAGCCTGTCTTCATAGGAGAGGTGCTCCAGCCCTCGGATCATCTTCGTGGCCCTCCTCTGGACTCACTCCAACAGGTCCATGTCCTTCTTATGCTGGGGGCCCCAGAGCTGGACGCAGTACTCCAGGTGGGCTCTCAAGAGAGCGGAGTAGAGGGGGAGAATCACCTCCCTCGACCTGCTGGTCACACTTCTTTCGAAGCAGCCCAGGATACAGTTGGCTTTCTGGGGTGCAAGCGCACACTGCCGGGTCATGTTGAGCTTCTCATCAACCAGCACCCCCAAGTCCACCTCAGGGCTGCTCTCAATCCATTCTCCGTCCAGCCTGTATTTGTGCTTGGGATTGCCCCGACCCACGCCCAGGACCTTGCACTTGGCCTTGTTGAACTTCATGAGGTTCACATGGGCCCACCTCTCTAGCCTGTCAAGGTCCCTCTGGCTAGCATCCCTTCCCACCAGCGTGTCGACCGCACCACACAGCTTGGTGTTGTCGGCAAACTTGCTGAGGGTGCACTTAATCTTAATTTCTAATAGATAGCTAAAATTAAATAGTAAAGCAATTATTTTCAAATGTACTTTGTGTTCTTTTTTGACACTCTAAAATTTTAAAGCTCCTCATTTCCATTTCTTATGCACAAGTGACAGTCAGAAGCAGAGCTATTTGAAGCAATTCACTTTTCAAGTGCAAAACTGCAGATGATATTTTGCCACTCTACACGCCAGTGTTAGGCTTACGAAAGGATGTTTTCCTGCAATGGATCAATGGCAGAGGTTCCAGCAGCACTTCACTTGGGAGACTCCTGCTAACTGGTCAAGCCTCCAATGAACTGATGGAATTTTGTTTTAAATGGCACCTATTTGCAGCAGCCCCTACTTTTTTCCTTGGTGCTCCAAGAGGTAGAATTTCCTGTAAGGATCCCTAAGGGGCAGCACAGCTCCACAAAAGTACAACCCTGTATTCCAGTGACAATCGCAACCACATTTTACAGGGATCACATACCTTTCATTCTGAATCTTCAAGTACCAGGCAATTCCTAGAAACATTCTGTTATGGTTCCCACAGACACAGCACAGAACCCCCACAGTACACACAAACACGGTCTCCCATTCCTAGCCCACACTCCACACAACAACTTCTTACAATGCACTTTGCAGGCAACTCTGCATGTATCGCCATGACTTGGAGGGGCAGAAACCTCCCTTTATGCAAAGCAAGGCTTGAGGGCTTTCACATGTTTTAACACTCTTAAAGATGGAGGAGTTAATTTATAAATTCAGTGTTAACCCAGTCTTTTACAGTAAGGGACAATCAGTTATTCCGTCTGAGCCTCTGTAGGTCAGGGGCAAACCTCCCGTATTATTTGTGTAGCCAGAAGTGTGAGATATGGTCTATAAAGAAAGGTGGAAAATTACCTGGTCCACCAAGCTCAAGGGGTGTGATCAGCAGTATAAAGTCCAGCTGGCATTGAGTAAGAAGTGGCATTCCCCTGGGGTTAGTAAGGGGGCTGATACTATTTACCATCTTTATTCGTGACCAGGATGATGGACCTGAACACATCCTCAGCAAGTTTGCAGCCAAACTGCAGTGAGCAGTCAATATGCTGCTGGGTAGGGCTGCTGTTCAGAGGGAGATGGCAAACTGGAAATATGTGCTGACAGAAATCTCATGAAATTTAATCAAAGCACATGCAAATTCTTGCATTTAGGATGCAAATTCTCTATAAAACACTGCAGGATAGGTGTTGGACTGGCTAGTGAGCAGCTCTGCAGCAAAGGAGTGGGATGAAGTCGGGGGGGGGGGGCGGGTTGGGGGGGGCTCAAGCTGAACAT
>WAAD01026198.1:0-14450 GCA_013389945.1 Fregata magnificens
TTTCATGGTCACTACAGCCAAGGCTGCCCTCGAGCACCACATTCCCCACCAGCCCCTTCTTGTTGATGAGAACAAGGTCCAGCATAGCACCTCTCCTGGTTGGCTCCTCTATCACTTGGAGAAGGAAGTAATCATCAACTCATTCCAGGAACCTCCCAGATTGCTTATGCCCTGCTGTGTTGTCTGTCCAAAAGATATCGGGGGGTTGAAGTCCCACATGAGGATCAGGGCTTGTGAACATGAGGCTGCTCCTATCTGTCTATAGAGGACATCATCCACTCAGTCTTCCTGGTCGGGTGGCCTGTAGCAGATCCCCACTATAATGTCACCTGTCTCTGCTCTCCCTTTAATCCTGACCCATAAGCTCTCAGTCAGCTCCTCATCCATCCCCAGGCAGAGCTCCATGCACCCCAGCTGGTCACTGACATAGAAGGCAACACCCCCTCCTTGTCTCCCCTGCCTGTCCTTCCTAAAGAGCGTGTACCCTCCCATTCCAACACTCCAGTCATAGGAACCATCCCACCACATCTCCATTGTGCCAGTAATATCATAGCCCTGCAGGCATGCTCACATCTCTGACTCCTCTTGTTTATTCCCCATGCTCCTTGCGTTTGCATAGAGGCATTTAAGTCGGGCCCCCGTGAAGATGACTTACTAGCTGGAGTGGCTGGAATTCCTTTGAGCTGCTCGTCAGGTGCTCTCCTGCTGACCTGTGATTATTCTGCAGGCTCTGGGCATCTATTGCTGGCACTAGCATCAAACTGGTAGGAGTGGGATGGATTGAGGTTCCCCTCCCCTGGCACCTTTAGTTTAAAGCCCTCTTCACCAGCTTGGCAAGCCTATGACCAAAGATGCTCTTCCCCTTCTCCAACACCCCAGTAGACCAGGTTTCTCACAGTGAGTCCCATGGTCTAAGTAGCTGAACCCCTGGTTGTGTCACCAGTCCTGTAACTATTCGTTGATTCGCCAGATTCGATTGGCCCTTTCAAACCCCTTCCCTTTGATCGGGAGGATTGATGAAAAAACTACCTGCGCTCCAGAGTCACCTACCGCCACTCCCAGGGCTCTGTAATCCTTCTTGATACTCCTCAGACTGCTCCTGGCTGTATCACTGGTGCCCACGTGAAACAGCAGCAGCAGCAGATAATAGTCAGTGGACCGTACGAGGCTTGGTAGTCTCTTGGTGACATCCCTGATGTGAGTCCCCGGTAAGCAGCCCACCTCTAGAGAGAGTGTGGCAGGTCGGCAAATGGGTGCCTCCATACCTCTTAGAAGAGAGTTGCCTACTACCATCACCCGTGGCCTTTTCTTAGTTGCACTGGTTGTTATATGGGGAGTAGATCAGGCTGCCTTGCCCAGCTCCAGCATCTCTCCTGGCGTGATGGGTCTTTCCTCTTCAGTCTGCAGAGCGGTGAAGCGGTTCTGCAAGGGCACCTCGCGCTTTGGGGGAAGTCTCTTCCTCCTGCTGGTCCTTGGTGTTGCAACCATCCATTCTTCTGTATTATTGGCCCCCTTCCCTTCTGTGTGTGCCGGTGGGGGAGTTTTTGGCTGTTTGGCCGTGGGCTGTGGGTCCACTGCAGACTGCACTTGGAACCAGCTATCTAACTCCTTCTCAGCCTCCCTGATGTTACGCAGCCTTATCACCGCCTCCTGCGGCTCAGCCACCTGCTGCAGGAGGTCCTTCACCTGGGCACACCTTTTGCAGGCAGGTCTGCTACCTGTCCCTGCCCCAGGAGAAAGGTCTAGTCACTCCCTACAGTCTGAGGTCTGCACTGCAGCCTCTCCCTTCAGCAGCTCCCTCTGGGTGGAGGCATCAGCCACCGCTGGGGTAGATGGTGCAGACCCCCTAGCCAGAGCTGCAGCCTTTGCTCTCCGATGAGTGCCCACCATTCTGCCCTGAGGGTCAAGTAGGGTGAGTGCCCTTGACCTGTGCAGGTGGTCACAGAAAGGTGCCTGGTTGCTGGGTTATGTGTACTTCAAGTCTCCCACTGGGCCAGTGGAATGCCCGCACACACTGCCGTGCCACGCCCTAGCTGCCGCGCCACACCCTGTTTGCCCGCCCTGGTCGCAGGGCTCCTGGTCACTCGCGTTCCCTGGGGCTGCCTTTTGTGGGAGCGGGGGGCGGCCGCCGTTACTCCTGGCCCTGCCCACGCCCCGTCAGCCACTCTCGTGAGAGCTGCCGGCTCCTGGCGGGTCTCTGCACTCCCCTGGGGTTTCCCCAGCTCAGGAAACCCCCCTGTATGCCTCGACCAGAAGGTGCCTGCACCAGAGTGGTCGCCTCTGTGATGACAGTCCGCAGTCTTTCAGTTGCCACGGTGTGATTTGCATTTGCCAATTACTTTTTACTGATTTTACAGTTTAGCACCGAACTATGTTTTGAACGTGAGATGATGCAAGTTGAAAATGGGTATCCTTCAGTTGCCTGATGCTCTCTAAAACCATGATCTTTCTGAGCATGTATAAATATATTACAGAACAGCAAATAGTCTCAACCTCTATAAGCAAAGTGACACATTTGAAGTCTCCGCTTCCAAGAGCGACACCTCAGAGAGGAGGCAGACACACACACACAGGCACTCCACTAGTACCTAGTTCTAATTTGAGAGCTACGTGGGCCCAAATCCGTGCCTGTTCCTTCATGCACAAGAGCAGGTGCAAGCACATTCAGGGCACTGTCTCCTATACCATGCAAGAGTCAGAAATGTGTTGGGTGTAGGAGTAGTGGATCATCAGGACAGAGCAAGTTTAATTTCATTCTCGTGAACTGCAAATGCAATTTCTCTTGCTGCATCCTGGGAAAAGTACAGCAGCAAAACTATCCTCCTACGGTGGATTTACTGAAGTGATTTTTTAAAAATGAATGGAAAGAGAGAAAAGGAAATCCTATGCAGAATAAAACTCCACTGCTTATACATTTTTTCAATTATACTGTCTAAAATGGAAGTTCCACTCTGACATTTTAAAAGAATTTATTTTCTTTCAGCTATCAGTAAAGAAAAAAAAAAGTTGGGGTGGGGGGAGGGAATTGCTACACAGAAAGCCAGAATAATCACTTTCCCTGTCCTCCCTATCCTCCCACATTTTCCTTTATGGGTTTTTCTGCTTTTACTGCCTACATTCTTCACCTGAAGTCAAACCCTCTGTTTATGGCATCACAGTGGTTGCTGTGGAGGTGAATACAATGTACAAAGCCAAAAGTGATGAGTTCAAATTTGGAATGAGTAGCAGTATCTCATGAAATCTGCCTAAAGCAGTAGGAGATTTTTAAAAAAAAAAAAAAAAAAAAAAAAAGGAAGGTAAAAAAAACCAGAGCACATATATTGAAAACAAGTAAATTAACTTCCTGAATGATTGCTTGCCATCAAATTTCATTATCACAACTGTTTTCAGATATGTTACTCCAATGGTTGTAGAGACTAAGCGCTAAACTATACATATGGAAACAAGCACACATGAACAGACAGCGCTAACACAGATGGCAGCAGAGTTCCTAGCCATGCTCCTCAGTAGTGCCTGCTGTGATTGCTATCTTCTTCTGTAGCAAAAACATACAAACAACAAAATGTGGTAACACAGACATGCACTATGCAGTGCTGCTCTGACAATGAAAGTACTTCATGTCACCCTTCATACAGCACATTTCTCTACACCAGATTCAAGACTCAATAAGTTATGACGGGAGAACACAGATTCCTGAAAAAGCTATTAGTTCATTATAATTCCTTCTGCTACACGGATTGGTTTCATACACACCTTCTTGCACATACGCACATTTAAAAACACAACTGTTGAAGTACGGGTGCTAATTCTCAAGAAACATGTGAAAGATTACAAACAGGAGAAATCTGTCTTGCCATTTGCATCACAAAGTCAGCCACTGCCAAATTTTCACAACTTTGGTAGCAGATACAGTCCTTAATTTTTCCCTACATTAGGAAAATCATAAATGACTTAAATTAACTGGATTATTTTCTAAACCATGTGTTGCTCCTAACTTTGACACCTGAAGTATTACTTAGGTAGTGTAGGAGTGTAAGGTCCAAGAAGAAACATTGAACAAAGATTTCTGAATCAGACCTGTACTGATAGAAATGCTTACCCATCTACTTGTTAAAAGCAAAACCTGCAAAGAGCAGTAGGACAAAGATAAAATCAGATATCAGATTTAAAAAAAAAAAAAAAAAAAAACCAGTTGGGGACAAAGCAAGCAAAAGAAAAATTTCAAAACCGAGACTTTAATGGCCACAGAACTCAATGAAAGATCCTACTAAAATATTATTAAGCAACGAAAGTGATTCTCTAAACAATCTTTTAACATGAGTGCTTTGAGAGTGCCCATGGCCCAATGTATCCTATTACATGATTGCAGAAGCATTAACAAATTAATTATACCAAACAGCTGGATTTATTAGGATATGCGAGACAATGACTGTTAATACCAAAAATGATAAAGTGCTTCCTCAGAAGGAAAACCAGTACTTTTCTATACCAGAAAAATATATTACCAGCAAGGTGGTACTATTGCATCCAGGCTGTGTTGTGTGACAATTTCTTACACAGGAATATCGTTGGAAAACAGTGAAATTTACTAGTAGGCTTGTACACAAGAAGATACCGGCACATAAAGATGAAATACAACTGCAGCTTCTTCAGCAGATTCCTCAAGCCAGGCACAGGGGACACCTGGAGCAACCCACCCACCTTGCTGGCAGGTGGCATGTGGAGCCTCAGAGCAGGCGGCCATGCTACTACCCCAAAGCTGGGACCCAGAGAGCGCCGGGACCCCAGATCCAACAGGACCATCAGGGTTCCAGACTCGTTGCCAAAGAAGCCAGAGACAGACCCCAGAACGTTTGTGAAAGGCTCCTAATATTCACAAATACGTTCAGTGAACATTGGGCCTGTAGCTACAGGGCTGCAATTTGGCTATGGCTTCCTTGCTCTTGGCTGCAGAGTTCAAGTGCAGTTAAGAGTTCACTGAAATGCTAAATGTTTGATTCATGGACAATTTTTTGGGGTTTTTTGTTTTTTTTTTTTTAAATCTGATTTGGACTAGAGGAGTGGGTGATTCCTAGGAATACACTGAGCTTGTATTTACTTCTACAGATTTGTGGGCAACTACCCACAAAGGCCAAGAGGCACACAAGCTTTCCACTAACAGAACCCAGTGAAATGGCCTCCGATACAGAGCACAGTGCAGGAATCCAGGCAGACAACACTTAAATAGATCCAACACTAGTTCTCTTCCTTCAACACCACTGAAGAGAGCTGCATCAGAGATTGGTGGTCTTACTCTAGAAGAGAGCAAAAGGTAGAAATGCATGTAGAGTCTGGACCTCTAAGTCAAGTCTGATGCATATGGGATACAAGCTTAGCATATTTAAGGAAGAGACAAAGCAAAACAGAGTGGTGTGAAGACTGAAGCCCTCAGCCCTGTAAGGAAAAAAAAAAAAACACAACCACCAAACAAAAAAAAAAACCCAAAACAAAAAAAAAAAACCACCCACCAAANAAAAAAAAACACCCACCAAAATAAACAGCAAAGCATTATCTTTCAGACTCTTTCCATAATGACCAGAGACCTCTGTGCTATAACTACACTGGAACATTTCAATTACTCAAGTTGCCAAGACCCTTCTTGTCACAAAATCTTACCTGTACTTCTGATTTATGCAATGGATAGTTGCAGGGCCAGATACCTGGTATACTCTTCTGTATTTCTCAAAAAGTTACTAGGGGCACTCTGGTAAGGGATTGCAAGTCTAGGAATAGTTATCACTCTCTTTATTCAGAGAGCCATGGATATAAGTAAATTATTAGCTTTCTCTGGTATCTTTTCTGGAACATCCTAAAATGAGGCAGTTTGCACTATGTTTTGCAAGTGATACTTCAGATCATCAGCGGAATCATTTTAGCACCACTTACCCCTGGCCTGATTTCTAGGAAGACGGGGCCATTATCTAAAACTCCCACTTTTCCAAAGTTTTCAGGCTCAATTTTGAATTTCAACTTGTGAAAAAGTAACCGGTTGCCAGATTTTGTGCATTCTCCTTCCTTGGATGTTTTCAAGACTGGACTGAAGAAAGCCCTGAGCAACCTGATTTGACCTCACAGCTGACACAGAGCAGGAGACTGGACTAGAGACCTTCCTTTGGACCCTTCCAACCTGAATTATCCTATGCACTCCTCAGGTTTCCACTAGATATGCTGAATATAATCAGAACTTAATGGATCTAAATATTTTGACTTGGTTGAAAAAAAAAAAGTCATATACTATTGTCATACCACACCAATAAAGAATTTTGCAACTTTCCTCTTTTTACACTGAGAAAGTAGTAAAATAGAGTTTCAGTTTGCAGAATACAAAAGCCATTGGCTAAAAATGTCCATCTACCATCAAACTGGCATCATGGTGCTACAGGAATAAGATAGGGGAAAAAAGCTAGCCATGATCCAGGATGCATCTTCAGACTTACCCTCCCTGCAGTGGAACAACTGCTCAAAGCCATTAAGAACTCTGAAAAACTCTCAGGTGTCACTTAATCATCACTTCTGTGAGATCATTTGGCTGCTTCAGTCCCTGGAACAAGTGGCAAAACAGAAGAATTCAAAAAGCCTGGAAAATAAGCTCACCGACTGATATGGTGCGTACAGCAAGCAGCTACATCCCACAAGATCAAGTCATTCCAAGATCAGAATCTCACTCCAGTCACTACAGTTTCTGCAAGGTGATCCTTTTCCCACCTTTACATTTGTAATATAGCCCTGCCCCAAAAAATAAAGTAATTGAGCTGGGACTAGCTTCTCAGCCTGGACATTAAGAAAACAAAGATTACACACACAAAAAAAACCCAAAATATGCTCCTATTCCGATCAGACCGTTATCCCTTCTCAGCAAAAAATAACAAGACATCCTCCTGTTGCACAATGAATAAAACCAGTGGTGAGTTCTTTTCTGCTTCGTTAGAACTTGCCTTGGTAGGCCAAAGGCTTGAAGCAATTTAGGCTGCACCCAGCTGTACCATTAACACAAACAACTGACCATCCCTCAGGCTACTTCAATGTTAACTGAAATCAATACCTGGACTGGGAGCAGTCTGCCATAGACAATCTACAGCAGTCCAACGTCATCCAGACTGGGAAAGACCGTGTCTCCCTAAAGCACTTCTTGCATTCTAAAGACCACTTTCCTCCAGTTTTTAAATGGATTTGCAGATCTGAATATCTCTTGGAATTCCAAATAGCTAGACAGCCAAAAATTCACACCTCTAGCTTAAATAAAAATTGAAGATTGCATTCCCATCCCCTCTAACTCAGGCTTGAACATTATAAGCCATATATTAATGATGTTGAGATGTCATTATCAGGATGTCTTATATTTAAAAATGATGCAGAACCCTGGAGACATTCTGCCCACCACAGAACACAGCAACTCCTCTGCTTTGTGATCCTGGCTGATGTGAGTGCATCGCAAGGGTGCCTTGATCCTTCTGCAGACAGCTCCTCATTACAGAACCTCCTCTCACCTCCCAAAAAATTTTACTCACGCCCATGTCTCGTCTAGCAGCAACCATGACCTCCCACATGAAACCACAGTGACTATCAGCCAAAAAGAAGAAACTGGTGAGGACACCTGATTACACTACGCAAATTTACTCAGTCCAACTTCTGGAGAAAGAGTATCTCTTCTCAACCTCCCATTCCTCCCCCTCACTACAAATGCCAGCAGTTTAGACAGCTCTGTAGTTTCAGAGCTTCAGAGTGAAAAGTATTGAACAAAATACTGGAATGGTTTGTACAGTAAAGCTCAATGCAGTCATTGACAATAACAAGTCTTTTTTCTCACTTCTTTCCACAGGCTCTTGGGTTCGTTATCACAAACTAACAGTTCTACTTTAATCTGCCTTCAGGAGAAGGTTCTACCCACTAATTCCTACTCCTCATTTCTACTTTTCAATACTCGCCACAGGAATGTGGCATCAACAACTCGTAATGAAAATTGGTCCTAGAGAGCACACAGAAATATTCTTAGACATCACAGTGCGCAAGACAAGATCACAAAGCCATCTTAAAAAGAACACATATTTTACACAACATTTAGTTTTATTTATGAAGCAGATCCTTCAGTATTTACCTTCCAAATGCAACAAGGTTGTTTTTTTCATGGAAATAAACAAAATCATTTCCATGATACCACCACAAAGTAAGTTACGGCTACATGCTGTTAAATAAGTCAAGGTACGGCCAGTCTAATACCTTTTTAACAGAAGGACATTTATTTGCAAAACACTCTGCTTAAATAGCAACCAGAGTGCTATCTGCAAGCCCACTCACATGGCAAGAGGTGTGAATCTGCATTTGCTGGCACAGCCTCCCTGCCACGTGGCCCCTTCATTTGCACCGTGTCACTTGTCTGTTCTTATTAACGTTATTAAATGAAGCAAAGAACGCCACTATAGTTTTGTTTCTCTTTTTATTTAATGCTTCAATATTTTAATCAGTGCTAATTTAAAATCCATCAACAAAACAGAACGTATCAAAGTGAACCTACAATAACAACATTCCTGGTTTAACTGTTATATACCTATATATGTGTGTTGCAACTCTGCTATGATTTCGTATGATTGGAAATCCTACAGCCTTTACCTGATTTCATACACACGGAGACACAATATGAAAATGCTACCCTACAGTTGCATGAGAAAGAAAGGTTGAATCCTAAGAGGATAAAGATATTCCAGGTTTTGTGATGGCTTATCCTTCTGCTGCTCAGAACAGCACTGGGTAAAGTCCAGCCCAAATACATATGGGAAAGCAGTCAGAGTTGCCACGGTTCCAATCAGTTATTATGGCGACGTGATGAAACAAACTCAGTGCATAAACAGACATTCCAACTTTAGTTAATGGACAAGATGATTCATTGTTATAACATGGCAAGGCTAAATGGAAAGACAAAGACAGAGACACTAAGTGGAATACTAAGACTGGAAACTTCCAGATATGAGTATAAAATGCCCCTGAGCCAGGGTTACTCAAAATATAAAATACTTCAGAATGTACTAAAATGAGATACCTTCTATAGTTCTGTCAGAATAATCATTTCACCTTAGCTTCACAATTTTAAAAAACAAGAGCCAAATGATCAGGAAAGTGATTCCCCCCCTTTAAAGCACACCTTGCATTTCCCAGCAGAGTGATTTGTGACCTCTGTCTGATTAAAACTGTCCAAATCTTCTTTAAAAAGGTCAGAAAAATAAATCTGGTTATGGAATGGACAGGAAGTCTTTGGTTTCTTAACTACATTTCTGTGCCAAAATTAGATTTAAATGAATATCATAAAACTTTATTTGGAGTCTGCTTCTAAGATCTAGATGGTGGATTTGTCATTCTATTGTAAATTCAAATTTAGAATAATCCATGGATTTGTAGCTCTGATTACTTACTTCTAATTGTGCAAGTTGTAATGCTAGGTTTTATCAGTATCATAAATAACCTCTCCTGTGAACTAGGACGAAAAAGGTACATAAAGCCATGTAACAGGTATCTTCTGGTTTTATCATGCACATTTCTGGCCTTGAAGAGTATTACCTTTTTTACAGTAACACCATTGTGAACTAATTTGTAAAACAAAACCAAAAAAACCAAACCAACAGAAAAAAACCCAAAACGTACACACAATGGAACTTAACTAATAAATCAGAGAAGTTCTTAAAGAAGTTGTACCTATTATGTATGTAGTCTGATTAAGATAAGTAAAGAGGTATCAGCTGGCACTTACATCAAGGAAAAGCTAAGCAAGTTAAATATGTTTGGTAAACCAATCCTTCTTGCTGTCCAGGTCAAACCCTTTACCCATGCATTTGTTTTGAAAGCCATGCCTTCACAGCAAGGTCTGCATCTACACATGACAAACACACACTCACTGACTAGTGAGACCCCGAAAGTGGCTGAGGCATCAAAGTGTTAGTAGATCTAAGTAGAAATAACATCAATATTCACACTTTCTGGACATATAGGCTAGAAAAATGTTTTAAGATTTAAAGTCTACCTGCAGATTATTCCAGCTGATCACAGAAAAGATGTTTACTTGCTTCAAGAAGAGAACGTCTATTCTTTTATATTAAGCAGATTGATATATATACACACATACATATATAAAAACTCCTACATGAATTTCAGACATTTACTTTTACAAATACTACAATAAGCAACATGTAAAAAGTGAGGCGTAGAGAACTACGCCTCCAGCAAAACAGAAGATTTGGTTATGACTACCTCAATATGACCAAGAATGTTATTTCCCAAGAGACAGAGAAGGAAAAAAGGAAGAAGCCAACAGAAAACACTGAAGCACATTCTTGAATATTTCAAGAAGGTAGGTGTGAAGATGAGAAAATCTGACACTGGAAAGCTCAAGCACAACTTCATTTCCCTACTACCAACTGTAGAATTAGTCCAGTCCAGCCCAGTAGCAACCAGAAGTTATTAGTATAAGTGCACACATCTAAGCTTACACAACATGAAAACAACAGACAGGCTTGTAGGTTTTTTCCCTCTCTCCCCATTCTTCCATCAGTTCGACACAGTTAGAGGAGTCCACTTCTCTAGAGTGATAATACGCTGACTTCTATCCTTACCATGCTGCAACCTCTCCGTTACACTCAGATGGAATAAACACCAAACAGAAATGGAGACAACAGGTTTTGTCTTGTTCTGTGACAGCTCTAGACAGGTGAAGACTAAAATTAGTCATCGGGTCCAGGTGAAAAAGAGGTCTGTGTTGCTACAGCTCACATTTATTTATCCAGCCTACCTGGGCATGATCCAACATATTGGCATGATACCAACTGATTTCATTGTGCTGGCTGAAGCACAGAGCACTTCCACTCCCCAGCCTAAATTTGGCAAATTTGTGACCAGTTAAAAAAAAAAATATCAAACTAATTAGAAAGCAATCATTTTCTGTCTAAAATATGACCTATGTGTACGCACACACTCCTACACATACATCCAGCACTATTTACTTGTGCTATTTTCCCCTGGTAATTGTTTTAATACTAAGGATGCTGAACTACTTTTTCACTACAAAACTTTCACATAGATTTAAAAAGGGATATAAAATATTGCTTTCTCTCCAGAAGTTATTTTTGGTGGTGTCAAGTAACTTAAAACATCTTTCTGTTTCACAGCTTCTCGTCACAAACTTTCCATATCTACTCCTCAAGGGAAGAGATTTTTTCATACAAGTATTTCAAAGTTTTCTTAAGCAGTACAGTAAAATACTACTTGATTTACCCTGTGGTTTCCTTTATGCTACTCCTTAACATCTTCTGCTTAGAGAGCAGCTGTAACAGAATTCTGGCTGTAGCCATCCATCTAGGTTTTCAAGCTCTTGGGAGATTTTACAGGTAAGGTACCAGTACTAACCCAACATTAAATCATTTAAAAACAGGCTTTTTACAAGACCGTTAATATTCATCATCTTAACAGATCTTGAAGAACTTTTTGCTGGAGTGCTGACAAAGATTTCGTGTACTGTCTAGACCACAACGGGTGGAAATGCTTTACATTGCTTTACGTGGTATAAAACTACAAAAAGTGTAAAACAAGAACTTCTGCACATGAGATCATAGGGAAAATTCCATAATTGTGTTTTAAAATATTTGAAAAAGTATAGAAAAGTCTCTCCAATTACTCATATATATAAGGTGAGGAGAATGTCAAAGCTGGCAAATACTTCTAACTTGACTCAGTTAAACGGCAGGTTTGCTCAGGTGTTCACAACTCAATATGCACCCTGCCAGTTTAGACCCTTAAGCGATGCCCGAATAAATGTATCTGAATCCAAACATACACAGAAATATTGTGCTTGGTCTTCAGCTGGCATCAATCATAACAGTGCCATTGAGATCCATAGAGCTATGCCACCTTTTACCAACATAGGCTGGTGGCCCATTGAAATGGTTTTGCAGCAAAAAGAGAATAGGAAAGAACAACATTACTTCCCAAAATTGAAAGTATTTCATACTTTCGATACCTCTCAGTTCTCTTGTGAATAGTTCTCACTTCACTTTGATAAATACATGCACGCATGTGTGAATGAGTCAAACCTGTAAGTCTGTTTGCCAGTTAAAAATTGCTGACAGCTCGCATACCACAATTTTACTTTTAGGTATATCTTACCTATAACCCTTCTAATGCCTTAGCTTGAACACTTCAAGTAAATTTTCCATTCCTGCATGAAGTGGTCAATACTCTCTACAAAAGCCAAAATTTACTTAAGAGTCCATTCTTGGAAAACGGAGTGTTTCTGTAACTTTGAAAATTTAAGAAGCATACTAAAGTAATACTACACTTTTTTCCCCTCCCCAAAAATCTTCCTGTAGCACACAATCAGGATGTACAAATTAGGTCTAATTTTGTTTTTACCTTACATTTGGAGCTGTTAAGGGGTAGTAAATGACCTGCTAAATAAGTCCAGTGCAGTCTAGTGCAAAGACGGTACTACAGAAAGAGTGATTATCTTTAAAGCACAGTTGAAAATTAATTGGGATACAAACTATATGTCCTGCAGTGTACTTTAGTGTTCCATGTTGTTACAGTAATTACTTAAATGAGAATTGTCACATGATACTGTACAAAACACTTGTTAGAAGCAACTCTGACAGACACCACACCTTTTTGTTAAGCTAAATTTGAACCAAGTTATAAAATATCTCCCTAAATTAACTAATTTATGGTAATTTACTTTGATAATATTTTAATGATGGCAGCATACTGCAGTACTATAACCTTTGCCATAATTGCACAGGTGTATCGGTTACAGGTTTTCAGTTTGGCCCAACACCTTACACCACATAGTCTGGGGGTTCAATTCTGGCTCTCCTCAGGTCAGTGGCAAAATTCCCACCGACTTCACTGCATCCAGGATTTTGGTCTATGTGCCTAGCTACTGTATAACACCCATGAATAACAGGTATATAACTTAAAGGAATCCCACCAACTCTCTTTTTCATGTGAGTTATTCCCCACTACCAGCATTACACTCAGAACTAACAGGATAAATATTTACAACTACTTTTAAACAGACACCTTTATTCTGTAACTGGCTAACACTTCCTTTCTTGCACGGTCATTTATTTTAGAGGTTTTTTGATACCCATTGACAAAACCTTGGCTCAGACTCTTTTAGTCCGTTTCCTCTTTGCCTTATGAAAGAGGCACAACCAAGCAAAAGAGAAAAGGAGGTGTGGCTGCAAAATCACTCTAGCTCAGAAATATCCAGGTGACAGTCGGTGGGAAAAGCAACTTCCAGTTTTCTTTCATTTCAGACCTGCAGCTGGGGGTATTATTTTCATGGCAAGCACCTTCTTCAGAACGCCACTGCCTAAGACGCCAGGCACCCCGTCATCCCAACACCTTTGTCGTCAAGATCACCGCGTGCATTACAGTACTCTATATACCTGTGAAGAGTACAAATTTCTCCTTCAGCCAAATTATTTTCTCTGGAAGAGGCACAAACTTACTTTGCGGACTGACATACCCGACAACTAACGACCACAAATTAAAGCAGAACTCAGACACGACTTTAATGGTTACTTTATCCTTGAGGGGGTTAGGTTAGAGACTTCTGCAAACGCACTTACCCAAGTAGCGGGTTTAAAACCCACAGGGAACGCACAGCTAGAACAAATTCTAGGGAGATTTCCGGACGCTGCGACCGTACGGCCTCAAGCAGTTGGGTTTGTTCATCAAAGCAGACAACGGTGACAGCCAAGCGGTACAGTAAGGAAGCCATACATGACAGATTTGGCTCTGAGTAACCGCATTCACCGTTCAGCACACAACAAGCCACGAACCTGAACGCTTGTTTTCAGTAGTTCGTGTGACACCATTCCCTTCTATGTTTTCAAAGTCAGGATCTGGTTTTAGGAGAACTGTTTGCTTGCTGCTCAGCCTTGGAAGAGAGCCTCTATCTCCCCGAACAATTCAGGGGGGGACAAGAGCACACAGGGCAAGAAATCTTCACAGTGCTTCCCGGGCATTAAGACCAGACAGATGCAAGCCAAAAAAGATTTCGAGGACTCTTCCCCGATTCACTGGCGTGTGCCAGGCTGCAAAGGCTTTCTGCAACAATCAAAGAAGCCGCTACCAAAGCAAGATGCCGAAATGCACGCGAACGCTATCCCTCTCCCCTAGCCTCGGTACGTGGTAAATAAAAGGCATGAGGCGCAGCTCAGCGGAGTTTGGGCGCTGGGAGCTCGCCTCCCTTCGCACCCGCTGAAGGGGAAAGGAAAAGAAGATCCCCCTGCCCCAAAGGAGCCCAGCGGGTAAAACAAGTCACAGGCAAGTTGGCCTCGGGGGTGCCCCGCACGGACCTCGGGGCTCCCCGTCCCACCGAGCCCCGCCGCGGCCGCCCCCTTACCGTGCCGCGGCTGGGGCTTGCCGCC
>WAAD01026198.1:14558-44791 GCA_013389945.1 Fregata magnificens
GGGCAGAGCGGCGGCAGCCCCCGCTTCGTACCGCGGGGAGGGAGAACATCGGAGGAGGCGGTGGTGGGCTCCCGGGAGCAGGCGGCTTCCACGCTTGGGAAATGCCGGTCCTCGGCATAAACCTCCTCCTGCCCGCCGGCAAGCCCTCCTACAGCGGCTTCACTGAAAAACATGTGTACGTTACCTCCTGCCATCAGAATCATTGCTTCTGCACACTCCTGACTCCATAACGATGAGTAACTCAACCTGAGATTCCCACTTCCCACAAGCCCATGTGTGGTGAGATACCAGCCTCCCTCCCTCCCTCACCTCCGCGGAGCACCCTCTTCCTCCCTTGAGTCCCGGGGACTCCCCCCGCCATCGCCTTCCTCCCTCGCTTTAGCGCGGGGCCTCCAAAATCTCTGTAAAAGGATCACTGCGATGTACGAAAAGTAATATTCTCTGAAAATTGTCCTCGTCTTAAAATCAGATTTAGTGATTAAAAAGTTACAGGCACAGAGAGATGGAATATTAGCAATTTTCAGGCGAGAAAAAGTAGTTTGAAATGCAGTTGTAGTCCCGAGGATTTGGCAGAGCAGGATGTTTCCTAAGTGCAAATAATGCGCATAACTTTTGTTTGTAATCTTGATAACAAATCCACCTGTATGTCAAATTATAGCAGTCACTGCAGCAGCCCTGAAAAGGTATTCCACAGTTGATTTTTAATTTTTCATACACATATATGTGTCATCAGCACCTCCACCTGGCGTATCCTTCTTTCTATCTGGACACTTTGAAATACAGAGAAAATGTATGCAGAATTTGCACTGATCCTTCTTTCGGGGGGGGGGGGGGGGGGGNNGTTGCGTTGTCTTGTTGGGGGGGGGGGGGGGGGAAGGAAAATAAAACCTCCTTCCTGTGCCACTGTATTCCATCTCTGTTTCCTTGACTTCAAGAAGCTTGTGGAGAAAGATGATTTGGATTAATTGTTATCAGAACTTTAAAACTTATTCTTTGGAAACTGACCCAGAGCCAAGTTGCCTTGTTTTAATGTTTTTTGGTTTTGAAAGACTCTCTTTGGCTTTGAAACTCAAACAGCAAAGGTGTAAAGGAGCCACAGCCTACGATGCAACAGCACTGTTTTGTCCTCCGGTTAAAAATTATTCACCTTTTTCCCAATGCTTGTCTCCTCCAACAGCCTCTGCTAATCCATTATCCACCCTAAGCCCTGAATTCCCCCCAGCCATTCCTCCTCACCTGTGAATTCTGGCTCGCATAAGTGAGTCAGTCCAATGTTGTCATCTGCTGAAGCTGTTGGTGTTTGAACGCGCTGCATCGGGGTGGTTTTCATTAGCACTGGGAATGATTCATGTGAACAAGGATCACTGACCTTGACCTGACACGTACAGATACACCCCGTGGTGATGAATGTAGTAGAACAAACAGTTAGATATGACTGCTTATTCCCTCTTGTAGTGTTGTTCTTGCCCAACTCTATTGCACTATAATACAAATAATGACTCATTTGCTTACCCTCATAATATCACATTTAGAAACCTGCTATTCATCTCTGCTTGAAGGATCTTGAATAAATACACTCCCAAAATGACTGATTTAAATCACATATATTTCTGTCACTTGATCTTGGTCCTGTTTCTGTTGTTATTGATAAAGAGTACACAAGTGGGTGTGTGGTGTATCATGTCACTGCTGTTCTACATGAGGATGTTTTTTACAGTGAATAGTCTTTTGTTAAATGTACTGTTATAATAGTATTTACACAGGGGAGCAGGCAGAAAGAAAAATAAAAGAAAATACATCTGGAGATCTATCTCCTTTTGCAAAGAACATGAAACTCCTATTGCAATTAGTTGGAATGCAAATTAAGAACAGGGTATAAAAAAGTTTTGTAGAGAGTAATATTTTTAAATGATACAAAAATATATAGCATATAAAACAAGGAATTTAGTAAGGAGAAGGAGAAGTCTGCAATATTTGTATGTAGAATTAATGTTCCAGAACAGGTTTAATAAATAGGAAAAAAGCAAAAAAGACTTATACTAACCTTATATACTTAAATTTGTCTTTGTGAGAAAAGGTATTTTTGCAGATATTTCCACAGCTGAAAAATATATTTGCAACCTCTTCCTGAAAGATTGATTTTTTTCCATGATCAACATTTAATAAATTTCCTTTTTCTTTTTTTTTTTTTTAAAGGAGTGAAAGACACAAGAGCCTTCTTAAATATTATTGTACAGTGTACTACCTGTGATTTAAAGGACCATCACACTTATTCATCATATGCCAACAAAAGGTGTAATGGAGAACATGAGCAGCCTCTGTTGAAAAGAAAAGGTACAGATATCATAAAATGATAATACTGAAGTGTTATATGGTACCTCTATGTATTATATTGTCATTCCCTTAGTGTAGCATCATAAGTTGCAGGCTAATTTTTGTTTATTCTTCTTTATGTTTCCTGCTCATTTAATGTTAAAGATGTACAGCTGTTTTCGTGTATTAACTTGGGGCTGGTTTTCCACTGGCGAAGGAGTATTTGGATGTCATATCTCTCTGTTTAACATGTTCTTTGCATAGACGCATTCGACAGACCGGTGATTTAAATACGTGTTCTAAATTTTGCTTATACTGAACTGACTTATTCAGACCTTCACAAATAGGAGCATTGCCATACTTGCTTTTTTTGCTTAGGCATCTGTTGTTTTACCTAAGAATAATATGGAAGAATTTGCAATAGCACCATTTCTCAGTACTGAAATTATTATACTTGCTTCCTTTGGAAAGGGGAATACACAGTAACTTCTGAGGACATAACCTCAAATTTGTAAGCCTTCAGCTCAGTCCGTGGTAGCGCTCCAGCTCTAGTCTAGGAGCTCCAAGGCAGTTCTGCCCCTTCTCACCTTCCAGTCCACAACATGCTTGTAGTTTACCATTGACAAAAATTTCCTCTTACTCTCTTTTGGTACCAAAGATATCTACCTCCTCCTGACCTGGCCAAACAGAGGAAAGCTAGGGGGTAGAGAAGCACTTCACAAAATGACACCGATTCCTTGCATAGCACCACTTCACATTCCACATGGGAATCTGTGTCCCTCCAGAAGATGCCTCCAGGTTATAATGCATTATGTAAATACGCAAGTAATTTTGTACAAACCAGACAAAAGCAGAATAACCACAAGCACCTTTTTGCTGGGCTAACTTACCTGCCCACAGCTACCCTCCTCTGCTTTGTACAGGTGCAAAGCTGTGATAAAGCAGGTAAACGGGCACCTGTACCCCCAGCTTGCTCTTTCACAGCATCCTCAGCTATATTCGTGCATTGCTTTGGGTCATCCTGTGTACATTCCTCTTATGGTGCTAGAGGAATTGGAAAAACAACAGGGTGGCTTTGGTACCAGCTACAGGGCAAGGCACAGGGCAGGAGTTAGGCTGTGGTGGCTCTTGCCTTGGCAATAACAGTGTCCTCCCCCACCACAACTTCATAATCCTCAGTATAATCTTTCTGCATCTTCTTTCTTTCATGTGCTAGGAGCAGCTATGCACACACTGGCACCAAGTCCAGCGAAGATACTGCACCTGCACAGTGGGCAGTGGGGATCCCCGGCAGCCCAAAACCATGAGAGCACTGCTGGTCGAAGCTGTTTAGGAAAACTTCAAGGCCAACCTTGAGCAAGTCATATTCTTTGCTTCCTGTGCTCACAACTGTTTCATGGAGCTGGGGGTAGGTTTAGAGGACTGGATATTAATCATAAAAGGGAATGTTCAATGGACTTGGATCGTAGTACTGAAAGTCTGACTAAAAAGACAGCTGCTATAATTTTATTTTGAATAAAGCAAAAATAGTGACTTATCTTTGTATCTACAAAGTTTAATTTTCAGGTTACCTATTCCCAAAATTCAACATATGCTTGACTTTCCAGAACCTTTCTTTTAAGTGTAACCTCATTTCTCCTACTCCTAGAAACTAGGGAAAAGAGACTGTAACTGTGAAACAATGTCACGCTGGAAAGCAACATTTCTGTTCTTTATGCCCTTGCCTGTGTTTTTTTCAACGCACCTCTGTTCCTTCAGTTATTATGCCCAACAGCAGAAAACTTGTTTTCCAGCAAGTGGAAGTGAAGGGGTGCATTTCTAATGGGTAGGACAGAAGATACAATGCATAAACTGCGCCTACCCCGTTCATGCCACACAGCGTTTGGCCCAGTTGATTGTAAAAAGCAATTAAGGGTCTGCCCAAAGAGTCAAGGGGTGCTGGGTGGATGCACAGTTAGGCAGAATTCCCATTTCATGCAAAGAGGGCATAAATATGGAGATTCAGAAAGCCCACGGGGTGCCGCTTTGACCTTAGAGCCTTTCAGTTACTATTCTAGAAGCTTAAATTTGAAATGATCCTATTATACATTGAATGTCCTGCCAAAAGTCTGTTTTACTCAAACTTTTACTTAAATCTGATCAGAGGGAGCTACTTGAATCACAATCCTGTCTCTGAGATATTGTTGTGGGACAGAGTCATCTGCACATTTTTGTCTTTTCATCCAATATACTGAACAACTACAAGATTTGTAATCTCAGGTTCATTTATCCTAATACTGATGTTTAAGATATTTCAATATTTCACCACATAACTTAGAGCAGGCTGAGGAAACTGCAGGTACAAGTGCATCGCTAATCCAGTGAGACATTTAGGATAGAAGCATGTATTTCCAGGCATCACCATTTAGTAGCTCACAAATAAACTGGGAGGTTTCTGAATTAAATAATAGTTCTAAAAGCAAGTATAAAGAAAAACTGAGTGTTTACTGCTCTTTCAGGTCAGTCAATTTTTGGTGAAAAACAAAACCCAGGTAAAAGCAATTTCTGTGTTCAAAGCTATGGAGTTATTTGCAGGGGTGCCCCTTGCTCCCTCATATTAGCTAATGAAATGGAAATGCTACTCTAGCTAGATCAGAAGACAGATAATCTTTAGGATGTGCAAGAGACAGGATCCCAAGAGGGCACACTGCTCTCAGGTATTTACTAGCTCTTCTGCTCTGGATACCCTGAGGCATGGACTTTTAGATAAATATAGAGCAAAAGTATGCCCAGGGATCTTTGAGAGAAGAATTAGAAGGTCAGCCATAAAAGGCTAAATTCAGCTTATAATTACCCCAGTCACAGGACTTAAGAAAGAAATAGCTATGGTAAGAAAGTTTAAAGACATCTTCCTTTTTACTTCTTTCCAAAACAAAATAGATTTTCCCTGAATTTTCTGAATTCCTTAGCAAACAAATGTAGCAGTTTGAGAGAAAATTCCCATTCCTTTCTTTTTTGCACACATTTTGTGTGACCTGCAACTCCTACCTTATTTCCTATATTGGTTATCAGTCTTTCTTGGTGTTCAACTTGGTCCCTGTTACAAATAGGTTTCCCTGTCACTGTGTCAGAAACATATTTGCCGTGCTTTATTTTAAAAAAGTAGTAGTAATATTAGTTGAAATCTGTTTAACATAACTGATGATACAATCTGGACTAAGAATTTAGTCCTTACAGAAGTAAGCAGAAATGTACATTTCATATCCTAACTAGAATAAAGCCATTGCCCTGCAGTGGGAACTTACCCTGCAAAAAAAAAGGGCTAGCTCTTTATCACCTGTCACCTTCTTAAAGGTTCAGTGAGTCAGACACAGCCTTAGTTTCTATTTGCAGCTCTGTAGGAAACTGCAGAAAACCTATTGCCAGGGGCTGCAAAAGGAACATGCTGAATGAAACATTACCTCTCCTGGCTGTGTATCTCCCTGCCAGCAGCCACAACATCTGTAGCGTCCCTCCAGCATACGGTAGGTTGCAGGAGCTTGGAGAAAGCCTCACGCAGGTGTGGTGGTACTAGTGACCGCGAATGGTTTGTTTGTTCTTTGTTTCTGTGACCATAATTCCAGGTCTCATTCTCCATTCCACCGGACTTATGCTTGAATATGGCGTCAGGGATTGGGCCCTAACTGCAGCAGCTAAAAGCACATCAAACACAGGCTATGCTACGTCCTTACTGAGTAGCATGTTAATGTAACTAAACTCATACAGTTATGGAGGTCTAATCACCCATTAAATCTACTACAACTACATTATATGGCTTTTCCCTGGCTTTTAGTCAAAAACTGTTGCTTTAGGTGTCTTTGGTAAAGACAATGCACTAGCGTGAAGCCACATGGAGTAAGACAGATTTGCAATTTTAAACACGTGTCTCAAAATTACATAATTTGGTCTGTATTTCCCCCTACTTCAACACCCACCTAATTATTGAAAGAACTGCTACATTAATATTTAAAGTAAGTATAAATAGGTATCTAACAACCACTCCAATATAACTTTAAGAAAACATTCTGTGTGCTTCTATGTAACATCAATGAAGAATATGGAACCAAAATAAGGAAATTCCTTTGGAATTAGGTGTACAGGAGATCCCTGATCACTAGCATTAGTTCTTTTTCCTTTGGGTGGTTCCCCACTAGTCACCATACAACAACATTTCCAGTTGCCTTCATCCTTCCTCAAGTTTCTTTGGTGCTTTCACTGGCCCATGATGGAACCATTTCTGTTCAGGGTTTATTCTCTATTCCTTTTAATTTTGGACCCATGTACTGTTCAGGGATCATTCAGAGTCGAGGGGATAGCCAGAGCTCTGTGGCATTCAGTAGCTGAATTCCAGGTCATTGACCCTGATGACCTGACCAACTAGCAGAGCATGCTGACAGGTTCCTAGGTTATTCCAATAGTACTGCATGATGCCTCTGTCTCACTGCTTCCTCCTTCTTTGACGTGCTACGAAGAGAACTATCACAATACAATAGCACACACTACTTAACCTCTTTGAAACCTATTTGCCCTGAATAATAGAATTTTTGTAATTTTGCTCTTTTGGCCTGTGGAGGAAAGGGTTCAGAGGTGGAAGAGTGACATTTAGACCATCAGCAGGAGGATAGCCCATGCATCCCTTTTCCCTGTGAAAACTTTTCTCTTCATACACACACCAGAAAGATAATCTCATCCTGGAGTGAGAAGCAGATGCTGGTAATGTTCACAATTATGATGCATGTCAGGTCATGTGCTGTCTAGTTGATTGGCACATCTCACAGCTGGCAGAGACCAGAGCTGTGGGAAATGCAAGATGGGGGTTGTTGTCAGCGCTTCTTCACTGCTGCATCTGCAGCAGCGGGGGCTCTACCACCACGCACAGTTCTGATGGATGCATTTTGGCCTCACCTATGTGATCTTTCAGTCTTGGTCAAAATAAACATTTCCACGGTGCTGCATCAATAGAGAAAAAGAAAACAGCATTTGTGTCCTATGTAGGAAATGGGGACCGGAGACAAGCAGCAGCTTCTGTTTTACCCAATGCACAGCTGAGCTGTATAACACACTGCTCCCAGAAGCCAGTGCCGTGTTGCTGACCACGGGAAAGCAGCATTCCTCTCCAGGGTTCCTTCAGCCTGTCACAACCAGACTCTGTCTCTCCTATAAACTAGAGATAAAAATACAGTTTAATGTTTGACACCTCTTGAGTTCCCAATACATTTTTTCACATTGAGTTTTAATAACTGCAGGACTAAGGGATATGGAAATACATGACATGTATCAGATACACACCATGGAACCGCCTGACTTTTAAAAACTGACAAACCACAAATAAAGTTGTTAATAATGATGTGTGTCTTTCTATTTTTTTCTGTCTAGCTGCAGTAAAACCAAAAGGCACCACACACATATAACTGCTCCAAATCTGCCTCTGCTATTTCTATTTCCATCTCATATTTTTCAGCATGCATACATTGGATCTTTCAGGGTTTCATAACCCTATACCTCTCAGAGGCATTCTCTATATAGATACAGTTATATACATCACATGTAACTTATTTTTTTCTTATATCATTGGCAGTTCATCTCCATTTCAGTCATTCATTAGCCCATGCTAATATAAAACAAGCAATGATTCCTGTCAGTAATCGGAGAGTTAAAACTTATAAGACAGTTGTTCATAACATAGCATTCTTATCCCGTGGGACACCTGTGGCATGAGTTTGGTTTAATGGCAGAAAAGATAATTCTAGGTAACTCCAATCTTCAAAACACAGCACAGGAATAAACATCTAGGTTTGCCAAAACCAAAGATGTAAAGCACATACACTAGGCTTTATTTCCGAATGCAAGGCTATACATTTGTTTTCAGAACTCAAACTCAATACAAATTCGAGCACAGCTGCACACAAAAAAGGAAATAAACATTGATAATTCAAGTCCACATACCTAGAGTTCCTCTTCACTTCTAGAAGCACTCCGTACAGCACTGCTGTAAGAGACCAGAGACAAAAGCCTGAATATCAAAAGCCGCAGCAGTTCAATAGAACAATGCAACACCCTCTTAGATGCATCTACATCTGGCACTACAGTCAATCCTTCCACTGGTACTTAACCAGTAATGTTAAGTATTCATTCACACAGAAGGAAACATTTTCTAAAGGGGTATCATATGTTGCTCTACAATTACCTAATTTACAGCAGGAAAAAAAGAAGATATGTGAATCTCTGCACCTGATAAAGTCAATTGACTTCAAAGGGCTTGGGACTTTACCCAGAATTTTAAAAAATATTTTGGACAATATAATACTGACTTTAGATCAACATTAGATGAAAGTCTCAAAAATAGTGGTCTGATTCTGTAAAATTTTTATCTTAAATGATGATACTGATTTTAGTAAATCTTCCTGTATGAACTGCAGGATTGAGCATATGCAGATGTTGAATAATGCACAGCTAGAAGGATTATTTATTCTGATAAGATGCAAGTTCACCAAATTGATGTACAAACACTGGAATTAAATTTAATGATGTTTCAGAGAATAGAACTTTCCTACCATGTATACTATAATTATGTTTTCTAAATCACACGTAGTTGAAATTTTAGGTACAATAACTGTAAAGAGCCTAGTAAGAATATGATAAACCCAAGGAATATGAAATATTAGGTAGTGTTCCCATGCTTTGGAACAGGTTAATATTTTCTATATCCAAATATCAAAGGAAGAGAAACTCAGTTTGGATCAAAGCTCAGCTTATGTTGTTTAATTTCTATTCCTGTGTCTGTCAATGGGAAACTTGCCTCAGTAAAGACAAAGGATGAAATCTAATGTATATCACATATCTAACACATAGCGCAATCACCTAAAATTAGGGAATACAATGTCTAAATTATAAATATTTCACTCCCAAAAGAGAATCAGTAATGTTGTGTTGTGTGTCTATAGGAAGATCTGCCTCAAAGGTGGATTCAAAGAGAGAACTGTATTAGAAAACTGGCAGTTCACAAAGCTATTTAGAGAGTGCTAAAAGTAGAATACAGAAATACTCCAGGGAGCGGAAGTAAAAATTCCCACAGGTCTTCCTAACCAAGTGATGCTGACTCTTGTTTCTTCTATGACATAAATATGTCAATTATTTATCATATAAGAATTTATGTATCTTATAATAATTATGACCCACAATCAGCTGAAACACTGAAAACATGTTCCTTCCTTGGAAGAGCCTATAGGGCCAATGGCTAATGTCCACTCCTGAAATAGATACAGATTTAATTCTGAAATGGCAGAAAAGGGATTTGAACCAGAATTTGTCACTTTCTAAATAAATATTCCAACCACTAGGCTATCAACTAAAAGGGAAGTTTCCTTTTTCAGCCATATTTTAATTTGAAATTATATTTAAAATAGTGGCCCAAGCTACGTTTGTGGGGCAGCCACCTCTTTGTTACTCATTAGGCATGCTCCTAAGAGTTCCTGCTAAATTGTTTTTCTCAGCGTTTTTTTAAGCAGAGGTACTGAATGGATCTGGATCCTGACTGAGCTTAGGTACAAGCCAGGTGCCAAGCTGGGTGCCTGCACTCTTAAGTCCCTGATTTTGCCTGGCTTCCACTGAAAACTCAGAAAGAACTTCAGGATTTTCAGCTCAGCCCTGTAAGTACTTATTCTTGCAAGCAAGGGATTTGTGGGAACAGTCCCTTAACTTTTTGTGTTCCAAGTTTCACATGCCAGAAGAATTTAATAGATCCTTCTGTGGTTTTGAAATCATGCAGAATACAAACCTACTGCCAGCAGTTTTTAAATAATTTCCTTCACTATTAGACATAACAGTGCGGTGGAAGTTTGAACTAAAACTTGCTTCCTTGATTAAATATTATCCCCCTGCCATTCTGACCTACAACCTATAAAGAAAGCTCTAGAGTATGTGCTTAAGCATGCGTATAGTCCCATTAACTTCAGTAAGCATAATGAGAAAACCAAATGAGAGGTTATGTTTAAGCTATTATTTTAACATTGTTCAGAAGGACTGAACAATTAAATGTTTCTTTGGAGAGATACATTGAAGACATTGGGCTCAAGCACATGGGTTTTTCAGCAGAGGAGAATTCTGTTTGCTTAATGGCAAATCCTGGATTTTCACAGATATTGGAATTGCTCAAAGGCAAGGATTTATAGGAAGCTGTAGAGAGTATGAGAATGTTGAAATTAAAAAAAAACCCACTATGTGTTGACGTATAAACAACTTCACATTTAAGTTTATACTATTAAAAATCCTCTTTGTTATTTGGGAACATTTGAACAACTGAGAAGAGGGACAAAAATGTGGTCCTAAAATTTTCACAGATTCAGTAACTGATATTCATTAGCTATTATTGAAAGTGTAGCTTCTTTTTTTAACCCTAGGGAACAAAAAATCAGTTATCCATTTGCAAAGGCATATGTCATCATATGGTCAATACTCTACCCCATCCCAGAAACACAGGCCTAGCAAAAGTCCTTCATCTAATTACTTAGAAATATCACATACACCTGCCAAAGGTAATGAGATGTATACCAGTGAGATAATAGAACAGAAAATATTGCAAATTTAGGTTTTGACCTATAACATTTTACCAGCTTGTAACTTGTGAAATTATTGTATGGAATTTCATTCAGAAGTCCTACATTTGACCACATGCCAGTGTTAAAGCTCTCAAAAATCTGGTATTAAATGCATCTTTTTAAACCATTTGGTCTTTCATTTATTGAAAAGACCATACAAGAGCAAATTGAAAATTCATACAGTTATTCTTACTCATTAAGAAATAACAAGAGATCCAGTTGCTGTCAGTTTTCAGAAGATTTGGTTCCTGGTCTAAGGAAGTAAATTTTTGTTTTCCCGAAAAATCAAGCTAATCATTTACACTGTACATGTTATATTTAATTACAAAATAGTCCTTTCTGTGTTATACAGCTAGCTGTAGATAAAACTCAGTTTCTTATTATATACTCTAGAACTCTCTCCAATCAAAACATTTTTTGTGTCCAAGTGGCAGACCTAGGTGTATACGTTGCAACTAGACATAAAATGAATCATTAGTTCAACTTAAAGCCAAATTTCTTTGAACTATTGATCCTGACAAAGTAGCTGTTTAGCAGTAGGAAAAAATGTGTCTTAGAAATAATTTTAAACAAAATGGTTGTCATATTTAAATAAGATTCTCCTCCCCTCACCAGCTCACTTGAGCTTGGGAATCTTAGGCTGTTCCTGCCAATTTTGCCTCAGTGACTCATTATAACTAAGCTTTTTTGATTTTGGTGTTTGTGGTTTTTTTATGTTCCATGGTACTGTGCCATTTTGAGAGCACAGATTGTATTTTTATTAATAAAATAAGATGTGTAGAGTCATTCAGTCATATAGAATTACTCAGTGCCCCTCTGGTCTTATCCAAAAACCTAAAAAGAAATGTTAGAAAGGGGGGGAGTGGATCAAGAAAGCAATTAAATTGGGTTAATTGACATGATTCTGGACTCAAAAGTGTTCACTTGGCTCCAAGTCCTACGTTTAATGAAGTATTTGTTTGCACAATCCATCTGTGTGTAAGTGCTTGAGAAAAAAAAATAGACAGAAAGTATAAACAAAGCTTTTAATAACACCATTAACAAATAGATACGTTGACATTTATCTTTGATATGTCAACTACAGATGAATCTCATTACTACATTAACACATTTCCTCATAAATTTCCCTTGGGCACATAAGGCTTTTTTACTGCACTGCTTGTCTTAGACCCAACCTGTCATTAACTATACATTTTCCAACCAGGGAAACAGCAATTCCTACAGCTTCGTCTTAGAAAAAGAAAGTTTTTCCTCATCCTTTCATGTCCTAATGTCGCTGCAAAAAGTTATCCTTGGACATCCCTATGGAAGGAAGAAAATCCCTTCTTAGCCGAATAAATGAATGCTTCATTTTTTCAGTTGTGTGGTACAAATATATTCTGCAATGTCCATGCACAGTCAAGACTTATATAAAGTACTGTCCTTGCAATATATACATTTATGTGGAATATGCAAAAGACACCCAGGAGCGCACATTTGCTGTATTGTCACAGTACCTCACAACTGCAGACTTCTACTAGCCTTTTCAATTCCCAAAGTCTTTCCCTACTTTGCATGCCATGTCACTTGGGATTTCTGCAGTAGCATCCTCAGAGAGCTGGCAAAAGAATCTGGATAAAACTAATAATTTATAAATTCCCCTCTACTCTTCCTCATTTTCAGAAATTCTGCATCCTTTGATTCCACTGAAGTGCACGTTCATTGCAAAGTGGAACTGAGGCTACTTTCACATGGTGCTTCTCACATAACTTCCTGGTTGCAAAGCTGACTTGTGCACCTTTTGCCTTCAGGTGGTTAGTCCAAACATAAATTTCAATACTAGCCACTCTTCCTGGGGATTATGCCCCAGAGCTAGGGATTTTACCATCCTCTTGGTTCATGATATGCATCAAGCAAACCTTTAAAATTCCTGCAGAATGATGTTCATTGCAATACCTCTATCCTTTTCCATATGCTAGCCATTATCTTACCTTGTATGGTTTTCCACAGTGCGTACAGCTTAATGCACTGTTCTGTGACCCAAACTGGAGTTCTGCATGCTTTTTCCCTAGTAATTGGGATTCCCTTTTGCATCACAGTACTGTTCACTTTCCACAGTCTAAGCATAGCCTGGGTCACTTCCTTTACTTCACAAATACCAGTAATTTTTGCATTGGCTTAATACCGAGTGACCTAGGAGCATGTTTTGTCCAAGATCCTGGGGCAGGTCTTCTTATCAGGCATTCAAGAAACCCTCACCTGTAAGTTGTGAGATTTCCATCCAAAATCCTCAGTGGGTACCATGTCAAAAACATTTGTGTAGCTGAGCAGCAAGTACAGACACATCCATCCAAACAACTACTCAGCTCTTTTAGAATATTCCTAAAATGGGTAACCAACCTTAGCTTAAATAAGGCTCTACGTTAATCTTTCTGTTGACAAGGCAGTTCCAGTGGGCCTTGACTCAGCTAACTTCACTCTTTGCCATTCTCTTCAAGCCAAAGCATGTTCTTCAGCAAAGAAAAACCTCCTCTATGATACACTGGTAGAGACAGAGAATCTTTTAATTAATAGATTTAGAGCAATCTGATTTAAAGTGTTTATAGTTTTATGTAAGGCCTATATGTCATGAATGTGTTTTTAAATATATTATACTGTACAGTGAAATTAGTATAGGTGTTCTTCTGCAAAGATAATTTTGTAGAATATGGAAGGTACATATTAGAGATGGCTTCGTTCAACAGAAAAAGAGATTTTGCATCGTTTTGGTAGCTTTCTACTTTTTACATATATTCTGTGTAGGTAGATGAGCTACAGCTGAGCTGAGCTGGCATCACATACACTAGCCAGCAGCAGTAAGGAATGTGAGACCCAGCCTAGCAGCACACGAGGCTGGATCAAGGCTGGAAGCGGTACAGCAGCGCTGTGTAAACGGCTTTTGTGCCAGTAAGTATGCTGGTAAAATGCTGCACCGTACATCTTTATCTATTCAAATCCACATCGCCTCAAGGAGATCTGCACCAGGCTCCAGTGCTCAGGGTTGGCATATCCTTACAGAACACAGAGATAATTTAATCTGTTCTCCCACTGTTTGTAAAAGAAAAGTGAAAGCGGTCATATACATGCAGTACAAAACACAGGAGCAGAGCAAAACAGGCTGAGAGAGAAAAATGAAAATTACACCTGCTAATGGAGAACAATCTGTAAGCACTGACTGTTTAACCATAATAAACTAATCAAACTATAAACAAATAAATGTAAAAAGCAATTTTTAAAAAGTTTTGTGTGAAAATCCAAATCTAGTCTATCTTTTCCCAGTGGGTCTTCACTTGCAAGTTAGATGTTTACTGTTTCCTGGACTAAATATTATCCTCTTAACATACAATGCCAAAGTACACCACTTAAGTACTTGATAATGCATACTATGTATCTTCAAATAACATGGCAATGACAATTATTGCACTGAAAATAAAGCAGAAATACTAAAATGCTCCCTATTTCTATAAAGAATGTTCAACTTGCAACTACACAAATTAATATATATAGAATTGCCATTATGCAAAAATTTGCGGTTGGACGTCACACAGTCTGTGTGTACACATACACACACACAGAAGAATAACAATTAGAAATGCTGACATTTTTCTTACATTCCAACCTTTTAGTACTTTTCCATTGATGCATTCTAAAAAAAAAAAGAGCATAATTTGTAAGAATCTCAGTGCGAAGTTCTCCTAGGGCTTTTGAAATGAAGTGTGATGCATACCCTTTAGGCTATATTTTCCTTTGAAAAGAAGTTCTATTACATTGAAGTTTTCTCTTCTAAACAAGACTGATATGCTCAGATAAATTACACATTATTACAAGATGGTCATTAGCTTCTGGCATTTTTATTTCAATATTTAAGACAGCAAACAAGATGTTCAGCTTTGTTAACACCCATTTTGGCTACAGATTACCAGTCTGCATTACTTAAACCTTTTCAAAGAAAATTTGAAAAGCAGCAGCAAACAAATCTTCTTTTTTTTCTTTAATTTTCAAAATCCTATTTTTGCTCTGATATAGAAAAAAGTGGGCCAGATTTATCCCTACTTTTGTTTCACTGAAACCAAAGGAAATTATGTCACAGTCAAACTGAGCTCAGATTGATCAAATCTGAAACACAATATAGCATCCACGCACACCTTAACGTGTACACTGAAAACTGATCCACTTCTGTGCCAGATTATGGATCTGACCCTGATGTAGTCATAACAAAACAAACAAAGAAAAAGGCTATGAAAGAGAAAATCCGCTGTAGGACTGGGTTTGGAATACATGACCTAATTTAAAGCAGAAATCTCATTGATTTCAGCCTCACGGCCCAAAGGCAAAAAGTCCAGCACTGTTGCCAGTGAAGTCGGTGGTAAAACTCCTACTGGGTGCAATGTGACTTGGTTGGTTTTTATATCAGGCTTGCATCAGAAAGACATTGAGCGAAATGTCAGCCCTATCAGCGTCAACAGGATTTTTGCCACTCGCCAAGTGAGGGCCAAGATTGCATTTCTTACATCTGCAAAACTAAAGCCAAGTAATTACTCTCTCTCTCTCTCTCTCTCTCTCTCTTCCTGGCCTGATATTGCTGGCACTGATTGCAACTGACATTTTTCAGAATTCTTTTCGTACTCTTAACAGTTTTGCTATCTGCGAGTGTAACTACGACTTACTTCCCAGCAGGACTAGGGAAGCGATTGTCCCCCTGTACTTGGCACTGGTGAGGCTGTACCTTGAATACTGTCTTCAGTTTTGGGCCCCTCACTACAAGAAAGACATTGAGGTGCTGGAGCATGGCCAGAGAAGGGCAACAAAGCTCTAGAGCACAAGTCCTATGAGGAGCGGCTGAGGGAACTGGGTGGTTTAGCCTGAAGAAAAAGAGGCTGAGGGGAGACCTTGGACTTGGCAGTGTTAGATTAAAGGTTGGACTTGATGATCTTAATGGTCTTTTCCAACATAAACTATTCTATGATTCTATAACTAATTTTTACTTAATTTTTCTGTATTTATGTTCCTCTCTAAACCTTTTCTTTTATAACACAACTTCTTTTCTCAACCCCTCTCACTCCAAGCAGTGTGATTTTGGAGTCACACAGGGAGCACAGATAGATTTATAGTTCAGGGGATTTAAGAAACTGAATGACTTTGGGAAAAACTCTCTGTATTTCATTGTTCAGAGGATAAAACCAAATTAGGACATTATTTAAGTATGTCAAAATGCTGTGAGAATTCACTAATGCTTTTGATTAGTTAAGGAAGTAGTAGTTAGCAATATTTATAATTCTTAGCTCCTCTGTAGGTACTTTCTGTCCTTAGATATCAGTAGTCTATTTCCTTAATATCTTGTTCATTTTTACACCAATGATAAAATTAGATCAAACCTATTTTTTAAAGATCCCTCCACAGGTGTTAGAGAAGAATAAAGATACAGTTGTAATATTGAGGCCAATCTCTGCTTCCCAAAAACCTATCATAATTCCACTATTAAAATCATCATGAAGTGACTTGGCATAGACTAATACATGGAAGTACGTTCACTAATGAAACAAAATCCCAAAACATTTTAAAGTCATGGGAGGATGACCAAAGCTTAACAATTGATGATTCATTAGTAATTGTGTAGCATGTTTATAATCTGTCTCTGTTTTAAGAATCTGGGGGAAAAAAGTAGATTTTTTTTTTTTTTTTTTAAAGCAAAATCACTTAAGGATTTCATGTTCCTGAAACTTCTTTTATGCTGTTAAAATGACAGGTATGCTGTAAATTCTTCTCCGCTCATTAATATGTGTCCTTTGATCAATGAGTTAGGTTTGTCTGCTTATGGCATTTTAACACATTACTCCATTTAATACAGCATTCTTTTAAAGAGCAAAATGCAACTAACAGCCATTTCCTTACATCTTCCTTGTTTCATCTTGACATTCTTTAGGAAAAACAGACATTAAAAATCTTAAGTTTTGCAAGGATTTTAAAACCTTTTCTTAATGGTTGCAATTCACATAGAAATTTCTGGTTATCTGAAGACCAAAAACAAAGTCAGAAGGATGCCATGAAACCTTCTCAGTTCTGACTGCTATGATGAGATTATGGTTTCCTGGCATAAGTAGATTTTTATTGTAATTCCAATTTAACAGTTTTCAAATAACGTGAAAACAGCATGTAAGCTATAAGGGTGCGCTTTATCCCCACATCCTCACCTCACACCTCGGGTATCTATTTAAAGCAGTACAGCACAATCGGGGTAGGAGAGAGGAATTACAGATGTGCAATGAAGGAATAAGAACAAAAGAAAATTTTGAACAACTGAGGATCTGCCAATATTAAAATCATTCTTGTATCACATCTAAGAAAAGAGAAAGCAGAAGGAACCCCCAGAAAAACCTTTCTAGATGGAGAAAAAGCAAGTATCAGCACACTAAGCCCAACCATCAGCCTGGCACTGCAAGCTATTCTCTTCTCACCAAACCTTAGATAAGCAACTCCGGTGCAGTGTATTTCTACAAGTATAAGGGAACCACTGCTACTTTAACTATCTGAGGTAATCTATAATATATGTTTCCCTGGCATACCAAGCAGGCAGGACTAAAAGCTTTGTTTACTTGGAGATTAACTCTTGCATTGCAATTTGTGATTCAACTGAACAGACATTTTATGGCCTACAGTTGGTATTTTTATGTAGAATAGCACATGTGTTAGAGGTTTAAGATTTTATTCATGTAAAAGAGGATTAAAATGTTTGCAGGTGAACAATGTCTTTAAAAGCTGTTGAGGTAGGAAAATTATCAAATACCAGGCAAAATATTTATACCTAGTGAACATTTTATATCAGTGTTTTAATACTTCTACAAAGCAATAAAGCTGGAAACAGTGAAGTAATTCTTAACTTGAGTAGACTAGAAAAAAGCAATTTTATTCTAGATCCCAGCCCAACACCTAATGTCAATGAAACCTAGGCAGTTTGAGTGCTATGTCCAGTCCTGAGTGAAAACAGACAGTAATAGCCTATAATTCTTCCTTAATGTAAGTGCTGAAATCACTGGAAGCATGCCTGCTTACATTAGATTGGAATTTTTTTTTTTTTTTTTAGCTACTACGCCTTAAAGTATTTATTATCAACTGCATAAAATACACCATTTAAGAACATATGGCTTGGCAAAACATCACCTTTTGCTTTAATGTTTCTGGAGTTTGAGTTAAACAGTCTTTATAAACTGTTAAAGGAAGAAAATAGCTGAAGAGTAAAATCACAAGAACAGTTTCAGATATGAAAGCATTCTTACAAGGGACTTGTTTTTAAAGGCAGTCAGAGCACTATTAAAAAGAGTGGCAATAGAAGCAGCAGCAAGTCAAGAATATACATACCAGTTAACGTCTGCCTGATAAGCTCACAGTCCTCCACTCACCAAATTAGTGAATTTTTTGCTTTGATGACTATCTTTCAGTCTTTGTGGCAAAGCTGCTCCTGCATGGGCACATCATCATTGTCTTCTTCATCCTTACAGGTGGAAAAGCACACTTGCATGTAAGTTGTCAGGTGTTGGGAAGACATTTGTAAACAATCTCATTTTAAAAGGACAAGTAATGAACCTGAATGCCAACTTCTGTTAAACCAGTTATTTGATAAGCTTAAAGTGAGATTCAGAGGGACAGAAGAAAGGACACAGTCACTGGAAGGATATAATTTAGTGCTTAAAAAGGAACTCAGAAGCAGATCACAGCTATAATTCAGGCTAATGTTTCATTTCATTTTAAAAGGGAGTCATTAGAAAATGCTTTGAAGCATAAGAATGTCTGCCGATCGGGCTTCCTGGCTGGTCTAGGAAGGGAAGATCTCAAACAGTTTAATAGAAAGTTATGTAAAGATCCAGACTTCAAGATAAAAATAGACTATGTACTATGCAGAAAATTATCATAATTTCTGGTGCCCTTGGGTTTTGCCCTGCAAGTGCTTACTCACTTAAAAAACATCCTAATATCTCCAAACTCCACTTACTTTCTAATTAGAGTATGATTACTTACATGAGTAAGCATTTGCAGGATAAGTGCTTTTGCAAGCAGTCTGAGAGAGGCCAGCAAGTGAATGAGCACTGGAATGGAATGATCCATTTAGCTACCCAGGAAGGCCAAGTATACCCGAGTCCTGTCCTGCAGGCAGTAAATTACCTTTCTTGTGAGTAAGCAGGGCTTGTAATCGGCAAAGGCCCTTACATGAGAACTACATTTACTTGTGCAACTACAGTAAACCAAAAAAAATACCTAGCAAGCCATAGGTGTCTGACAGCACTTTGGTGATCAGAAGGTCTCAAGTAGTTAACCATAAGTAAAGTTGTGGATTCAGCTGCAGTTTGGATTTGGGAGCTGCAAAGAAGTCCTCACGTAAAGGCTAAGATGTGCTGTATCAAGTGGCAGCCCAAGAGAGGGAAGGCTGTAGCTTCCTCACCTTCCAGTAAAGCCACATCTGCCTCCAAGGGTCCTATGTCTTTATCATGCTCAAAACTAATTTGGATGAAAAGCAGAAGAAGAAAATATCCTCCTGGATTGATCACCAAGAATATAAAGAAAGCTATTTAAAAATCCAGAATTTACTACCAGATAGACATATATGCCCTGAGAAACCAGAGGGTAACAGAAACAACAAAAGACTGTAATGTTCCAGTGATGTTAAATTTATTAGATGGCCAGCATGGCTGCATTTCTGAAATATAAGAGATTTTTGCATCGATTCAGTTGCCTACACAAGCGTCTAGTGCCATTTGAGACCTCTGTTATCAAAGACATCTGCACAGTGGTGGCAAAGATGAGTCAAGGCCAGTGGGAGTCCACACGCCCAGGACAAGCAGCTGGAGGACAGGGGACACTGCAAAGCATATCAAATTGCACCAGATGTCTATATTTGGGAGACTGAATCAAGGCATCTATAACCTGAAGTTATTCCATAGCAGCTGCCTGACATACTAAACCCCTCTATGAAAGACAGGTATCGCTGATCAAGCCCTGTGGATTGGGAAGGATGAGCATGAGGCTACCCATTCACAGCCTTGTTTAGAAATAAACAAATAGGCACTGGCTACAAAAGAGGCAGACTCAAGTGAAGTGGAGAAGACCAGGTTTTTCCTGTGCCCAAGTGCAAGCACACTGACAGCTTGGTATACCGGTTGTTGAAGTTAATTCTTTTTCCAAAAGACACACATAAAAGCTGTTGTGTTGGGTCCAGTAGCTTCCACTGCACTTCAGCAAGTGCAAACCAGCATCTGCTCAGGACTTTGGATGGAAATGCAAAGCACTTTAATTCCACATGGATTTTAAATCAGTCATGAAGTCTGGCATTTCACAGAATCACAGAATGACAGAATGGTTGAGGTTGGAAGGGGCCTCTGGAGGTCATCTTGCCCATACCCCCTGCTCAAGCAGGGCCACCTAGAACAGGCTGCCCAGGACCCTGTCCAGATGGCCTTTGAGTATCTCCCAGGGTAGAGATTCCACAACCTCCCTGGGCAACCTGTGCCAGTGCTTGGTCACCCTCACAGTGAAAAAGTGTTTCCTGATGTTCAAAGGGAACCTCCTGTGTTTCAGTTTGTGCCCATCGCCTCTGGTTCTGTCACTGGGCACCACTGAAAACAGCCTGGCTCTGTCGTCTTTGCAGTCTCCCTTCAGGTATTTAGACATGTTGATAAGATCCTCCTGAGCCTTTTCTTCTGTAGCTTGAACAGTCGTAGCGGTCTCAGCCTTTCCTCATAGTAGAGAAGCTCCAGTCCCTTCATCATCTCAGTGATGCTTTGCTGGATTTTCTCCAGCAGCTCCATCTCTCTCTCTTGTACTGGGGAGCCCAGAACTGGACCCAGCACTGCAGATGTGGCTTCACCAGTGCTGAGAAGAGGGTAACTCTACTATACTTAAAAATACCCTAAAATACACACCTAGTAGAAAGGGGCTGTTTTTCACAATTTACAGCTCTGTAGATGGGAAATTTTTCAGTACTATATATAAACTTAGAGGAAAGAGGAGAATCTGTCATGTTATAAAATTGCTGGCATGTAATTTAAAAAAAAAAAACAAAACCAAAACCCAAAACCCAACCAGAAAAACCCAAAAAAGCCAAACCCAAGACAGACAAACAAAACAATATGAAAAAAAGAAAGTTGCTTAGTGTTGATCTCTGCGAGTTCACATGCATATTTTCTATAGGTAGTTTCTTAGACAGAGCTGAAGTATCAGCCCCAAAACCTCTGTACGTTGGAGAGGAACGTCAACACCTACCTGAAGAGAAACCAACAGACATAGCACAAGCTAAATAAAGTTATAAAAACCAGTTCATCTTAATTCATACAGAGGCAAATTATTTTGTCACTATATTGTCATAATGAAGTAGATTCTTCCTCAACATGGGCACACTAGCTCTGTCATTTATTATCAGATCATGGCAAAATTCCCCAAAGCATGAGGTAGTGCGCCTTAGATGGACCTCTCATACAATGTTAACATATTAAAAAAAATCAGCTCAAATTAACTTATAATTTCCTGTTGAATCCAGGGAAGAATGATAGCCACATTAAGAGAGAGTTACTGAACTCGTTATGATTATTCTAACAAATATGCAAGAAAATTCTCAAAGCACACTTCACTGAGTACCCAAGTTTAGACAAAAAATGAGGAATGTCAGAAGCCAGATGCAGAAACAATGCCACTTTGAAGAATTTCTCTGTATGTTGGCTACAGAAGTGACTTGTGAATTCAAGAAGGCAGTAAGAGACACCAAGTCTCATTTCTCCTTCAGAATATAGCTTTCCAGACTTTTTCAACTTTCCAGTTCCTCATATTGCATTCTCTCCTTATCTCATATACCTGAAGATGCCACCTTCTTCAGTGCTATTTGATCCATTTAGGATGTTTAATTCAGATAATAGGTGCCTTTGCAATTTTCTAGATCTATTCTTGTTGAAGAAGTATATGAGTCATGTAAGTGGAAAGTCCTAGACATGATCCCTCAGGAGTTTGTCTCAGTCCTCTCCTACTATGCAAAGCTCAGAGACATTGATTTTACAGCTGAAAAAGGAACATTATTTGCCCTCTGTGGAAAATATATGACATTTCAAACACCTTACCGGTTTTTATTGAGACTGATTCCTACTGAGGAAGCTTTTCACAAGTTCAATCAATATTCATCCTATGGCTTAGTAAACATCTCTTACAAGTAACAGGTTGACTGGGTGAGCTTTAGCAAATTGCTGGCTCCCACTCACTGCCTAGGACACATAAAAAGGCTCACTTTGGCAGTACCAAGGGTTTGAGGAGAACCCAGATGCCAAACCTAACATGAGAGCCAGGGCTGTTGTGCTCTACAGAGCTAAGGAGGTGTGTGATGCCTCCCTTCTTAGCCCTTCAAACCATGACCACATCCCCCAAAACTGAAACGATGCAGGGGAAGAGGTTCAGGCCCTTCTGCTGACACCAATGCTGTATTAATCCCACATAGCTTCTGCTTGAGCAGCAAGCAAGGGGAAAGATGCAAGTTCCAGCTTAGATTCATAGAATCATTTAGGTTGGAAAAAACCTTTAAGATCGAGTCCAACTGTTAACCTAGCACTGCCAAGCCCACCACTAAACCATGTCCCTAAGCGCCCCGTCTACACGTCTTTTAAATACCTCCAGGGAAGGTGACTCAACCCTGGGCAAGCTGTTCCAATGCTTGATAACCCTTTCAGTGAAGAAATTTTTCCTAATACCCAATCTAAACCTCCCCTGGTACAACTTGAGGCCGTTTCCTCTCGTCCTATCACTTGTTACTTGGGAGAAGAGACTGACACCCACCTCGCTACAACCTCGTTTCAGGTAGCTGTAGAGAGCAATAAGGTCTCCCCTCAGCCTTCTTTTCTCCAGGCTAAACAACCCCAGTTCCCTCCGCTGCTCCTCATAAGACTTGTGCTCTAGACCCTTCACCAGCTTTGTTGCCCTTCTTTGGACACGCTCCAGCACCTCAATGTCTTTCTTGTAGTGAGGAACCCAAAACTGAACACAGTATTTGAGGTGCAGCCTCACCAGTGCCCAGTACAGGGTGACAATTGCTTCCCTAGTCCTGCTGGCCACGCTATTTCTGATACCACCCAGGACGCTGTTGGCCTTCTTGGCCACCTAGGCACACTGCTGGCTCATATTCAGCTGACTGTCAACCAATACTCATGGGTCCTTTTCCGCCAGGCAGCTTTCCAGCCACTGTTCCCCACCCTGTAGCATGGAGTGGGGTGGTTGTGACCAAAGTGCAGGACCCAGCACTTAGCCTTGTTGAATCTCATACAACTGACCTCAGCCCATCGATCCAGCCTGTCCAGATCCCTCTGTAGAGCCTTCGTACCCTCAAGCAAATAAACACTCCCGCCCAACTAGGTGTCATCTGCAAACTTGCTGAGGGTGCACTCAATCCCCTCCTCCAGATCATTGATAAAGACATTAAACTGAACTGGCCCCAATACTGAGCCCTAGAGAACATCACTTGTGACCAGCCACCAACTGGATTTAACTCCATTCACCACCACTCTCTGGGCTCAGCCATTCGGCCAGTTTTTTACCCAGCAAAGAGTACACCCATCCAAGCCATAAGCAAACAGTTTCTCCAGAAGAATGCTGTACGAAATGGTGTCAGAGTCTTTACTAAAGTCCAGGTAAACAACATCCACAGCCTTTCCCTCATCCACTAAGTGGATCACCTGGTCATAGAAGGAGATCAGGTTAGTCAAGCAGTACCTGCCTTTCATAAACCCATAATGTCTGGGCCTGAAAAACTGGTTGTCCTGTACATGCCATGCAATGGCACTCAAGATGAGCTGCTTCATAACCTTCCCTGGCACCGAGGTCAGACTGACAGGCCTGTAGATCCCCAGATCCTCCTTCCAGCCCTTCTTGTAAATGGGAGTCACATTTGCTAACCTCCAGTCAACCGGGACCTTCCCCAGTTAACCAGGACTGCTGATAAAGGATTGAAACTTGTTTGATGGGTAAAGCTTGATTCTGCTGCAACTTTCAAAGTCCAGAGGGAGATGGGTATGCTGTGAGCTGGTGTAGTTCTTGAAAAGCTAAACTCACTAAAACAAGACTGTGGAGAGCTAAGAGCAAAGAAAGATCCATGCTTTTTTTTTTTTTTTTTAGGTAAAAACCATAGCTGAGCTCAACCAAAAACATCCTTTTCTCATTCTGTGCCGGAAGCAAGACCACAAAAGTAATGCCTTTCATCAAAATTTCTTAACTCATTATTATTCTGCTCACATAGTTATAAGTAAATAGTCACACTTGTTCAAAAAGTATGACTGCTTATCCACTCTGTTAAGCAGAGTATCTTAATGAGCAGCTAGCGGACTGCCTTTTTTAATAAAATGTGAACCAGGAGACTGGGAGGCATTTGTGAGCAAAATTCATGTGATTAACAGGCAAAATCCTCTATGAGCTCAGAGAAGTCAACGGATTCAAACTGGTTCTGGATTTGTCCCAGTGCTCTCTATCATTTGCAGTCATAATTAACATATTTGCAAGGCTGGCTCCAATTCCCCAGCTGACATCAATTATGTCAATAGATTTGCAAGGATTAATTCTCTACAATAAATAGAAAAATGAAAATACAGTTGCCAATGTATAAAGGTGCTCACTAAATGGTTTCCAGGATATATTGTTCTTCAATGTTGTATAACTAGCCTACTTTGTTAATCTATGTCACCGGAGTTAGCTTGCTGCTCAACTAATACAGAGGTAAAAGAACCAAATCTCTATAAATACAGGAGATGCTACAGCTTCAGCAAAGAGAACTGATCTATTAAGAAAGCTTTTTTCAGATTACTTTCAACAGGCCTTGGGGGCTGCTAAGTCTGGCAAAAATGAACATGTCAGGTTCCATTGAAAATCACTGCCTGGCTAAAATAGGATTTTGACAGATGAGCCACCTGCTGTATTAATAACAACATCACAAGATTTTTTTTTTTGGTTTGTTTTATAGATGCCAAACTGTGTCCCACAGATCATTTCAAAATGGGAACAAATGTTTAAAAACAACTGGAGTTATTTTTAAAGGATCTTCCCCCTCCCTGTCACCATAAGCCTCATATAATAAATATAAGACTTATACAGCAAAGATTTCCCCTTCCTTCTGTTTTGGCTCCAGGGAACATCTACAGAAAAATAAAACTAAATCTACAGTGTGAGGGAATCAAAACCGTAAAATGTGGGCAGCATTACCGGAGAGACTGCTGAAAGACTAGGCACAAATCTCATCGCGGGCAAAACAACAGGTACATTAACTTATCTGCAGACTGTTTTAAAACCCAGAAAAGGCACAGCACAGCATAGAGGCAGGTGGCAGAGGTCCATAGGCTAAAAGGTCACCATTTTAACATACGTGACACCTGGTAACCTGCATTCCAGTCCTACAGTCTGCCAGACCCCACTGGGCCAGTGGCAGAGTACAGTTGATCACAGGGAGGTCTGCACTATTTAAATACAGCACATAGCATTTCTTGTCATTTTTGAGACTTCTATCCCAAACCCACCAGACACTGAGCCATCAAACTTGGTAGAGCAAACCATTTACCCACCATTCAAAGCAGCTGCCTCTCAGCTGGACCAAAACAGTTGTTTACAACTGTGCAGCAACAGCGATAGCTTCAGACTGGGAAAGGGAGGAATGTATCTCACATTCAGTTGAGATGCAGTGGGGCAATTCACAGGCAGGTGTCAAAGAGATAACACAGAATGGATGGGGAGTCATGAAACTCAAAGTCAGTGTACCCATTCCTATATTTTGTTTTGAGGAAACTGTTGAAAACATATTTGAAATCTCTGTTAATGTGACTGCTAGCTGTGGCACAACTCATAGGACGGAGCAGAATAGTTCTGAGAAAAAATCTGATGGCTAACCTTGCCTCCCCTGTTGCCATTTGGATAAGTTAGTTCTTGTGAGTGACTACCGCTCGCAGCAGTTTTCTTCACCCATTCATGAAATTAAAAAAATAAAAAAGACATTTCTTTTACTTCTATTTAAAATGTATAAAAGCCAGCAAAATAATATTTCTAGCTACTGCTTTCTTAGAAGAGTAATGGACTAACAGAGAACTATGTTTTGTCTACTTTTCCCAATCACTTCTTATCTTTCAATTTCTAAACCATCAAAAATACTAATTACTTTATAAAACATTTCTTTGTAATTCACTCTTCTGTACATATATCTATAATCACTGAACTGAAGTTAGTATTGAAGAAAATAATCTGACAGTCAAAGAGAAGGCTACAATTCAAGAAAGAAATATGGGAAAAAGCAATGCAATACCAGATTTTCCGTATTAGTCTGCTTTACCAGCATAGAAATAAGGTGTGCTCCCAGAGTGACATTCATTCATCCATCTGCCCTTCAAAATACAAATATTAGATAACAACATCTTTATTCTGTTTGTCCAAAAGAGTCATCTCAACTTCTGGAGTACATACAATACCGTGAATAAGCCACAGGGCAGTCACCACCCAGAACACTGTGTTTTATAAAAAGCATTGGTTTATGGTTGTGAGGGAGGTACCGTCCAAATTGATCAAATTGCACTCAGCTAAATTGTTAGAGTTTAGCAGAAGATAAATAATCTCATCATCTTTAGAACACACTCCAGCAATGCATTGCAGTACTTTGGGTTTTCACTCCAGTCAGTACTGCCTGCCAGCAGTGGCACTAATGAATTGAAATCCAGCAGCATTTTGACTGATACCAACTTCAGCCTAGTAGAAACTGGATGGATGTAGAATTGCTTTTAAATTTGATGTGTGGTTTGAGGGGAGGGGGGGGGTGTTTATTCTTGTTTGGAGATGGCTAATTTTTCAAAATTGCTTTACAAAGAAAGATTCCTGTGAAGCTTGTTTAGAGCTGAGGTAGTTTTCAAACACCTGTTTGCCCCTCATCATCCGTGCTCAGCTCCTTTGCAGCAGGTCAGAGTGCCTTGGATTTGACAAAACTCAGGGTCTCCAGCTGGCTGCTTTCCAGATGGCAGGTCCTGCAGCTAAAACTCCTGCCTCTTTCATGGAAAAAATAAAAATTTTAATGAAACTGAACCTCATAAAAATGATAAAAATGCTCTGTGGAGAGACTTGTGTTTCCGCTTATCACAAGATATTGTAAAATTAAAGCCATCCAGCCTTTCCATTACTCTTAAGCCTATGTTAGTTCAGGAGGTAAAACAAGCTAGGTGATGACTCAGCATGAGTAAGCAACAGATGAGACTGAAGCTGGGATGAAGGTCCTCTTCTCTGTAATTCCCACTTCGTACAACAGTACTGAGACCTCACAACAAGCATCTTGGCAACACAGCCCACTCAAACTGTTTACGATCTTTGCCTCCGTCTCCTTTCATCATTCCTGTCTTAACTGGATTTATTCTTTTGCTTGAAAAACCTGCACCTGTCCTGGGTTTGTTTCCCATCTCCCCAGCCTTGAGTCCTAGTTTCTGGTCCTCTCTCACATTTCCCTGTTGATTCTCAGTTCCAGCTGCTTCTTCAGTCTGCTCTGTCCTTGACTATAATTTCCTACTGCATGATTGCCCTACCCCAGTTCTTTTCCCCATACACAACAATAAGAAGGTTGTTTTGCCCACTGTCAGCAATTAATGTATCTGAAACCTCACACTACCATCTTATCTAACTTAGCAACTGACATCCTAAGCATTGTGTGACCTAGTGGTTTAATTCGAAGACCATTAACATGGTCTGGCAACAACAGTTTGGGAACCTCTGGTGTTGACACTTAACCAAGTTCATCAGCCATCACAAAAAAAGGAAAACCTTCCCTTAACTGTCTTTAGTTGATGGATCCCCAAGGTGGAGACTGCTTTTGGAACCGCACACTTTCCCACAACTCATCGTTCCATTAACAGTGCCGGTACATTGTAGGGACTGACGTTACTCAACAAAAAAAAAAAAAAGAGGTCTGTCCATAAAGGGACAATATATCAGGGGAACAGATATGTCTTTAGTTTCTTCATTTAAAAGGTTCCTGAAATACAGAAAAACAACCAACCAAATACACAAAACAAGACACGGGTCTCTCTTCTTTGGCTGGCATATACCTAGTCTTGTTAATGACAGCTGGACTTCTAATAGCTCCCAAGGTTGGTTCCACTTACTAATCCATTTTTTTCTTCCTTTCCTGTGTGGCATTAATGTTACACTTCTTCCTGATTTCAGACAGAAAGGTGTAAACCAAGATTTTCAATTGGAAATATCCATTTTATTATGTTCCCCTGACACTAATAGACAGTTCACATACACTTCAAAGGTCACTGATATTGCTATTCTTATTTATTAATGGTCTACCATTACCAGTAAAAGTGCAGGAAAAAAAACCCCAACAAACAAATAAGATGTATTTTGCAGATGAAATAGTTTTCTATCACTTTTAATTTCAGTCACAGCTGTGTAACATACAACATATTGAGCTGAAATTTAGGACAGAAGATTATCATATTCATCATCATGTAATTGAAAAGAACTTACATGGTTATAGGAAAAAATATTTTGAATGGTCATAGNAAAATACAGTCAAGCTGACGCTGTTCATAAGTAAACCTGCCTATGAAAAAATGACCAATAATGACTAGGAGGAGAGCCAGTTGATTTAACTGATTCCTTATAAATGTCTTCATGTTTTGATGCCTTGTCCCTCCTTCCCTTTTCTTCTGTATACAGATGTTTTTAAACCACATCTCAGAGAATGCTTATTGCTTCTTGTCACCTCAAAAGTAATTAACAATGAGCTACCTTTTTTCTTAATAGCAATCCAGTTTGTTCAGCTTCTTGGGAAAAATCAGAAGAAATGAGGCAGCAGTAACGATCTAATCAAAGTAGACAGTGGTATAGAGAACAAGGACCAAAATATAAAGGTTTCACTAGGAATGTAATTATAGAAGACCTAGATCTATTTTGCAGTAAACCAAGACAGATTACTAGTACGGACATGCTAAAAATGAAACAAAAGGGATATAATTAAAGGTAGGAGAATTTCAAATAAAAATAGTACCACTAGAAAGGAAAGGAATTAAGTATTCCAGCATGAATGATTTGAATTAGGTTTGTCTTGTTTTTACCTTCAGGACAGATCTTTCTTCCTACTACATTCAAAGACTCCTAAACAAATTGGTCTAATTTTTTTACTATTTAAATTAACTTTATGTTGTTAATTAAAGTGATGGGGGGTACTATCTGACAACCTACAGGCAAAAAGAACTGTATACACAGTAACTACAGCATCTGGTTACTTCAAAAAATGACAATGCAAGCAATCTTTTCCCAAGATGTTAATTAGTTTCCAGATAAGGAAAATTACTCATGATAGATTTAAAGAGATATGATGTGGCAGAGAGGGGAGTGGATAGACGCATCATCTAGCTGTGGAAAATATGAAACTAACTCAGATACTCTGCATCCTCCTTTGAAGAAGACCAATACAGTAAGCTGTGTCGTGCATAAACTTGTGAGCTTGAAATAGATAGTAATGATGGTATTTTAATAAAAAAAAAAATACATTGAGGGGAAAAAAAAACCTCAAAAAACCCAACAGCTGTATCACGTACTCGTATGAAGAAAGACCTCAGCTCCTGTGCTCAAAACATCCCATTGTATTAGTGAAGAAAAGTTGTAGTTGTGGCACGTTGGATGCTCATCTAATTCAGACATCACGGTAAAGCTAAGGCCGATGTAGTATTAAAGATCGGCACACAACAATCAAGACCATTTTGTGGGAGCACGGGAACTACAGCAGTCGCTGACAAGTATCCCAGTTAGACAATCTAAAAATGATAATGAAGGCTGATGTGATGGGATTGCCTCATACAAGTGTATTGTTTTGTGCAAGTCCCATCCCCTGAATAAACATTTTCAAGGAGACCTACAAATTGAGAATTTCAATCAACTAGCATTACAGCAACAAAGAGATTGTAAAAACCACACACTTGGAGAATACAAGGATAAATGAAGGCAGACGCCAGGGAGATTCTTTGTATCAGGGAAAAAAAAGAAGCTTATCTGAATTATCACACTCTTCAGTACTCCTTGTCATAAAAATCTTTCAGACATTCCGGCATTTCTTGTGCAATGATCATTTCACTTTTCTGCTTAGACATATCCTGAATGCTTTGCTTAGTCTGACATGCATCCTGTTACTGCTTTGACTATCTCCTCACGAACTTTGGAATTAGTATAAGGAAGGTTTGATTATTCATTCAAGCTTACCCACTTGCATTAATGCTACTGCTGATGACAAACTATATGAGCAATACTTAA
>WAAD01026199.1:0-28829 GCA_013389945.1 Fregata magnificens
GATCCCATTTGCTAGAAACTTTTCAAATGTAATATTCTTCAATAACTTCATGCAATTCAGTAGTAGAATTGCATGTTTGCAATGGGCTCAGGAAAAGAAATTTTTTGGTTTTGAAAGCTAGTATGGGATAGCTGAAACAAGGAGAGCTTGGGCTGTTTGTTTGGAGTAGATATTATCTCTGAGAAATAAAAGCATAAGGAATGCCATCTGGCCCATGAAAATATGCCATTGAAATGATTATGGTATTAAAGAAAACAGTCTACTAAGATTTAGCAGTCTAATAAATATCATTGCTATCACTTTAAATAGGATGGCAAAACCGAGGATTTGTTAGAGCAAGAAAATTCTCCATTGTGAGAGGAACAAAATTCTTCTATGTCATTTATGGCCCCTGGTCACCAATTTAGATAAAGTCCTCAGCTGATGTAAGACTGCTAGCAACGCAAAGCTGGTGCTGAATTACCATTCCAGCTTCCCTTTTGATGGAAATGTGTGTCTGCAGTGTAAAACCTCCTACAGATTTTCAGTGTTCTGTTCCTTAGATAGCTGGTGTTTCTCTTGGCACTTAAACAACCCTGTATTCGTCTCTGGAGATATCAAAATATTGACTGTGACAGCAATGCATATATCACAAGCTGTACAAAATGAATTTGTGTCACATCACCTGTAGACCCTGATAACCATACTGATCATTTCCAGCCGTGGGAAAGCTTTTGTGCTCTGATGTGAACAAGGAATGCCTGGATGGTTTGGAAGTGATTAGAAAGTGGTTATCGTTTTACAGTGCAAGGCTGGTAGCTTTAGCATAGCCTGGTGAATGTGTATCTGCCTCTTTCAGAAACAGGAGATGAACTTTGACCAAAAGGAGCATACCAATTACTTATGCTATTCCTACCTGGATGATGCTTTTGTGGCCAGGAAAGTGTGTTAACGAATCCTTTTCTGCCTGAAGGAAAGAGAAGAAATTACTGACAAAGTCATTTCAGCTGTACATACAGAAAATATGGGAAACAAACAAAACTGTTCTCACTTATTAATTTAATACTGGACTCTGGGCAAATGAGTGAAATTCCTGTTTTCAAATGTGACGTTCATTTTTAGGTCCTCCACACTTTACAGGTATCTAATATTAGCCATTTGCTTTTTCTGAACTCAAGAGGATTGAATACCTGCTTTTTCCATTAACTGCTACTTAAAGTACACTCTAGATTTGTAGACACACACCCCCCCGAAAGTCAAGTAATGAAATTGGAGACATTTTTCAAATATGACTTTTAATTTCCTGCATTTCAATGTCCCCATCTGTACAATGGCCATCCCAGCTGGATGTTGAAGAGGCTTGTCAGCTTAGCAGTGAGCTGGAAGTCATTAGTACTGTTCTCAGATTGCACTATAAAAACTCAGGAGAGGAAAAGTCCATGGTAATTCCCTTTCCCCCATGGAGCTTTTTCCTTGCTGCTCTGTCAGGGGAAAGACTGAATTTCTGTTGCCCTTCAATGGACTTGCCTCTAAATCTCACAGATATTGGGCCCTATGCAGAAACTCTGAATATCCATGGCAGTTATGTGCCACTGGTGACTGTGTAAATCTTGTCGGCACATCCTTAAGGGGTCTGCACTGTCCACAAAAGGATCCAGTGGAAACAGTGAATATCTGCTCACACTGTACTTCTCCATCCTTTTATGCCCATTCATCAGCATGGCCGCAGACAGAGAGGAATATGTTTTAGTGGAGTGGCCTCTACTCAAATACACATAATTGGGGCTCTCCATGGGGAGCTTTTGTAGGCCCATATCTGTCCCCTACAAAATGGTTGTGATGTTGGCCATGTAATGTCTACTTGTGTATACAAAAAAAGTCCCACTGCTCACCACTTGTCTAGTGAAGTAAAAATGACAGTCCCCTGACTGAAAACATTTTTTCCTGGGTTTTTCTCTTCTGTGGATATAAATCACACTTAACAACAAATACAACAGAATGTAATCTACTGTAATCCAATCTCTAACTTCAGCAGCCTGAGGCAAGGTCCTCAAATGCTCATCAGAAGATCTAATGGAGTTGGCAATAATATTAGTACAGCTGTTTTCATTCCTCTCATTCCTCGAGAAAGCCAGTTTGGCTTGTCCCTGCTCTAAGTGAAAATTAGAGCAATTCCAAGGCTATTTCAGATCTGCACTAGCTTCACATCACTCTTTGAATGGCTTTTGCCAATAAAACATAAGATGAATAAACTTCACAACATCTCCTCTTCCCATACCATGGCAGGCACTCAAAACCCAAACAAAACCCGATATATCAAGAACATAAATAAGGTGGTATTGAGCTGGCTGTGCTAGCTATGCCCCTGCCACAGATTCCTCCCAAAGGGGAGAGACTCCTTCTGCCTATTTCCAGCAGTTATCCTGGTCTTTAGCACCACACAAGGGCTGGATCAAGAGTTGAGAGTTTGTCCAAAATACTGGAAATGAGCTATATGTAGATAGCAAATAATGATCCAGAAGTCCATGCTCAGGTCAGCATGTTGACTGGCTTTAAAATGAAAAGAATGTGTTTTTTCTGACTATATGGGAAATGTTATTTAAAAAAAAAAAAAAAACTATAGAAGCAATTCTCATTCCTCAAAAGCCTTTGTCAGAAGATGGTACCACTACATCAGACATCAATCACTAATGTCAAGTCCCAAACATTAATGGACAGCCATTCCAAGAAAAAATCATCTTATAAAACGTGTTTGGAAATACACTACACAAAAATGTAGTAATGATAAAACACTAAAGGAAATTGTAGAAGCTGCCTACACACCCAGGAAAATTACTTCTTTTGCAGGAAAAATGTGTTGTTTTGCTATTTAATTTTATGCCCTCTCTCATTAACAAAACATCCCTGGATATCCATATTCATAGGAATACTCTGCCTGCTGTTGAATATGAAACACAGATCATTTTGCCTTTCTAGCTAGGCCTGTCTTTGTAAACCTCAACTTTCATCTATTTTATTGACCTGCATGTGTTACTCAAATACCAAGAGTAAAGATAGTTTAATATTGCCACATAATTTGCAGTGTCAGACTGCAAAAACTATGTTACTGTTATAAAACAGCCCAGGAACTCAGCTATAATGGAAAAATAATAACCCACCAGGCTCAAGAAACAGACACATTCAGCCGATGTTTAGGAATATTATCAACTCCTAAAAGCCAGCATCTGAACATAAACGGCAAAAGATCCATGTATTCTTTTCAGTTCCTCTAAATGTTATTTTAGATGATGGTGATTTTTCTCCCCCCACGTTTTCTTAGAGTCTTTTTGCACTCTCACAGTATACATTAGCATTTCAATAAAAATACGATAAAAACTCAGAAGGTCTGAACTTGATGGATGAGGATGCAAAGAAGGGTGAAAAAGTGAATGTAAATGTGCCTTTTTCTGCTGATCTGCTGCTGAACTACCAATTTAAAGGGGTATAGTTCAAAATTGTAGAAAGAATTGAATTTTAATAGAACTAAGTATATGCCTCTGATACTTTAGAAAAAATATTCTTTAAAGCAAATGGGAAAAACAGGTATTTCCTGTGTAATGTAACTGTCCAAAATATACCATTCATTAATTCCATTACAACATGATAACTGCAAGTTGATGAGCTATTTATTTAAATAACATTTGGACCACTTGTCTTTTTAAAAGTCAGTATGTGTTTTGGTGCCCTTAGGAGCAAAATTTGTTCCCAGACCACAAGTATGTTGGAAAAGATATTTCCTTCCAAAAATCTCTATCATTATTTTAACAGCTTTTGAAGACCCTGAATCCATCTCAGACTTGCAGCCCAAGTTTTACGGCCTATTATTTTGAACACATTGAAATTGCAATGCTATAAATTTTAATGCTAAATGAAAAAAATATGGTCACATCACATTAATATTACCAGCTTTAGTATTCAGAATTTTTGCACTGGTTTTTTTTATAACACACTTTCAGTATGTAATTCAATGTCTTTAATTTTCTAGTTATACCTAAGTAATTTCCATCAATTCATTCCCTCACACCAAAAGTGTTGTAGTACAAAAACTGATACACATATATTTAATTTGAATAGGAAGTTATTTCATGACATTAATAAAACTGATATTGAAGATCATTGTAACATATATACACAAAGAATAAAAGTAATTCAAACATAATATCGTTATTTTCTTCTGATCTCTCAAGATGTAAATGTGCAATTAACCTGCACCGCATTTTTTAAAGAAAAAAAGACTACTTCTGGGCTGTACTCTGTTGGGTAAGAGGGCATTTGGGGTCAAGCTGGAAGCTGTGCATTTGAAGCAGTATGCACAGAACAGCTAGGCACCAGAAAGTGCAGTGGGAGGCCTGCAATTCTGCTACAGCTGCTGTGGACACAAAGGTCATGCACAGGAAACTGTCAATAAATCTGACAGCTGACCATGCATTTCCAGATTAATGTTCATAGTATATATACTGTTAAAAGGAACACAAATATCTCTTGACTCCTAATACATTTTGCTATCCCCCAAATTTGGGTCTTTATACATGCCCACAATTTAAATCCTTCAAATGCTTTAAATGGGATTTATATTGATTAAAATGTACCAAACTGAATAAAGCAGAACATGCAGAATATCCCAAAAAGGCAATACAAAGAGTTTTCATAAAGCTTGAGAAACTGAAGAAATCCAAGAGTGATAAAATTAAGAGACAATGGTTGAGATCTGAAACAGCATTACTGAGATTATATCCGTTTAGAATTCATTTTGTTAAATGCAAGTAATTTTAGAACTAAAATGGTTTTTTTCTTCAAATTAGATTTGCTTTGTAGATTTCTTCAAGAGTCAGTACAAGTCTAAGTCTGAAGAAAATCAGTCTGCTAATTTTAAGTTAAAAACATTTAAAGCAGCAAATCCTGGGTCTGATTCATGTCAGAGTGGACAAGTTCAAAGCTAGAGGCTCCAAATCTCCCAGCATGTCTTTAGCTTTGACTGATTCTAACAATGTTACACGTACATTAATATGAAAGGGATGTAGTCTGAAAACGCTGGGTCATTTTTACTGTTTGGACAGCTAATATTCGAAGTACAATATGTGCCAAAAAAGCTAGTCTTTAAGATAGATAGCTATTACTTTTTTAAAATGTTTAAGTATTTAAAACTGGCAAGCAAGTCAAGTAAAAGGACAGACAGACAACAGTACAACTAAATGGTCAATAACAAATCACCGCCTCATACACCCATGGTATTATTTTACTTTCATTAAAACTAAATTAAACCCAAACTTTTTTCTCAACCCAAACAATAATAGTAGTCCTCAGCCTGTCTACTTTTGCAATAGATTTTCCCAGAAGAAAATGGGGGGTATTTTTTTTTCTAATAAGAAATAATATATTCTTTCACCTCAAATTAATTCAGAATTGATTGATGAGAAAATTAAACCTTGGGCAGAAAGCAATTGTGGATTTTTTTTAGCCAATAGGGAAATGCTGTACAAAATTACGGTGTGCGGAGACAGCTGTTGCTATGGAAACTGTTTTGCAACCTTAAATGTGACAGCAAGTACCAGGTGTCTGCTGTAATGAGACTTTAAGGTAATTACGAAATGTAAATAAAGTTTGCTGCCACAGTCATTTAGCAACAACGATGGACTGAAACCAGGTATCATCTCGAGGCCTGAAGGACAAAGCCCTCTCTGGATAACATGCTGGGGAGAAGGTGCAGTGCAGCGGTGGCCAGTGCACAGCTTGCAAGCCACACAGGCCTCCAGAGAGGCCAGGCGCTGCTGAACAGCCCCTGCTCCCAGCCCCAGTGCCCAAGGGAAGGATCCAAGCTGGCCTGTATGGCGGGAGTTACAGAGCATGACTGCATGGTCAGCAAAGAAGGACACATCTCTGGGAGAAACAAGACACAGAACAGCCACCAGACTTCACCTTTTGTCACTTGCCTTCTGCAGCACCCAGGAAAATTTCTTTTGCTCTCTTTGCTGGCTGCACTTTGGGGATCCCGTGTACGTTCCTGGCTGGTGATCAGAGATTGACACCAAGGTTCACAGGGAAATGGGGGAGAGGCTGAGGACCTGTGATCTGTTTAGATGTGGTTCTTGCTACACTAGTTTCTGCAGTATAGCATACCTTTGAGCTGGGCGTGGTTGACACTGATTCTGGGAAGCCCGTACAGAGAATCCAAATGCACTGGGTCCTTTGACAGTGCTGTGAGTTAGGGGAGCATCCTAGAAAGGATTATCCTAAAGAGGGCACACCTCATATGTCAGGACATGGGAATGCAGAAGTTTGGGTAAGTAAGCAGCATGGTGATAATGGAACAGAGGAAGAAAGGAGATAGCACTAGGGCCTGGCTTTATAAGGCATGGAGAGTTGTGTAAGACAACTTACATAGGGATAGTGGGTTCTTGGTTATGGGAGAGGTTCAAAGTGTAGTGGGCACCTAAATGAATTAGTAGATTTTGGATACATGAAGACTGAGCAGTGAAAGTCTACAGAGCCCTCTGTTTGGCTGTGTTGAAGAAAGTGGTTCTCTGTCCCTGACCTCAATCACTTAGCAGAGAAACGACATGCCCTTTAGAAAGGGCATCTGTTTTCACAGCAGAGGCAGTGTGAAGCTCACACAGCTAACTCACTTCTACCTTTTCCCACAGATACTCACAGGGGCCCAGCCTTTCCAGTCCTGAGCAGCAGATCTGCAAGCAGCTAACCAGCACATCAGGCATATAGGATCCACAAGCTGGAGAAACCACAGACCTACACTGCAGCTGAAGGAGAAGGGAAGCACCAGTAAGTAGGGCCCTACATTCAAAGGAGCCCAGCTGCAAGGACCGCTTCCCAGCTACAAGTATGCATTTCCTTTCAGTACTGACTCAACTTCTTTAGGATGCTGAGAAATAGTAACAGATAGTTTCTCCCTATGCCCTGCCAGTATTACATATCAAAATTAACCTACTGCTTTTATGAGTTATTTTAGAAGACTATGATGCATTTATTTTTGCATTTAAGTGATGTAATCCAATTTCCAAGGCTCCAGTTCTTAAAACACACTTCAGTAACTGGCACTATGGAAGTTACTCACATGAGCATTGCCGAGTCAGAGCCCAAATCTGGCATTGTTGAGAAGTCAGTTGAATTTTCCCTAAATCAAGTCATTTTGGTAGATACATCTTTATAACCTTTTCCTTGAAGAAGACTCTAAGAAGTTCCTCTTCGGAAATTTCGCTGCATTTCTATTAGACACTTTTGGGTTTCTTAGCTATTCAAACCAGTGCTCAGAAATTCTGAACAGGTACATGTTCACAGAGCCATCTCAGAGCCACCTCTCTTACTCCAGAGGAAGAAAAGGGTTGGCTGTAACACTGACTTCATCTCTATCGAGGGCATCCCACTCCAGGAAATCAGCAGAATGGGAAGCTCAGTCCCATCTGCCTTCACCCCCCTGCAGCACAAACTGACCACTGTAACCAGCCTGGAGACTACATTAAGGGATGACTCCTCAGATGCCAGCAGTTACAATGTCCTGGTTTTGCTCAGACATTTCTAAGCCAAGTGCCATAACATTAATGAACTGACATTGAAAGACATCCTTTATAAAAAACAAACCCACTTAAAACTTATGCAAGAAAAAACTATATTCTTCAATATGAAATTTCCCAGCATTCCCACTTGCTATAGAGAGTCTCTGGTTGCTGCCTGCAGAAATTTGTTTCTCATTACAATCACATGAACACCAAACCACTCAAATGATTGCATTTCTTGAAATGCATGCGACTGCTTCCAGTCAGTTAGTGTACGTTTCTAAGAGAAGCCCTAGAAGTCATGCCTTATATTCCAGACACGACATCAGAGGAATTTGACTAGAGCTTTACAACACAGTATCAGAAAGTCAAGTAATGGTAACCTTGACAAAGAGCCAACACTAAAAAAAGCAAAAGCACATTCATATGTCCCTGTAGTGCTGGGGGGGGATGTAGAGGGGGAAGAGGTGCAGTGGAGCATAGTCATTTATCTCAATTGTTGTCTGCTTTTCCTAAATCAGTTTTGACAAGAATTACATCTCATAATGTCCATTACTCTCTCAGCCTTGTTGGGTTTGGTTCTCTCTCTCCATATTAACAAGTTCATCCACATCTCCCTAAACCACATTTCCTGCTACCACTGAAAAAGAGCAAACCCTGGGCTGGGTGGACCATCAACACTCACACATGCTGTTCTCGCAAAAGAGCAACAAGTGGTGCTTTTCCCATTGAGCACAGGAGTGCCCCAAAGGGAAGGTGTTTTTTCCTCAGGAAGTTCACAGGTGTGGGGAGCACTGGGTTCCAGGCACAGCCAGGAGGCCTTATTTGCAAGTGATTCACATGATTTTAACACGGCATAAACATACAGCAATAGAAAAAGCAGGAATAGGGCAGAGATCATTTCTGTCTGGGCAGTTTTCTTTAAAGAGAAAAAAATTGTTTTCAAATTGCTATTGTAAATTGTTAAAAATTTTATCTTGCCTCAAATACATGGTGACCCTTTCTTGATATCTTTGCCCTTAGTGGAGTTATGGGACTCATAAGCTATTGCATATTTGATTGCTTCCATATACAAAGAAATAAAACATTTTATGTTTTTAACATCTATAAGTGACAGAATTCTAACCTAAAGATAATTACTCATTAATTGGGCTATTTTGCTAAATGAGGGAACATACATTTCTACCGTGATGCTGTCAGGAACACAGCAATAGAGAGACTTTAATTTCACACTGCAAAGAAAAAAAAAGGCTTCAAAACTTTTTTGCAAAAAGAGAAAGATATCCCAGCACACTGTATATTATAGCACCACCTTGAAGATACCATTTGGTTTAATGCAGCTATTAGGTTTGTTCTCCTCTTTCTCTGTCTTTCAATTCTCACCTTGTGAAGGTCCATCCTAAAGTGAAAATACTAACAGCAACAATCATTCCTCAAATTGCTTTGCCTTTAACATGACATTTTTCAACAGAGAAAAGCTATAGCTTTGCCTTAGCCTTTCTATGCCTTAAATATTCAAGCATTGCCATGATCAGAATATCTTCAATGACAATTTGTTTTGTTTATTTAAATTTAGCCCTACAGGGAAGAGACTTTTTACTGCCATTGGGTTTTTCATTTGTAGAGGCTAGAACAGGAGAACAAAATACACAGCTTTATGTCCAGCTACTGGTCGGAACGTCGATTTCTCCTTTCAACCACATGAGTTATCATGTTCCAATGAATGAGAGTGAAAATACTTTTCCCTGATTTGACGGTTTTCCATTTGTTTTGCTATCTAGATCTTGATAATTCAATAGTTCTCCATTGTTTTAGATGAACAAGATCCAAAATATTGTCACTGAAGAAGAATGAATTATGGCCATTCCTGTCTGTTTCAATGCTTTTCAGACCCTGTTTAATATTGGATTTGCATAACCAGTGTCACCCAATCTCAAAATATACTCTGCTTTAAAGGAGTTTAGTTATCCAATTAACTCACTTTGGGCAATAAATGTTAAATGGCAGAGAGAGATGAGAGTTTTATTCAACAACAGAGAACGAGAAAAGATCTTTAAATGTTATTCAGTGCACCAAGAGTTTTACGACTGGATCATATTGATGAAAATTATTTATATGGTATAATTAAGTTCAGCAAGTCATCAAGAACGCAGGTCATTGTTGCTGCATTAGTCAATCCTGAAAGGGAAACCAGAAAATTGGATAATACAGAATAACCATAATAAGCTATGAGATGGCCAACTAAGTGACCAAACCTGATAGCAAGTAACATATTGGAAGCACTAAAGTAGCAAAAGATCACAAAGTTGAAATGCATGAGGAAAATTAAAACTGGATCTACAGAAGGAAGATTATGACCTAATTTTTTTTCCTCTTCACTACTGAAGTGGTAAGTATAAAACTACAACAGAAGAGTACAAGAATCTCTGGAAAGCATCTGGTGCTGTTCTACCCAACAAATTCATTTATGAGGGCAGAGGTCATCAGCCAGAAGAAGAAATTTGGAGGCGCACAAATTATAACATAAGGACAAAAATTTTCACATAGCATAAGACAAACAAAACAATGAACTGGATCTGTGTTGGACATGGCTAACGTGACACCAGAACATTTTCCTTTATAAGTGGATAAACAACGATACCGTGTAGTTCTGCAAAAGAAACAGCTTTGTTATTTAGAAGATGTCTTCTGTGTAGTTCATAGGCCATATTTCAACATTTTCTTAGTGTGAATTAGACACTCAGTTATCACAGCACTAATAAATGGAGATGACAAATTTCTCAGTTGTTTGCAGTCATGTTTTCCTGCATCCTCATTAGCTCTTATGAGCCTGTGTGAGATACTTTTGGGAAGATCACATAGTTCAATACCTGATCTTTCCCTTGGGACATTTCTGTCACTTAGTTTTGAGACAATTCTCATATTTAATTAAATTCACCAGGAAACATTTAGATGTGTACATCTCAACCCATATAAATTAAAAATATAAATAGGAAAACACTGCAGCATTCTGTCTGTCGTCCAGCCTCTTATCCCTCTCAGCTGCCTTTCTGTAATTCAGTGTTCTCTGCTAGTGTTAAAGGTTCCCACATGGACTGCAGTTTTCCTCCTAAATATTCCAGCATCACCTAATGTCCTAGACTTTCAATGGTTCATCAGATGGAGCTTGAATTGAATTTAATTTTCGTACAGTTTATGTTTCTTAAAACCACTTACGCCATGGAAACATTTTTATTCTATTGTTTCCAACACAGAAAGAAAAGCCAGTTCAAGGAAAAACTTACAAAGTACAAAAAGCAAAATCTATTTGGAAAGACAAAACTGCTTTTTGTACACAACCTAACAATAAAAATCTAAAATCTAAATATGAAACATAAATAGCATCTATTTCAGTAGTACTGCACCCTTTGACAAGAAACTTTGTATAAAGCAGCACATTTCACAGCCTCCCCTTGCCATACTTCCTACATCATTATGTCACACTACTTATAATTTCTGAGTTTTATTATAGGAGAAAATGGTCCAAAAACCATATGGATATACATCATGAATTTCTCTCATATGGACTATGGTTCTCGTTATTTTTATTCATGATTCTGAGAGAGGAACTATTACAGCAGCCAGATATCAAGATGCGTGTAAAAAATCCATGTCCATATTTGCCAATCACAGCAAAATAAACAGGAATTACACTGAATTGGTTTTGATGAATCAAGAAATTGGTAACATGGCATGCAGCAGAAAATTCTGGTTCGCTGGTTATTGGCACAAAATTCCTGAACTAGGAAGCTGGAAAGACAACTAAAGTCATCTGGAAACTCCAGATAAACCAGACAAACACTTTCAATTATGTGTTTGACTTCTAGTTTGCTTACTGTCTCCAGAACTGGAAGCTAATGCCAGTGGCATAGATGAAATAAAAAGTGCCTTATATTTGCTGCTAATCTAACTCCATTGAAGCCAATTAGTTAAACTAATCTGAATTTGCTCCAAGGCTTTATCACTTCAGCCTTGTCTTTTTTAATAAATCAAACATTATTAAAGAGAGAATTCCATAAACTTACAGTGGGGTTATTTGGGATATATTAAAAAGAAATTCATGACAGCTCACAAGTTTGCCCTTTCACTTAAAAAAAAAGCATAACATCCTCCAACCAATGAAATAGAGTGAAAGAAAATTCAGGGAAGATAGTTTGAATTCATAGATTTGCTAAGTTTATAAAACAGATTTTATGCACATAGTACTACATAGACTGAAAATTCTTGGATTACTTGAGTTAATTCATACAGCAAAAAGTTATAAGGTTATGATTCTGGAAAACTTTAAAGTATTACTGAAAATATATTAGCAAAATTAGGGTTTTTTGTTCAGTTGGTTAAAGACTCATCATGAGGATATAAACTAATCTATTTTTCTCCCGTAAATCAAAGAGGGAAAAAAACAATCCACCTGAAAAAAATTACCATGAAAAAGACACAAACATTCAAATAGGTAGAATCTGCTGCAATTACAGTTATCCCAGACTGCTGGGTGCTGGGCAGAGAGAGGCCACCCTGCAATTACTCCATATGCTTACCTCTAGCAAATTTGTGGGGATGGGGGAGTGTTCAAAGATTATTTTGCAGATTCTATGTATCAATAAAAAAAATCTCCTTATGTGTCACATCACCAGTGATACAATCTGGTATTTCAGTTTAACAGTTTGGTTTATTGACTCTTCAAACATTATACCCACAAAATGGATAACTAAAGAACAAATGTTTGTCTCTTCTTCGGTTCTTTTTCACATCTCTGCCAGTAATGTGATCACAGTCAGGCAGCGTGGACACAAATGGAAATCCTAACTAATGGTCATGAAATGATTAAATGTCTTCAACTGTTATTTCTAAGTTTTAGTGAGATTTTCCAGTTCAGCTCTTATTACTGTTCTTAAACTCTAAGAGATCAATTGAAAAGGGAAAACTCAAACACAAGGTCTTTGACCCAAATTGCTTGCAGGTAATTAGGATATCAAAAGTCCACAATAATGGGTACAGTACTATTCCTTTCAAAGAGTACCTAACAATGAATGTTTGATGATACTCGCAGCTCTAACAGAAAAGTTCAGTGTGAGGACTCTAATTCTGCTTTTAAGACTGCCATAGTTAGTACTATCATTGGGGTGGGTAGGGAGGGGAGACCTTAAATGAGCTTTTTGTTGCAATGAATAGCAATGAGTTTGGTAGCTCCTACAGACAGACAAGCTCATTAGTCAGAAGAGCTCAGCAAAGCAATGCTATTTTAAAGTTCAGTGACTCTGAGCAATGGTCAAAACAATGTGGAATCACCCCAATAACAAAGAAAGATGACCTGATTCAAGCATGCCTAGACAACCTCTCGGAGTTCAGAACCTCTTCTAGCTCACCCACCTGGACAAGGTAATTGCTCTGCCAAGTGGCCCAGAGCTAGCCAAGGGTAGCAGCCTTTCCCACAGAGGGGCTGTATTAGATCTCTGCAGGTCTGAGGATCTTAGCCCAAGCTTTACTGATATTCGTAAATCAACTTTCTTTTCTTCTGAGAACAACTGGAAGTTGTATTTGCTTTGCTCATTAATGTATAAATTCTAGTAATGCCTTCAGTGAAGATCTTTCATTTATAATCATTGTAGGTTTCATGCCCTTAACCCAGAGCATAAAATTGAGATTTTTTCAGAGACATTTTCACCTCCATATTTTCATTAACAACCTCCCTTGGGAGCATAGAGTTTTCAGTAGTTCTGCTCTGCAAACAGGTTATGGATCTACAACAATTTCCTTCTACATATCAAAAACATTTTCATGCAGGAGCCAAAACTAATATTATTAAAAGTATAATAATGTATTTATCTGAATACTTTCTATGTTTCCCACAGCTATTTGCTCCACATACAGAAATGGTTTTCCCACCCCAACAATTTCACAAAGGTCTGGTTAATGCCATTCAGAAATTACTATCTCCCTGACCTTTCTTACCTGCATTAACTTCTCCTGGTTTAGTCTGCATTTTTATATGCTGAAACACCTAGGAGGTATGCTGTAGTGGCTATAAATAGCCATTTTCAATTATTCTTTCTCTGACCTTTCTGTGTCTCATTCTTGCCAATGTTCCCTCTCAGGGCAGCCAAATGACATTTTTGTCAGTAGTTTTTTGGATGTACTCTCTTCTCTCATTTATGCTTTTGATTTTTTTCTTATGCAAAAAATCTCAGTAAACCTTCCCAATTAAATTATAGATCTTCTTTTTGTTAATCAAGAACTAGTGCTCCACATGCAGCTTCCAATTTATAGCTTATATATATATACCTACTGTACACCGCCTCATACAGTTCCTCCATCTTTGCTCTTTTTCCACCCTGCTACACTCTTTATATCCTATCTTTCTGACCCTGTTTTGTATGGCCAAAAAGAAATTCAAGACTCTCCTGTAATATTTTAAAGTTTCTATTCATTAACAACTCTTAGTGTATGCTGATTTGTCTAAAGTGTCCCCTACTTTGTTTTCTAAGAAAAAAATATTTTAGAGTTAAATGTACAAGTGCATAGAGAAATTAGTGAAAATCTCTATCCTTCCAGCTCTTGCAAGAGGATCTTGAGTGAGAAAAAGACCTGGAAGCCATAGCTTGCAATTAGAAGTGTACTATTTTAAAAAATTCAATACATATAAACTTGAAATAAACCAGTGTTTTCCACTGCAAGCACTGCCTGATCTGTTTTCTGATTTCAGCACAATAAAAAGTAACAATGTAATATTCTTGAATAAGAGCTTAAAAACAGAGGAGTAAAGTTATTTGCAAATGTTTATACATAGAGCTATAAAGTGTAACTCTTGCAAACTTAACCACCAAAGCACATCCCTGGTATAAAACTATACTACACACAGTCATCTTTTTTAGTGGAAAGCTTATTCAACATTTGAAGCACGAAGGAGACATCAATTTTGAAACATTTAACATGTTTGGAACAGTCTATGGAAGCAGAAGTCAGAAATATGCACTGTAGATGATACTGGGTGGAGAGAACTGATGTGAGGATGAGGAAGCTTACAGATTTAGCTTGAAAAAGTTGAGTGAGGATTTACTTGCGGATTCCCTCATTCTTTTATGAATCCATTAATGCTGCACACACCCACACAAACAACAGTTAAAACAATCGTTTCCATCCAACAGAGGTTTGTGTAAACCTGGGAGTTTAATCTTGTGGTCTGTGGACCCCTGGCAGGGGCTCTGCAGTATTTGTAAAAGGTCTGCAATATGTAACCGAGAGTAGAAAGCCCATTATCAGTAGGTTTAAACTTGCAATACAAGAAACCAAACTTTCACTTTAAAAACGAGTGGTCCACAAGTGGAAAAAGGTTGGAAATCACCGATATGTCAGGCAAGACTCACAATGTGGGTCACAATTCATGACATATAACATTACACTTTTTCCCTTAATATTATGACAGTAGTCTGTGAGGAGACGATAGATCAGAATTTGCCTATAAAATTGTCCTGATTCTCTGTCAATATGTACCAAGCAGTTCAAATGACAACAACCACATCCTAACATCTATTACTTTTATTTAAGTTTATATGTGCTCTGCAGGGTGAGTACATGATGTAGTTACCATACTTGCCATGCTTCTTGGGGAAAAAAAAAGTTACAGAAAGTAAATAAGATCTATACTATTTTCTTTTAAAGCTCTGGACAAAACTGTAGCTGACAGCTTAAATTTGACAAAAGTTACTGCAAATGTTTGAGATGTTCTGTAGTTTAATTTTACATCTCCAAATCCCTGACCTAAGTAAAAATCTGTACACTTCAAAATTCTTTAAAGATTGCTTCTAGCATTCTTCAGAGAGCAAGTTTTTCCCCCTAGGACCATACAGGCTGATGAATAATGACCTTTTTTACACTAAGACTGCACATCAAGTCTATTGATAGAAGATACAACAGGAAATTCAGATTTGGCTTCCCTTCTCAGCTGATCAACAAATACAGCAGGATGACAGTTTACAGACTTAGGTTCACTCTAGAGAACACCACAAGGGATTTAAGCTTTCTGCAAATCTGTTTTAAGGCTACTTTATAATGAAGGCAACTCCTCTATTTCTTCAGTTTTGCAAGACTTTTAAATTCATATTTGTTTATTGTACAATTTTTTTAAATCTCTGATTTCAAGCCCTATAGTAGTGAAATAATATCAATGGGAGACCTTCCACAAAACCAGAGGCGTTACATGTGCTTATGCTAGTGATTCATAGAAAAGGTTCCTTTTATTGGGAGAGCAAACAGCCCAACAAGACATCAGGGAATACATTCAAGAGATGACATTCTGCCCAAGGAATAAAACCTGAGGCCTTGACATTTTCTCATCATTAAGATTTCATAGAGCCATTTGTAAAAGTCAGGGACATCAGTCCTTGCATGCTGGCCCTGCTCCAACTTTTGTAATTACTCCCCAACAGCTTAAGTTCCCCTTTGACTTTGAAATATCTTCCTGTTCTCTGTACAAAACCCCTACCACTTTTTCTTTGCTTAATATCTCTGCTTTTTGTGGAGGTTCAGACTCGTATACCTTGACTTCAAGATTGAAAATAAGCTTTATTGCTTTGTACGCCTCTCACTACTGGAAAGGCTGTAATGTCTGTGGATCCATAACCTGCTCTGGTTTCTCACTAAAGGATGGCCCATGGAGTGCCAGTGAAACCAAAAGGTGCTCTCAGTCACACTCAAATGATTTCCATTAAAGCAATGGGTTAAATTTACTCCTAATAGTTCAGTCCAGGGAAGCAGGACTCTAAAATGCTGATGAAAGAAGCCATAAGGAAAACAAAGCCTCTGAAATCCTTGAAGCTTAATTCCCAGTGCAGGAAGGCATAGGAAGAAGGACTTGAGGAGCTGGGCTCCAAAGCAGAGGGAGAAAGGATTGAGCTTCAGTTCAGTCCCTGTCCATGATGCTTCCAATGGGCTTGTATGGAAGAAAATTATCTTTTAATAAATGTTAATAGGTGAACTCAAGTACAAATAACAATTTACTAATGTAACCCAAGCAGGCTGGCTATAGGCTGTGAACTGCAAATACAGTTGTTACAGAGCAATTTTTTTTCTTGTTTTTTCTTCAAGCCTTATGCCTTCCTATCGCTGTTTTGAGATTTGTATTTCCTCTGTCCTTCCTTGCAGCCTCCTTTGTACAGTTGCTTTAAAAATCCATGTACAGACACTGGCCTCACTACTGGTACAGATAGCTTTGGAATCAAAGCTCCAAACTCTTCCAGACATAACTACAACAAATATGCATGCAAGTTTGGACATAATTATATTTATCGCACTTGTGGTTTTGTTTGATTTTTAATACTAGATTTAATGAAAATAGTATTTGCCAGAAAAAATCCTGCAAGCAGAAAGAGAACTCCAGGAATTACCATGAAGTTCTGTTTTGCCCTTTGGCCCCACCACAGACAGGGCCTGGATAATCCCCATGTGCTTCTGGATTTCACTGTAAGATTTTAATTTGCAGATAATGAATTTGGAGGGGCTTAGATTTGATGCAAAACACTCTACTCCTGAAACACGTCTGCTGAGATCTGGAAGTCACCTTCTCCACACAGCAGTAACCCACTTAGCTATAACAGCAGCCCTTACACTTACGAATATGAGACATTCAGTTAATCTATAGCACCTCTGTGAAGGAAATAAATATTTTACAGACCAAAATACAGTAAAAATGTTAAAGATCACGCTCTACTGCTTTGCACAGTATCTCGCAGTACGTAGTCTCCTCTGCAGTCATCAGAACTACTCCCAGCACAAGAAAGGCTCTGAGCTTGAGGCAGTCCTACGTGGCTGGCCAAGGTCATACAGCACACTGTGACCAAAATGGGCAGACAGCCCAAACCTCTTCCAACTCCTGCCTCCTATGCCTTAATTTTCAAACTATGCCTCCTCTCACTATGACATTCAAAGTCTTCAGAGCTCTTTAAAATATTGATACAGTACATTAATTTCTAAAATATTTGGGATAATGTATATTCTACAATGGTATGCATACAAAATATGAGTCATAACAAGAAGGCAGAAAGGCCATTCATAGGGGGCACTGGAGTTAGAAGCAATAACACTGCTTAACAACAAGTAGCTCTGTGTCACAGTTTTCTTAATATCAGTACTCTGGGAAGGCCATTTGACCAAAGGAAGTGAACTCCAGAAGGACTGCGCAGCATATGGCAGGGGTCTGTGCAGCCCTCCCAGAAGCCTGGGAAACACGCACACATTCAAGAGAGACAGTGCTGGCAGTACGCAACTCAGGATGTCTGTAGAGTCGCACATTATTCTTAAAGTGTCCGCGTTGACTTACTGTTTTCTCAGATGTATACAGTAACAAAGAGTTATAAAGAAAAATCCTTAAATAATTATTTTTAATGCTCCTTCTTCAATACATACTCTGGGGCTATGGAATGCTAGAGATATACTGACTTGTTCCCCTTGAAATGCCAGACTGTATCTATTGCAGTCTGATGCTTTGGCTGGTGACCAGGACACCTGCCAGCTGCATCCACTGTTTGCATCTTAGCTTTTCACCTTTTAACTTCACTTCTTCCCCTGCACCAATAACCTCAAACAATGTTTCTCTCTGACATCCAGTGCTGAAATAATCTTGGGATTTCTTGCAACTTCCTACCTGGGATAAATATATCCTACAGTCCCGCACCTTTGGTGCTCTTAGACAGCAACATCAAGTGAAGAACACTGCCAGCAGAATCGTAATAGCCCAGATACCTGCTTCTGCTAACTGCAGGCAAGAGGGAAAGAGCTCACAAACAATGTGTGGCTGCTAAGCCAGAATTATTGTGCAAAGTTTTTTATTCCCATCGTTGAAAGATGAAGGATTCTGGACATTCTCTCTCAGAGAATATTAAAGCTAAAGAGCAACACCAAAAAACCTGTCAAAATAGCTGACTTAAGTCATTTTTGCAGGGCAAGTCCCCCTCTTCACAGTTCCCTGTGTTGGTAGTGAGTGCAAAGAAGCTTTCATATTTTTGACACCTAAAGTTGCTACACAGTAAAACACAAGGAACATTACTCAACATTTCTCTATGGGCTGCCATACGGAAAGGGGTACAGCTGTTATCTCTCACTGGATTTCTAGTATCCACCTTCTTTAGTAAGAGATTTGGGAGAGGGGGGATCACCAAAAAGGAGCAGCTGAGAGAATTATCTGCCAGTAACCTCAGCTGTTCTGGGTGTGCTGCTCACGTGATTTCATGTCCTATTCTCCCTGCTAACTCTACAAGCTGAAGTCAGTACCATCCACCCCATTCCCACACATCAGCACATAAGACTTTTTGCATATTTTGAGACAGTCTCACTCAAGGACTTTGTCACCAGAAGCTATTTTCTTCTGCCGCCTTACAGATGTGACAAGGTTCTTTCAACTGAAATACTATTATGAGGTCCAGTCTGCCTCAGTCATCAGTTTGTTTCTATCTCCGACATTGCATTCTGCCATGCAAACCAGAATAAAAGAAAATATTTCCGTGGCACTGACCAGCAGTACTGACAGGGTGATGAGTAACTAAAAGAACATTGGTGTAGTCTTGTTAATTTGACTTATAAACATAATTGCAACTAATCAATTACATAGTGAATTAGATACCTCCACAACCAGGCTCAGTGAAGGCCCCTTAATTATCTTTGGCATTTGCAGCAAACAGCTCCCGCACTACACGTTCCTCATTCCCATCACTGTAACTTTACATCATTTTGGCTTTCATAAAACAGAAGTTATCATGTCAGCATCTCTGTGAACAACAAAGTGACCTAGCTTGCAACACCAGGAGTTAAGAGCAAATCCTCCTGGAGACAGTGTAAGCAGAGCTCACATCAGCCATGCAGCCAGCTCACCAGGGTGTCTCCCTTGATTACAGCTGGTTTATTTCAGAAAATTGTCAATGGAGATAACTCTACCTCACCTGTCAAAAAAAAGCGTATCTAAAAAAAAAAAAAGGGGATACTCTTACTGAAGTATGAAACTAAAATAAGCATACCTGTTTCAGCATTATTCAGAACAGAAAAAGAATCAAAGGTTCATTAAATTAAAATTTAATCTGATTTCATTCTTTCATACAGAATAGCATGGTTGTTGGCTATGTTAAACATCATAATTCAATACATTAATTATTAATTTAATAAATTCAGAATAACAGTCTCAGAGTCAATAAAGGTCAGTAATTTAGCAACTAAATTTGAGAGAAAATTAAGCAAAGCAATGAAATGCCATAGTTCAGACAAAAAGTATGACTCTGTTGCACCAAAGCGAACTACGCTCCCAGGGCTGCGCCAGACACTCTGCATTCTGAAAACGTCATTATATAATGATGCAGCTCGCTCACCTGCTGGGCAAAAATCCACCAGAAGGAACCTTTGGGGAAAATTCAGTCATGATGAATATACGCAATTGCTAATTACATATTTTTTCTGTTGCATACTTCTAGACTTTTAGAACATCGCCATTGTTTTTGAACAGTCTGCAGTATGCCACAGCATATAAAAGTATTACAAGTTGAAGTAATTGTCCTCAGAAAATAGGGCTGTTTATATTACTTTCATTTTCTTTTTGAATATTTATAACTATGCTACTACTGCACTGTAGCGTGGATGAATGATCTGTATTTCATATTGATCTCAGAGAACGCAGCAAAGGCTTTCTTTAATCTATAATTAAAAATTAAAACCTTTAGGGGAGCTATTCATCTGACAGTCACTTTCCTTCCTGCTGTCCTCTGCCAGTAATTAAGTTCTGCTAGCACCTTCAATTTTTAAAAGGACTTGGTTTATTTTAATTTTCTTCAAATTTGTTGCCACAAAACACCAGAGGCTCATGTGACAACAACAACTTCCATTTTAAAAAACCCTGCACAGTAATACTGATAACATATTTAAAGTGTTTGTTATTACCAAGGTGTATTCTATGAAAATCTGTATTGCATATCCATCTGTCTTTACACTATACCTATGACACATAAAAGCTACAGTTTGCAGAAAGAAGAATGTAGACTTCACCATTCTGAATTCCATTGTGTTAGTTTAAAACTGCCTGGTTTTACCTAGTAAATTCAATCAACTGACTAATAATAAGAAAGGATTGATACCACAAAACAACACCTAGTTATCACTTTGCAGTCAGAGACATGTGCTGATCAAGTCTCAATATGTTTTGTGCAAGTGTTCCTTCTGTGCTGCCCCAATGGGACTAAAGCTGATCTTTGCATTAACCACAACACTTTCCACTCAAAGAGCTCAGAGCACTTCTCTAGGGCTGAGTGTAATTATCCCCATTTCCCAGGTGGGCCAGGCACTCCCAAGACCCAGTTCTAAAGAAATAAACGTTTCTCTAGATTTTCACCAAACCTTTTCACATTAGACTAGTTAATATGCAGAAACACCACCAGCAAAATGCCTCAGTAATGTCAAACAAGCAGGGTATCAAACTCCCTTGCTGCCTAAAAGATATTTGACTTTCATCTCTGCTTGTCAAATCAGAAATCATTAGTTTACAATAGAGAAATCTGGCATTTGGCACTTTCCTTATTAGAATGGGAGCTCGGGAGGAAAACACGACAAGAACAGCTCTGCAGCAGTGCGCCCCTGTGATTAGGATACTGGCATGCGGTGCTTGACACTGCAGGTCTTGCTAGAAGGAAAAACTACAAAGCACCTACCAGCCTTCCCCAAACCTGTTATTAATTGTAACCATAGGACTTAAAAAATTAATAGTAAAGGTAGGATCTGAATAACATCCTGCTGTGTTACACAGTTTCTCCAAAAGGTTCTGAATGACTAACCTGCAAAATGCTATAGCAGAGATAAAAATTATTTTAGTTAAACAGCCAGGGAAACACAAAGGATCATAACTAAAGCAAGCAAATCACTGCACTGCTGCATTTCAGTGAGCATGTAGAATTTCAGCCCACGCTACTTTTTTTTTGTCAGTACAGATAAAGAAACACTAAAGAGTTTAGATTTTACTCAGATTTAGAGTGTCAAACCCTGGAGCTAAAATGTTCAATGTCATCAACATTCTTCCCACTTTTATAACATTTATTTGAATGCAAAGCAAAGCAAAAGGCTCTAACAGGCACTCCAGCAAAATAAAGTAGATATTTAGAAAAAGTCATTGGCATGCCTTTTCATGCCGTACTAAGAGGTTAAATATATGTCCATGGGTAACATAATTAGTCAAAACAATTCTGATATGAAGGAGATAAATCTTTCTTTGCCCTTAACCAGAAGAACATGGAAGTTTATGTGTATTGTCCAGGAGGGAAGGTTGTAAGTTTAAAATGTGGGTGCACAGAGGTAAAATAGAAGTATCTGGTGAATCTGATGCCCGCATTGCCCCCAACTTTGCTTATCAGTTCCAATTTAAAAACACACAGCTATGAAGATAACTGTTTTGAAAGACATTTGAATTTCTTATGAAATGGAATGAGAACATGAAAACAAAACAGCCAAGTAATCTCAGCACAACCCAAAATCCTGTGACATTGACAATGCCGTGAGGATCATAGCCATAGCTTGAAAAAAATCATATATTTTCTGCAAAGACAGTGCTCCTCTGTTTCGATTCATACCCTTGCATATTTATGAAGCCCAAGAAGGAAGCAAGGAACCTACTTTGTAGGAGGGAAACATGTAAACTGGACACTGGGTCTGCTTATTTTACCTGGGATAGGAGGATTACAGGAAAATGTTCCTGTAATCTGACAGTCTGTGTTCACTGACTGCCCCAGTTCTAGTGTTTAGACATATTTAACTTTAAAAAAAGAAAACTACATACACCAAAGCTCTGTTTCTATGGTTTTTCCCCTCTGAGATCTCTTGCATTGTGCTACTTCTTATTTTTCTGAACTGAAGCAATAAGACTGTCTTAGATCCTCCCACCAGCATACGCCAGAAGAACAAAATTACAAAGGTGTTAGATATTTTGGCTGTTTGGGGCTTTTTACCAGAGGCTGCTTTTCTTCTTTATCATTCCTTTTTCAGGAGTGAATTTCTAAATTGCTGGACATATTAGGATATATATTCTTCTCCTCTGATTGCCATATATTACAAGACCTGAACTGGCCAGTACCTCAGGGCAGAACTGCTTCACCACTTCAAAGCCAAAAGGCACCAAAGGCTTCCAATCTGCAAAGCCAGGTTTCATTAAAATGAAACATATGGAAAGCTAGACCAAGGTAACCTTTTAAAGCAAGAAAACATAGACCTGCTGGGATGGACAGATTAAAATTAAATGACCTGAGAACAAACCTCTTTTTCCCTTCCTACCATGTCCTTGCACCGTTCTTCTTTCCACTGCTCTTCACTTTCTAATACAGCAATTTTCAGTTCTTCCTGGTTTGCAACAAGCTCCTCAGGCCCATAAACAACCCCTGTGGAGGTGTCCTCTCTCTCAGCCATAGGACTGGCTTCGGGCTGCTCTCCTGCTGCAGGTTCCCAGTAGGCTGTGCCTCTCGCCAGGGCTTCTTGCCTGACTGCCCTGCATAAACAGTCTCCTCTCCCCCACAGCCCTGCTCACCCTTCAGCACGGGGCCATGACAGGGTGGACAGATTGCCTTCCCCCTGCCACCTGGCTGCAGCTGCCTGAGCAGAACAAAGTACCACACCGTAAATGCAGTTCTGGCATTCCTCACACCTACAAAAATATTATTTCTGGCTCTATAGCCCTTTGTGAACCAGCATATTCCCAAGTCATCCAGTGAAGGAGCCCTCTCTCCATGCTAAGATGTCAGTAGAAACACTAAACTTACTCTCTGCACCTCTCACAGCTGTAGCCCAGGGAAGAGAGCAGAGCTGCTGGCCACATGAAAACATGCCACAGTGAAAAAGAAAGAATGCAACACCCATTTCTGTACAGGCCACCCGTTCACAAAGCAATTAACACAAGCTGTATAAAAGGCATTACTGCATGGAAAGAAACACAGCCCCCAGTCTCAATTACAACAAGCACCATTCTACTATGCCAATTTACATTACATTTATTCATGACAAATGCATGTCTCCATAAGCAAAAATATTTTCATAGCACTGCTGCTAATGCTGCTTTGTTTCATTGTACCTGACTAAGCAGTTCTCATGGAGAAATTACACTGAAGCAGTAGAGGAGAGTGCATGTGTTGACCTTGTGAATGGGAGGAAAGGAAATCTCTGTGGTTTTATTTTTCTTCTGGAGAACTTCTGCATTCTGCTGCTTTGATGTCTCTTTGCATCACTCAATGATCCTTGATCCCAAATGGACGTAAAGTTTGGCAACTTTATTTTCTGTTGCTTCCTTGTTTTCTATTAGCTGTTACTGTGAAGATATTGGATTTTTTCTTTGATCCGTCAGAAGAAAATCAATCTTTCTAAAGAAAAACAAGCAGAGAATTGTCTACTGACAATCACTGTTCATTTGACTTTTTCCTATTATTTCGAAGGCAGCAAATGCTTCATTCTACTGTAACATTACTTGTATTAACACCAAGTATTCTCAAAGGTTTTCCATTTTACTATATAAGGTAGAAGATTTCCTTTTCTGTTAGTTCAGGCTCTGCAGCAGTAGCACCATATGTGAAAGCAAATATTACAGATTTTCTGTCCAGTGATTAAGACATGACTAAGTTATAAATCAAACCTCAGATGGACTGGAGCAGAAAATCTTTAAGAGAGAAAAGGCTTAAAAAAATATAAACTTCGGAGTTGCACCTCATGTCCAAACTCAGCCATTTGCATATGGAATGGAATCTGACCCAGGAACCTGCTGTGAATATGTGGCACAGGTGATTCACGCATGGGCAGTAAATCCATTGTTTCTGATACATACTGTGTTTGCTAGCTGGGCCCATACGGATGAGCAGCCCTCTTTGGCATGGCAGTGGGTTATGCAGCTTGTTGTGGTGTTTGGAGCACAAATGGTTGAGAAATGAGCAGAGGAGACTCTCTTAACATCCTAGCCTTCTCCTGCTTTATCCAAGCAAAGTTTTCAAATCTTATTTTTCTACCTGTTAGTTTGCTATTGTCAGTTAGTAAGCATTGCCAAATAAGTTAGAAAATATAGAAAAAATATTTTCATCTGGTTGATAACCCAAATTCCAATTAGAAAACTTGGAAAATTGTCTGAGGTAAAGTAAACTATGACACAAAAAATCGTTTGCACTCAAAAATTTGCAGAAACCAATATTTTGCCTGTAAGTTTCCTCGTATGAATATGCAAAGCTCTTATTAAATTAAGGAGGGAGAGACAAAATCAACAACAAAGTATACGAAGATTAATTATATTCAGTCATCATGGTATATATTGTTCTTTTTTCCCCTGGGCTCAAACAGTAAAGTTGATTTTAAAATTCTGTTCATCTGCCTATATTAAAAATGATCGTCAAAAAAACTTGATCTCCCTCAAATACAACCCCCTTTGGTAGTCTCTCTGAAGAGCAGAAGGGAAGGCATTATAACTGACATGTCAACAATACTGTAAATGGCTTTTCATACTTCAGAGGTGATAAGGATGTAATCAAAATTCCATGCTTAAAAGGCAAAGCAAAGGAAGCAAGACAGCTACTATAACTAGATCTGCTAAAAACAAACAAATAAATAGAAGCAACTTTTCTGAGAAACAGGATAAAAGTCCCCACAGGCCAAGAGGTAGCTTCATTAATGGTGGCAACAGTGTCACAGACAGTAACAGTAAATACCATTCCTCTTGGGTACTTGCAAAACAAAAATAAGATGGGCATTTTTAGGGACATTTCAATGTACACACTGCAGAAATCTCACAGGGTACTGTTAGATTGCAGTAAAAAAATTTTTAATTCCTTAAAATCTGTTCACTTAATTCAGGCATTTTCAGAGTGAAATCAGAAAATATGAGCTCAACAAAATGAACCAATAGACTAGTCTGTCTCTAGTCTAGTCTAGCTAAGAACTGAGCGAGAGTAGTTCTAGATTTTCTAGTCAGGAAATGCTGTGACTACCCCACTTTCCTGGAGTGGACTCCCAGGGTCTCAGTGGAGGGAACCAGGTGCCCTTTGCTGAGGAGTCCATGTCAGAGACCGCTGTGCTCCCTCACTGAAGCAACCTGCCCTGGCCCTGTAACCCTACTCCAAGGAGCACGGAAAGTGAGGTGACAAATCCAGCCTGGCAGGGAAGGTGCTCTTTGTTCAAAAGCAGTACTGTTCCTCAACAGACGTAGACAAACATTTTCCATCAGAAAAATACCAATCCAGCAAAATTCTGCAAGGACAAGTCAGCTTAGTTGACTTTAATGACTGAAGCTTTCTGGCTTCCTGCCCACTCACCTGCCTCCTTGCCATCCCATCTGTCCCAGGTCTTCATGGCATTTCCTGGTTTCCTGCAATAAAACCAGCAGCCTGGAAGTGCCACCCTGAGCTGAGATTCCCAGGGTGTCATCCCTGCAAGGCTGCAAGGAGGGCAGGCATCAGGGGTCTCCATCTATTATTATTATTGTTCTTGTTGTTATTATTTTAATAGAAACTTACATTTGGAAGAGCCCGTGAAGAGCGTGCTGAGTATCCATTTGTCTTCAATAATGCTTCTATCTCCCATTACATTAAAGCCCAGAGCTCCAGTATAAGCAGTGAAGGGAAGGGGTCCTCTCAAGAATATCATCCATTTCCTCACTAGACACATGGTTACAAATAGAAGACGTTTATAGCCTAATTAGCTACTGTCAGGACTTCATTAACTACTGTCAAAAGCAACCAGAGAAAATTAGAAGTGCTGATGTTTTGTATAGTGATTTCTAAATATTTTCTTTAATGGAAAAGAGACTCTTTTCCAGTAAGGTGAGAGGGAGAAACACAACTGAGAGAAGAGAAGGGAGAGGACAGGATTTAATTCAGAGAAATAAATTAGAGCTTTTTCCCCCATAAATAAACATGCTTTATGATTTTCACAAGGGCATGGTTTACTGCACATACAATATGTATGTTAACTTCGGTCTACTTTAAGTAAGATTTTGACTAGCTATACGAAATTAAGAATCTCACTGTGTCTCCTATAAGAGCAGGGAATCAGGATGCAATGCAACCAGAAGAGAGTATTCAGGATGGCTGTGGCAGCTTATAGAACTGCTAAATCTTTTTCACGGTTGATTGTCTGATTAAAAGAAGAGTATTTAAATGTGTAACAGAAAAGATTTCTAAATGAATTTACTATTAGATAAGGCACTGGCTTGACAGTGAACCCCTGTTTCACTGGTTTTTGTTGTTACTCTGTTCATCACAGGCACAGATATTTGCTTTCACCCCATTCTTCAGGCTCAGTATGTGCCTTTCTGCACTGATGAGATACACTGACAGCTGATATTCTGTCTTCCTGTACATCTCGCAAAAAATCAAAACTGAAGAATATTTGAATACCTCCCTGCAAAATGTAAACCTTAATAATATTCAGTTCCTGTTAAATTCCAGCAGCAAAAACCTTTGGGAATCTATGATTTTTTGTTATAGAAAAATGTATTTTGGAAGGAAGCTCTATAGGTCTAGTTCACTTTCTTGCTTAAAGCAGGGCTAATATTAATGCTTTTTTTTTCCCTGAGATACTAACTTACGTTAAATCACACTGGCACATATAACAAGGATAGAGTCCTAAAAAATGTCAGCATCACGGGGCAGCGGGGGGAATCAAACAAAACATATTTAAAGATCAGCTATTCCAGCATGAACATCCATACTTTCATGCAAATGAAATGATCCCAGGTTGCATAACTTGACCTTTGAATACTAAGTTTATTCCCCACCCACACAGCTATGAGTAGTTGCTTTCACAAGAAGGCTTTTTCCAGGAAAGGAGGGTCTTGCATTGGTATTCCTCCTGAAAAAAAACTCACGCCATTTTATTAACTGTTCTTCCTCCAGTAGGTAGGTAATTAGGGAGATTAAAGCATGCTTTTATACCCAACCTAATTAGATAACTACATTAACTGAGCCACTTACTATCTCGTTTATTTCTGAAGCTGCTAATGTTTATAGCGCTTCAGTGATTGCACAAAATTTATAAAGAAGACCTAAGGATATTCTAGTGCAACTATTTATTTGTCTTGCTACAAACTTTCCATGACTTTGGGATATTGATTTATGTTGAAAGGGCTATTTTCATTGTAAGAACTGCAAACCCTTTGAGAGTAGCCAGGTTGTTTGTTCTGTGAATGAGATGCTGTCAGCCTCACCGGCATCAGCACCAAGATTTCTCTAGGAGCAAGAGCAGAGTCCAGGTGATTTAATCAAGAACAGCACTATTATAATAGTGCAAGACAAACATTAATTTTAGTGATTTATAGAGCACCTGTGCTGTCATCTTACCTCTCATGAAAGAGCCATCAATTACCCGATAGCAGTTTCACAAAAATAACTCCTAGTTTAATTGCAAATACATGTTAAACATTCTCTGAATCCAGCCACTTGAAGCTTTACGGCATAAATTTTCACTTTGCTAGTTTTTCATCTGATGATGAGAAATCAGTTTACAAAGCTTAGTATTTTCCCAATGCTTCTATAAGTTGATTCTCATTATCATCTCAGAAACAAGCGCTACAAATTAATCAAAAATGCCTGAAGTAGCAACAGAAAGGACTGAGGTCTAACACAGATCACTTGATTAAACACCAGTCTATTTGCAAGCACTATTGCTTCAGCATAAAAGAAGTCTTTTCTCCTATTTTATTATTAGGCGTCTCTCACTTGTAGTAATTAAATATAATTTAATTCTGTTTTTTAATTGCTATTAAATTCCAACAAATAAGGACAATAAAATTTACTGCATTTCTCTGTACTTTGAATCTGAATTTAAGTTCTTCATCTTCATGTTATCCAAATTGCAGAGCTTTATTTTTCATCTTTTGTCAGATAAGAAACAACCAAGAATTTGTAGTAAAATGAAACAGCTAAATATAAAATATTCGGTGCAAATATTCAATTCAATCCTTAGCACAAATAGAGGAAAACTCCATAAAGGTTCCAACACTTTTTGAACTTTTTCACAGTTCTTTGCAGTTAAGTAATTTCAGAAGTACAACAAAGAAGCTACAGTGGAAGATGAAAAGCTAGTGTATGCTGCATAGACAGGGACAACTAAATTTTGTACAACATAGAGCTTAGCTCAGTAGATATGTACATACATGTGTAAAACTCAAAAAAAGATATTCAAAACAGTAAGTTCTGCAAGAGGTAGAGCCATGCGGTCCTCTCTGGATTTTACCATCTGGATTTCATCTGTATCCTCTTAAAAAGTAAAAGGGTTTTTTTCCCC
>WAAD01026199.1:28923-76881 GCA_013389945.1 Fregata magnificens
AAAGAAAAAAAAAAGAAAGAAAGAAAAAAAGTGAAGCAAGTTATTTGTTGGATTCATGTGGTCTCGGTGAGAAGCATGGTCCCTGGGAAGGAGCAGAACCTAGTGCAAAGGGCAGACAGGACACTGGGAGAAGCACAGTGATGTGTGGGGCAGGGGAAGGGGTCAGAGGTCCAAGCAGAAATACAGAAAGAAACATGGAAGAAAGAACTGCTGAGGGTAGAACTTCCCAGGGACTAACAGAAACTGAGCAGAGTTTACTGGCACCAAAATTTGTTGAGTTAGACAATACAAAGCTTTAGTACATAGACTCACCTGCAAGGACAGTGGGCTGGAGAACCATGTATAAGCTCTAACTCCTGCTCCACCTTCTCTGGGCTTTTTGGATTTTTTTGTTTTAAACTTTAAATCTTTGAGTTTAATTCTAATAAAATGTTTTAGAAGGGCACAGTTTAAAGCCTTTTGGGTGTTCTGGGCACCTCACTTAGCAGACTGTCTAGGCAGGTCCACTTCAAAGCTCTATCTGCCTTGGAGCCCCATCACACCAAAAATTAAATCAAAATATTATCTTTTTTTTAAATTTGAATGTATATCTGTTAGTAGATGTAAGCAAGGAACATCAATTTTGTCAATATGTCAATTTTTTGAGTTGTTATTTGTTCCTCACAAAGTCCTTTCTTCTTGACCCTCACTCTCCCAAAATATAGCCCTTTTAGTGTGGCAGTTAGAAACTGGTGAGAATAGTTTGCAGCCAGAAAGAGTTAGATGGAAGACGACAGTCAGACCAACAGGGTACACATAAAGGAATTGGCCTTGCTGCTGTAAGGTGGTATTGATGGAAGTCAGAAAGCAAGGAAAATTACTGAAGGAGAACTCAGTGCTGCAGTAGGTCACAGAAAAGTATTGGATTTGTTTAAGTTAGCCTGGGCCAGAGCCACTCTGCTAATTGTTACTTGCTGTGAGCACCCACCCTTTCTCTTATTACTGCTGTTTGGGAGTAGAAGACCAGGGCTGTGTGAATTGGAATCACAGCAGCTGCTCTGAGCATTCAGAAAATGACACTAAATTATTGACCGGGGATATGTCACAAACACTGACTTTTCCCTGAATGAGTTTTTATATCAGCTTACAATTGTCAGTGCTGAATCTTTATGTTTAGACAAGAATAATGTCAGATATTTAATATTAAAAAAATTATGGTTTTCTGGAACCTTTCATTCAAAATCACCCTCCTGCCAAATCTAAGTTTCATCTTCCTTAAAGCACAAATCATACCACAGTACGCAGGATTAATACATCCTGCATTATTTATAACTGTCACTAGCTACATTTTAGCCCTACTAGACACAGTCATAAGCTTGAAAAATACTGTAGAGCATTGTTTCAGAGTTTAAATCTGAAGTGTTTGGGGTGGGGAAAAAAGCTCTCTCTTGTCTGTCATTCAATTAATCCAAAACCAAAGCATATATCATCATCTTTGATTCCATTTACTTTTATCTTCTGCTTCACCAGAAAAATAATTTTAGATTCCTAACTGGTTTTACTTGTTTGGGTTATGGAGTCCCACAAGATTTCTTAAAGTCAGATTATTTGTAACTGAAGTAATTTGGCAAAATTGCAAACTAATAGGTGCAATTTGTATTGTGACTGAGCATTAGAAACTCCCTGGAGTGCAGACTAGGTAAAGAGCATTTGTGATACAATACGTTTTCTGGAGTAGAAAATTTATTTTCACTGCAACTCAGAACAGCTATGGAATAACGGACACCTCACAAAAACAAAAAATCTCCATTTGTGAGGGAAAATATAAAACTTCCTTGCCTTTGTAGCATAAAGTTTCCTCTCTTTTGCAAAGGGGGGAAGGGTGGAGTGGGAGAGATCTAGAAAGAGCTCAAGGTTTAAGACTTCAGCATTTGACAAAATGCGAACAAACATGTCACAACACATTGAAACTATGGAAAGACCAAAGGAAAGATTTTATAAACTGGTTTGAGTGTCTCTGTCTCCCCGCTTTAGTTAGGCTGCTGGATTGCCATAGCCATTTACATAGGAGCGGACTATAATACACTGTTACTAACATATAGTAAGTGCAAAATACTTCATCACTGAGATATTTATCCAACCAGACTGATCTCACTTCCATGCATACAATGGCCAGCTGGAGAAAAAGCACCTAAGAAAAATTAAGTATATCAGTCAATACTTAGTTCCAATGCTCCATCAGAAAAGAGTGATTCACTGATTGCCTGCCTTCCAGGCAGTATAAAACATACCTGTCTGCAGCTATTCAAAAGTTCAAGAAGGTGTTATAATTACTGCACCACTGGCCAAATCCTCATTTTTCACAGGCCAAATGAATTCCAGCACCAGTTTGGGCTCTCTTCTGTCAGGAGTCATTACTTTAATACATTACAGTAACAGTGGAATTAAGACATTATTTAGAGGTAACCAAAGGTTATAAGTAGGAGTATGGCATAAAATTGAGAGAAAACTTCAGCCGAGCTGAACATTGTCCCTAAAAATTGTTACACAGAGAGCAATTATAGTTTACTGGGAAGTGAACAAAAAAAGGCTTATTTAGGTGTTTGGCATGATGACTTTCTATGCTTATGTTATGTTTTATGTGGAATTTTTCTCAAATGCACACTTTGAACAAGGTGAAAAAGAACTTCCCAAGCACTGGGCTAAAGAGAAATGCCAGACTGTAGAGAACTTGTGGGTGTCTACTGAGAAATTACGGATTATATGGTGTTAGCTTCCCTATTCTGATTATAAATTGAACTAAAAAGCAGATATTGTAAAAAATATTTAATGACTTTTCTATGCATAGAATTGACAAAATAGAAGTACACCTGAGAAAATGTCAGGAACTTATAACAATGTGCAGCACAGCCTCTGAACTTGCTTTTAATATAATAGAAACACTGAAAAAAAATCTTAGAAGGTTATTTAGGCAGATCTCACTGTCCATAAAACTCTGGGGTTTAATATTTGCCCTAGTCATTCCCCATGATCTTTTTTTTTTAAATAAAATAGTGATACTAGCTTCATTCTCTTCAGATCAGATCTATATGGTTTCAGAAAAGCTTTCCTCCTGAACCTGAAGCTCTATTATATTCTTTAATCTTTCCTGGAGGTGGAAAGATTACTGGAGATGCATATGAATGTTGTCAGTCTTGAATAATTTTGGATTTAGTGTGGAAACCCAAGTGATGAATACATAGTCCTCAGAAACACCCTGAACCTTTTAAAATACAGCCACAGAAAGGAAGGGAAGAAGGAAGGTAAGCAAACAGCCTAACATTTTGTGTGGTTTTGAAAAGTTTTGGTATGAGCAAATAGAAATCTTTTTCTACACCTTACCAAGTCACAGTCAGTCTACAGTGAAAAGATTTCTTCTTAATAATATGAGCCAGCCCACATAGGAGCCAAAAAACCATTAGTTACTTTTCATTTGTTTAACACACAAAAGTGCAAAAACAGACTGCAGCCCTGAATGTGTTCCTTTATATTATAGTATAGAGCAAATTACTAATTAGCTAACTATTAATATAGCTGTAATGAATAAAGTGTCAGCCATTTTGTCCTCTCCAAAAAGCTGGCATCTCCCTAGCATAGGATTTGGGACAGCAGATGTCACTGAAGAAGCCTATTCTCGGTAGACCATTTCTTACTGTTGTTTCCATCCTCAGATACCTCTTAACAAGGCTACTCTTGATGCAGCTCCCAAGCTCACCACTGTAAATTCTTTTTTCAACATGAATTTCAATGTAAGACAAAATTCTTTTCTCTCCAATGAAAAGACTTATAAACATCAGGAAATGTGATACTATTCATGTTAAACTACACACAGATTCTGTTTATCCTGCTAGAAAATGCTTTGCCCAACGGACAGTAAAAGCTAAGTGTTACATATGCCACCATGGGTTAAATTATGTTAGACAACTGAATCTTTCAAAGACTTTGACACTGTCCAGCTGATTGGACTTACAATTCAATATCCTTCAGAATAAAAGATATTGAACAGTACAGAACACTGAAGGAAACTTCAGTATAATAGTATTAAGCTTGGTACAAGAAAAAATTTGGAACTTGTATTGAGAGGAGATAGAAAATTATATGCAAAAGTATCTGCTGCTTTTCATCTCCTAAAGGTTTAAAAAAAAAAAAAAAATTAAACAAACCACCGCAGCTACAAGACTCCAAGACAGAGGCTTTTCTTTTCTACATTTTACGGATATAAAATCTCAAGGATGTCATACACTAGAAAATAGAATGTAGAAACTTCTTCTCCACAGTAAAACGTGTCAGGTGCACCACTTACCAGTCCTGCTCAGATTGCCACTGCTTTGTAAATGCAGCAGTAACAATCTGTGCTGGGCATTTGGAAACAGAAGCCTGAGAAGAGGTCAAGTTGGCCAGACTCTTCTGCTGGGTCTGGTTAGACCTTCAAAAAAGCAAAAAAGAAAAACAAAAACCCAGAAGACCCTTATACTAACAGATGGAACTCAACTTGGAAGAGAAGACAGAGGCAAGATTTGCAGACAAGACTGCTCCTGTCCCCTGTTCCTGACAAGTGGTCTTTGTTTCCAGGCTTGCCACTTCACCAGTTTCTGAGCTGCAGCAAACTCTGCCCGGTTCCCTTTGGTCCCCAGGCAGTTCTGTCTGTCCTTGTCCCAGACCTGGCAGGTTGCTCCCTGCTCCTCCTTGCAGGTTCTTTGCACAAGGTGCAGACACCCAGCTCCCGCCATGCCTACTTCACCTGCTCTGCAGTCTCTAAAGCCACCTCTTCCCCAAGAGAAGGACCAACAAGCCTCCACAGGCTCTTATGTGAGCTTCAAAAGAAATAAACAGAGTTGAGCAAAAAACAGATGAAAGACATAGGCCATTACAACAGAACTGTTTAAATAGTCATTTTCTGGTGTTCTTTGTTGACTCACGCAAATGACTAAGCCACTTAAAACTAGAATGTTTTCTTCCTTTAATCCCCATTTACAACACATTAGTAATGTTTAAGTACCACTCCTTGAGGGTTTCATTTATACAGGTAGTCCAAGATATTTATGCATCATTGATCAGACTGTGTTTCAGTTTAGTCCCTAGAAACAATGCAGCCACAATGTAAATGGCTTAAAAGAGTTTTATGATTTGAGATGATTTGCAATCTTCAAACTGAGGTACTTTCCTCATAAAATGAAAAGGAGTAATTGAAATGTCAATTATTTCAGTTATAAGGAAATTTATTCAAGTGGCTTGATTTCAAGAAACATGATTAGAACAAAAATCCTTAATAAAACACTTGCTTTAAAACAGTGACTAAAACTTCTGGAAAATGAAGTTGTTCTTGGTTCTTTTTTTCTAGTTGAAAATGAAGTTCCAGTTCCTCCTGGTTTTGTCTCGACGTCATACCAGCACCGTCCATGCCAGCATTAGCCTACACACAATGTTTTCTAAAGCACATTCCAAATCACAGAATCCATGGAAGGACTGAAAGGGAAGCTGTCATCCTATCAACTTGAAACTATTCAGTAAAATAAATTGTGAATATTTTTGTTGAATCAGTCTTAACTGAACTGTATGAAAATATTGGATAAATATCATTTTTTTCTATGCTTTCCAGATACAATTCTCAGTCAAAGCATTTGGAGTGACAGAACAAGCAAACACACGAAGAGGGAGTCAGAAGTGTGCATTTAAAGATAAAGATTTCTAATTTGTAATCATGGAATCAGACAAGACTATATGAGCCCAACCTCAGAGACATAAAATAATATTTAAAGCAACATTGTAACAAGCTCAATATTTTTCCTATTCCTAGAAGAAAATGTGATCCCTCATTACACACTCAGCTGGTTTAAGGGCAACCTGAGGAAGATGCAAATAGAACACAGAAAACCAGTCTTAAAGAATTTGGTTGCTCTGCATTTCTTTATATGTCAGTTAGCAGAAAAGTAGTTGACAGACTACTGCATACACCTCTAATTTGGTGCTATGCTATCGATATTCCCAGTAGGTTTCTATACAGTTTGCTATTTGAAAGAGTCACATTATATTGTCACTAGGTGAAATCTACTACATTAAAAGCCTTTTCAGTGAAATAATAATCACTGTTTGCTGAGACAGCCTCCCGCATGAATCAGCACAGAAGAGACAAACACATTTGCCTTCCTCTAATCTGCTTTAAATTGCTGGGTAGTCAGCTACATAAATCAATACACCCAAACAGACAATAACTGGTTTCTACTTTAACATATACATAACGATGAATGCACAGTAGCCCCATTCCTACTTAGTAGGAGCACTATTTTTAGTACTACAGTTATGAATCTGTCAGCTAGTTCATTAGAGAAACCTATTTACAGAGGTTTATAACTACATGACAGGAATTGTCTTCAGGCCACAACATAGCATAAAGAGTTTCAGCTGTGGTTTTTAGGGGCTAAAAATAAAAAAAATAAAATAAAAAAAAAAAAGGAAGGGGAAATAATCTTGCTTCATAATTCCCATACCGGATGCCAAACAGAAACAGCATGGGAATAGCTCAGTATTCTGACTTTACGGACTTTGGTGTCTCAGACAAGATCAGCAACCCAGAGTATTTGTGATCATTACAGATTCTGTAGCATGTTTTATTATCATTAAGCGGTGTTCATGACAGTGACATGCCCTAGTTCTGATCAAAGAGATTATATCCTGCTCATACAATCTTTCTGGACAGTTTCATTTGGACAGAGAGCTCATCCTTGCTGTAAGCCAATCTATAGTATTGTGGACTTTATTAATAAGCCACTGTAGTGCAAGCTAGAGACAGCTGCTCATTAGCAAGTTAAATTTTTTTTTTAATACGTGATTATTTTTAGAAAGACCTAAGGCAAATGGCTCTGTCCTTTCTTGTTTCTACATTGAGATAAGAACACTGCACACAGAGGCTGTCCATACCACACAGCAGCTGACTGCCATTCACCTGGAGTATGACCTCAGGGAAGAGGTGGACAGGCAGAGACTTGTGCTAAGGTTTACAGGAGTCCTCAAGTGCTTCTAGATCTGGGGCACTGGCATAGGTTACCTATATCCCTGTTTATTTGGTGTAGGAAAGTTTAATTAGAAAGTTTGCAGGAGCAATTTTAGAAGGAATGCAAGTACTTTCTTTTCAAGTGAGTCTGATGCTCTTAAAACTTGCTTGTATATCTCCACTTTAACCACAGTGTGTATCCAGAATTCCCAGTTCAAGGGAAAGGATGTTCAAAAACAGGAACACACCTGAACCTTGACTTGAGAGGGCCAAGAGCAGTACAGAGTGTCCAGTTAATTTAATCTTTAATATCTGTGCTGTCTTTGTCAGCCAGGTTAGCAAACCACAGCAACTATCTGATAGATTTTTTTTTTTTTTTCAACTCCCCACTCACCCTGGTATCAGGGTGACATGCTCTCCAGACTTTGCACAAGGCAAAACCAAATACACATTATTGCCATTCAGCTCTCAGAACATAATTACTTCCAGTAGGGGCTTTCAAGAAAGGGCTATTGAAAGCTCTGGGTCATCTTTTGAGTGATCTGAATAAATCTATCTTCTCCAGGTGCTTTAGTATTGCCTTGCCTTCTATGGGATATGAATTAAATGTGCTCTTTTGCAGGGGAAATATAAAGTTGTGCAGAGTTCTTAGTCACCATTCTGCAGAGCTGCTAATACCTTTCCCTCTCACAATACCTAGCAGGAACTTGGAGACATATAGCAGGCATCAAGGAGACAGGCTACACAGGCGGGAACAAACAAATACAGGATTTTTTGCATTTTCTTTGCTGTCATACCTGCTACTTCTACAATGCCAAAAGGACATTTGGGTGCTGCCAGGACTTTTAGCCTTTTCCGTGAATTTACAGCTCACCCTGCTCTAACTAATTCTACAGATCAAGGCGAACAGATAGATACCATCATTTTGCATCACAGGCAAAAATTGATTTTTCAGTTTTTCAAATTTGATTTTTGTGACAATTATCCCCTGTTCTGAGAGGTCTAGCCATGTGGTACTGAGGAAATCACTGAAGTCCCAGTACAGGTCCCCGTGGGCATGGAAGCAGAGAACCAAACTACAGACTTGGTATCGAGTCTCCTTGTTGTTCAGTAAAAGTTTCCAGATACAGGCAGCTCCCACATCTCTGCCACACAATGATCAACAGTTTTTCCAATACAATTTTCAGGTGCCAACTTGCAGGTCCAGTCAGAAAAGCAAACTCCCCTTCACCAGGAAGTGCCAGCCCAATGAACCTTAGAAGACTTGAACAGGAGCTATCCTCTGCCAAACAAATTTCCTTGACAGCTGAATAATTCTACTTTACCAAGGAACAGGAATCTGTTCACCTGTCTTGAGTCCCCATGACAGAAATGCATAAGAAGAGTAGAATTTTTTAAATGCTGAGTGGCAGGAAGGTCTGATCACATGGCACGTATCAGCTTTTCTCCTGCACGCTAGGAGGGGTTGTCAGATTGGGGCTAAGAGGCAAAGTATGAAAGTTTGGCCACAAGCCTGAAAGGTGAAGATCATTTGTAGCCCCTTCTAAAGCAAGACCTGAATCAAGATTACTTAGCTCTTCTCAGTCTGCATTTTTTTTTTCTGTAGGGCACCACCTTTGCCTGATTTTACAGGTAGAAAAAACTGCTAAACTGCAGAGGAAATACTAGGTGGCCAGATATAAAGCCTCTGGAATACCTATCTCACATTATCGCACAATATCCCCCAATTATAGAACCAGAAGATAGATTGTTCAAAGTATGAAAACCTAGAAGACCCAAGATAAAAATCAAGGCAGATTATCATCTGTATTTTTTTTATCTGAGCACTTCACAAGCTGTGGAATTCTTTGTTCACTGTTTTCTATAAAACATCACTTTGTAGCGAGGGTCAATCTTGAGGTCTGTTTTGTAGTTCAGCTCTCAAAACAAAAAGAAATAATTTCAAAGCAGCAAGCCCTTTTGTAAATGGTGCATGTGTCTGCGTTTTAAAATCACTAAAACTTAAATCCAATTTGCAAGCACACAGTGGGACACAACATTTTGACCACTTTTCTATAGCCATCAAAAATGTTTTGCCTGTATAAACGGAGTTGAGCAATTTTTAATCTCTGGAAGACCACAATCAACAGAAATTTCCATTTGTGAATCAATTCCTATGGAAGAACTGTAGTGTACTATCCTCCTGATGGGGAGGGAGAGCTCATATCTGAAACCTGAGCCCTACTTTAGATGGATGGAAGTGAATTTTGCGCACTTTGTATTAGTGTTTTTCAGATCTCCTGTTCTGACACATGGCAGTCAGGATTTACCCTATCAAGTTACAACATTAATTTCCCAAGCACTTGCGCAGCTGAAATGTTCAGACAATCATTGGTGAAGAAAGGAAGGCGAGGACAAAAATTACATTGAAAACATGGCATGATATTTCTTGTTTATACCCTTTCATCTCAAAGGTGTAAGAAACAGAGATTGTCATCCTTATGTCCAATCTGTAACTCCACTTATCACTACATGTATGAAAAAAAATATTTTCTGATTGTAATTTTACCAAAATGCAGAAACCTAGGAAATCCTACATCCTCATGGAGTCTGAAGTCTTTCAAACTCATCTAAGACAATACAGTGCCCTCTACAGGTTTTCCTCTTATATTACAACTCCAGAAAGTAGAAGTCTTGGAGTATCTTGACAATGGAAAAATAAGCTAAATTATGATCGTAAAATTGTGTCTGCTAATCTCTGAAATAACGCTGTAAGTACCATAAGCTGAAAGGAAGGCATAAACTAAATAGAAATAGTCTCTTTTAAAAGTAATAATAATGCTGCTAATTTATCTAAAAAACTTGGAATTATAATAGATTATAATATGCAGTTTTAAATTATTCGCTACTTAGGTGATGGAATTGAATGAAAGCATAGAAAATATGTAACTGCTACCTAAGCATGTATTCTCAAGAAAAGTCTGCTGATAGTTCTTTACAGGTATTCCAGTTGGTTTAATTGTTACTGCGTTTAGCAGGAGCAAGTATCATTACAAACTCGATTAGCACTTAGAAAGTCCGAAAGGAGATTAAATCCCATCATACCAATTCATACAAAGCTTTTCCTTCCGTCTCACTTGGACACATACAAGCTAAACACTTAAAGCCATAACCACTTAAAGCCATAACACTTAAACACACAGCCATAAACTCTGAGGTGGTAATGCATGAAGCGGTTCAGATATAGCACGGCAAAACTTGTTCCTTGGCCTACTTTTTCACATAATACAGAAGACACAGATATGAATTATTTTTCATTAGCTGCGTTACAAAAAAAAAAAAATCAGTATTCATGAGAAGCTAATTCAGGATCTTTTTAAGGGATTTACAAAAGTACATCAAATTCTACTCAGTGCAAAGGTAAAACTTACTGAACTTCAGTACTTATATTGAATTAAGCTGTGTTGCAGTAATATATCACTGTAAATTTTGCCAGCAAACAGATTGATGACAGTGACAGGAGTTACTTTCTTTCTGAATGTGTAAAACCCAGACAGAAAAACAGAGGTTTTTATCTGAGGAAGAAAGGAACAAGATTAATCATGTTGTCATTTTCCTTCCTCTGTGTACAGTCTATTCAGTGGCATGAAAACCCCTTTTAAAGATATCGCTGAGCAAGGGGAAATGTCATCACAGTAAAGGTTAGTTTCAAGAGTGCAAAAAGTATTTTTTGTCGTGATAGCTATGCCATGCATCTGAAGCAGCTGGGTGCTGCAAACTGCTCTGAGCATAAAAGTCTAAGGGCTGTCAATGCCCCAAGACTCCAAGATACACCAGATGGTTATCACTGATCACTAGTAGGGAAGCTGCAATCCAACTATTTGTTGTCTTTTGAGAGTACAGACAACCATGCAAGAGTGGGTTATGAGAACTGTAATTATTTTCTGATGGCTGTCCTCACACAGCCAGTCTCAGCATGAGGATAAGTCATGTCCGTGACTGCCACCTCCCCTAAGATTAAATCAGAGGGGCAATAGCACTCTGCTGCACAAAGCCAGAAAAAAAAAGATTTGTTGGGAAAAAGCAGAACCAGCCTCATTGTCCCACTGGATAAAATTATGTCAGGAAGTGAGGAATGAGAAGCAAATCGCTGGCTCATGTGAGAGGATACACTGGTCACGTGGCATGTCCCCTTGAGAGGGGGCTGCAGCACAGATTGGCTCCTTGACTGCAGCTGTAAGAGGATTCAGCTCCAACAGCAAAATAAACACAGGTTACATAGAGTGACATGTCTGCAATGCTGCTGATGAGGAGCAGGCTTACACGCTGCATTGCGGTAGAAAAGTGAGTGATGTTTCACCCAAAACCTACCGGTATAAAATGGCATGTTTTGATTTCAGGTATTCATTAAGCAGGAGGTTATCCATTACATAAATGAAACACTGACACAGTTCAGCCTTCCCTCTGTGTTGTCATTGCTGCTTCCTGGCAATGGGAGCCTTCCCCAGGTTATTTCAGGGTAGTAGCTGTCTTCTGTGATTACAGTTTACTGAGAGGGAGATATCCTCCAGGGACTCTTGTCCTGTGACAAGGAGTAAGATTCAAGAATTAAAGAACATTTCAGGATGACATTTCTAGGGAAGGCAGATTTTCCTGCTTTACTTCAAAGGAGGCTTTCATTATTTTGTTAGCGCAAGCATGTATTGAGCCATGCGGCCTCAGGTCCCTGGCTTTCACTTCATAATTTAATGTGGAAGAAAACCCAATATCTTACCTTCTAACTTTCAAAATCTGGACACAGCAATCCAGATAAACCTCAGGGAATTGTAAGATTATGTTCCCACAAGTGTGTGTCTATAATTAGGAGCACAGCCCGTAATTTACCAAGTGAACTGCTCAAAGTTGATTTCTCCATTGCAGCCGACTAACATTCCCAGCCAAGTCCATGGTCACAGGAGGAATTCCAAAGTGGGTGATCAGGCAGCAGCCAAAAAACTACAATTAGTTGGGCTCCAAGTAGAGAAGTTCATCAGGAATCAGCCATGTGTTAGAAAACAGTCCCAAATCCATTTGGAAATGAAATGCATACTTTCATTCCTGATAATCAGTGAAATACCCAGTATTCTGGTGAAACTGCAGATTTGGATTTTTTTTTATATGCATCCTTGATGATCTCTGCATTGTTACTTGCGCACAGAGATGCATAACCTCAGTGCAGCTACTACAGATACGACAGAGATGTTACTGTTTCCTGCAGCCCACACTCTGTACGCAGACCCCGGGTGAAGCCAGGTGAGCTGCAGAGCACCTCGGTCCGTTTGTCACAGCACTGACTTTGAGGGCCTCTCCCAGTATTGCCCTTCTCCTCCTTTTTCCTCCTCACAGTAGACAAGAGCTGAACACTTTCTCAAAACAAGCAGGACCTGACAGAGGAAGACAACAGCCAGCATTCACACACCAATGTCACACATTTAGCAGAACCTCTTTTATCACAGTAAGGCCAGTTTTCACCGAGGCATCCTGACATATTAAAAAAAAACCCCACTTTTGTCTCCCTGAGAGCAAGATGAGTATTACCATTCCCATTTTACCAACAGGGAAAAAGAAGATGACTTTCCACCAGCACTGAGCACCCAGAGCAGGGTAGCATACCAGGAAGAGAGCTCAAGACTGCTCTACAGTTGCTGAAAACCTCATGGGCATGGTGACAAATGTTCCTGTCAACAATTCAGTCTGGGCACCACACACACCACCACAATTCCCTTCAAAGCCCCCCTAGGGCTCTATTTGTTTCTTTTGTTTGTTCTGTTTTTAAGTTTTCTCCGTTCTACTTACCTTCCCCCCCATGACCCTTAGCCAAATTCATACCAAATTTAAGCACGCAGATGACATGGTTTTCCTCCAGAATTTAGGATGAAGAAAGTGCTCATTAGAAAAGCCATATGGCCTGTTGACATGACTTCTGCAGTGCCCACCAGCATTACGTATATGGTAAGTCACACTGAGAATGTGATCATAAATTTAATACCAGCTTTCGAAGAGAGTGTAATGAGCTGATCCATTGTTGTGTGTAGATACCCCACATTAAAAATATTTTTTTTTTAAATCAAAATAAAGGAGACATTAAAAAAAGGCTTCAGTTACAGCTGCTTGTATTCTCCTTACTGGCTTCATAACATTATATTCATAACATCATAACATTCCAAATACATTAGCAGCTAGTTACTGGAAGTGTTTCATTTAGGGCACCGTTCTTTGACTTTACAGGGACACAGACAGAATACAGCTGTGCATCATGCAAAACTTGTTGTTACCATGTACTAGATTAGATAAAGAGTTCAATTAACGTGTTATATAGGACTTGAGAAGCCAACCATTTAGCCTTGATGCTAATGAGACCCACATATCTAACTCACATATCCAAGGGTTTTTTACTCCAGTGTTGCTGTAACTCAAGAAGCATCTGAAAGATTGAAAGGAAAAAATATTTCTCCTAGTTTTCACCTTGAAATTTTGTGCAATCACAAGTATTTTCTATAAAGGCTATTTTATCTTTTACATGACATATTTATTTTCAGACATCCTTTCCCCCAACACAACAAACAACTGTTTAAGTAAAAAAAAAAATTTTTGAATGTGAAACAGTCACAAAAACAGAAAACATGCAAAGTACCTGGAAATAAAAGCCAATACTACACAGAATTTAGTAACTGATTTAAAATTATTTCCTGATCCATTAGCTGTCCTCTGAACACACATGAGATCTCAGTGAAGTCATCAGGACTCCACTAGAGCTCAGATGTTTGCCCAAGTGGCCCCCACAAGAAAGCAGTCACCAGGCTTTAATCCTTATCTAATCATCACAGCAAGGCTGCTTCAATGGATAGTCTACAGCCTTCACAGCTATAAACATATTTTTACCTGGGCAAAAAGCTAATTTCAAACATTTTTTTTAATATATATACATGGTACAGAGATACAGAAAACGCAACTGACGTAATTACAAATCAGAGTTTATCTAAGAGATGATTCTTGTCTAAGCAATACTCATGACAATCCCACCTACTTAAATGCCTCACTTTCCTCTGTCATGCCCAGCCCTCTCCAAATTATCCAACTAAATACACCAGCATAGTGTACACTAAAAAGAGAGGAGACAAGAGGACTCTTGTAGTAAGCCAGCTAATAAGTGAAATTGGTATCTTGTTGGAAGGGAGCAAATATGGCAAGGTTGACTGAATAGAGCAAGGGGGATGCCTAGAACAGGAAGGGCAGAGGTAGCTATTACAAGGAGATGAAATCAAGAAGAGCAAAGGAAATTATTGTATCAGAGGAAAGGGGAGTATGAAGACTTTGATCTGGAGACTGTAGAAATGTAGGTACGGAGAGAGAGAAGTTTCTTGCAATATGCTTGAGCATAGTGAGCTTTGGTGAGCAGCCTCTCCAAGGAATACAGTAGGGATGCACAAACTACACCATGGTTATTAAAATCCAGCAAACTAATGACCACAAAGCAGCAAAGGATGTCAGTTGCATCTTATTCACTAGTGAATATGGACATTATGGAATATTAGTTAAGCTCAATAGTTACAGGAATAATGATCCTAAAATCTACACTACTCTAAGGCAGACCTGGATCTCACTTCTACAATCTCCCAAGTGAAGGAAAATCCAGGCTGACGTCTGGAACTCTTGAAATGTTTTTGTGTATATGGAGATTTGCTGCCTCACGTGTGCCTGCTGAATCTGGATGTGGATAGGGACAACCATAAAAAGCTGATCTCTGAAATTACACTTTTGGTAAGTTGAATCACAGTTTCTTCTCCATGTCAGAATGCAACAGTTAGTCAGACAGCAGCTGACGTGCAAATACAAAAAGCAAATCACAGTAACTCAGAAAAGCGAGACAAAATAAAAGACAGCTTGCTTGTGTTTACAGCTCTAAGGAGACAGAAAATAGATAACTCACTTCCAGAATCCTGTCCTGCCATTCTCGGCTCTCATATGCCACAATTATTCATAACACTTCTGTGCCTCAAGGAGCCAAGAGCTGAATGTCTCCAGGCACTCAGTACTTGAAATACAGGAATCCCAAAAATGCCAGCATAAAGCAACTGCTGCAGTTTCCAGCCAAAACCAGTGGACTCTTCTTCAGAGTCTTTGTTTATGCTTTCCTTTGGGTACACTAAACACCAGATTTTGAAGCCTGACTGCAGTTGGATGCCGACAGCATCCACTGACAGGAAAGCAAATCCAAGTGCCCTCTTGAGAAGCACCATTTTTGTAGTTATTGATGACAATCTGCTTTGCCCTGGCACAAAGTAATATTTTGCATGTACTGTTCACCAGTAACCATCTTGGCCTGAATATGACTGATATTCAGGCTAATGGCTTGTCCACAAAATGATTCACACTATTCTAAATTAAGTGTAATTATTTTTTAGCCAAGTTAATTATTTCAGTATAAAAGGTTAAAGAGAGTTGAGTTTAATTCAGATGCAATTTGATTTTAGAAGTCAGTTAGGAATATGCTGATACTAAGCTGAAAATGAGAGTATTGAACAAAGGAGTTTCAACCAAATGAAATAAATCAAAGCAAGTTTATATATAGGTAAGCTTGTAAAGGCCATACTTAGAGTAATAATTTACTCCAATTATTTTAGCAAAGGTAGCAATTTCACACTAACCATAGTTTTAGAGATGCTTTAGAGGATCATGAATGGTTTATATTCAAGTGTTATTTACCCTACCTGAGGCCTGAGGGTCAGTAGAGTGACTCATGAGAAGCTTATTTAAATATCTTTTTCCAGAAACTCACAATATTTTCTCAGATACAAAACTTCATTTAATCTAAAAAATCAGATTTCCTTCTGCAGCTTTAATTACAAATTAAACCCAAGTTGTAAGCAAAGGCAAAGCTATTTTTAAGGCTAAGATCACCAGCACACAGAAGAGCCACTAGCCTGTCTTCCCCAGGCAGCTGAACACAATTCGTACTCTGCTTGTGAAAAGTTGTTTCACAAACCCTCGATTTTTGGTCTAATGTGTACCAATTAACATAGTCTCCTGACTTAATGAGAACAGCATTTAGAATTTAAATAAATCACTCTTTAGGGTGTTATCATGGACTAAACTCTGCTCCAACACCAAAGAGAAAAAAAGCAACAAAAACAGAGCTCAGCCACAAAATCCAGATTTGAATACTTCTCAGATGAAAATACCTAGGTCTACATCAAGACTTTACATCTAAATAAAAACATTTTTTTAATTTTTTTTCATTTAATTTTAAATGCCACAGCTAAACTTCAAGGTTTTTCAACAGTTTAAAAAGTAGGTATCTCACCAGTCAGTGAAAAAGGGCTAATGAAAATTGGACATTCCCCTCCCAAAATCTAAAAAAAAAAAAATATATGTATAGATAGATAGATAGATATAGATATTTTAATCAGGCAAATAATTCCCTCTGCAGATTTCTGGTGTACTAACTAGCAAGAAGGGATGGACATATATTAATTGCTAATGGCTTCCATACAATAACAACAACTTCAAAATTTACATTTCACAAAATAGGAGAGCTTAAATCTTGAAGAGCCTAAGTCTTGCATCATAATGTTGTCTCTTGTGGTAACAACAGTCAGAATCTGATGGGACTCTTGCATGTTTTATTCAGCTTTCAGTAGAAAATGGCTTTAGTTCCTGTGTTATTCCTGTCGCTTCAGCAGTTCCACATGTAGTCATTTTCACAAGATATTAAAGTTATCAGAAATTAAAGGAAGCTTGAATTTCTGAATACCAGGTTAAAGGCAGGTAGCTTGATCTCTGGAAACCACTGAGCATTTAATAAACATCAGCAAGAAATTTGTGGGAGGAAAATAAACTCTTGATTTGACAAAGAAACGAGTGAGAAAATTAAAATTTGCAAGATTGATAGAGACTTCATTGAATGACTAAAACCAGGAGTGACACAAGTGAGAAGAGTTAGGTATTAGTACCATGGCAATGGTCTGCAGTACCTCACATGCTTGATTCTATTGTTTGGTCATGAGAAAATGAAAGACTTTCCGACAGACAACTTACAGAGTATCTATTTTTCTACTGCTAATGCCAAGAATGTCACCAGCAGGCTGCTATGAAAGCAATCAAAGCAAATGTCTTCTCTCCTTGCCTGAGCAATTTTAGCTGCTGTGGCAACAGCATTTTAATGTTGCCTCTTTATTAAGAATGGTCATAACAGTGACACGTCCCCAGATATCATAGGGGTACAGGCGTCCCTTGGTTCAAAAAGGCTTTAGGCAGTCGTGGTTTGCAGCATAACCAAACACCATCCAAAAATGAACTTTTTCTCAGCTGTCCGTGTTACGTTATTGCTCAGCTGTTCAGCCAGATCACCTGTATTTTCCAATACATTCTGCACAATCATCGGATAATTCAGAGGATTTGAATAACTGACCTTCACAGAGCTTCACAAAGCATCACAAATTCAGAGCAGAAAATTGGAAGTGTTTCTATATTTTTAATGATATTCTAATTTTGAAGTTCATCTTTAAGAAGGTGTTTAATTATTCTCCCTGGATTTTTTTCTATATTCACTACACCACAAAGAAAAATCATTACACTAACAGTACAAATTGTTGTTTCATAGTTACTTGTTGCTTCCTTCTCTCTAATATTACATTTATCCAGTCTGAGCTCACAAAAATGACCCTGAATAGTCTGCAAATTAAGTGCACAGGACTAAGGTGCTTCCCGGTATCATCTCCAACAACTTGCTACCATGCCCACTGCAGATAATCATTTCTTAAACTAAGAGTTGCTCTTGAACTCCCCTTTCGCTTCTGCTGTAGGTGTATTGTCCAAGAGTTTTATTCTTCTGACAGTTAGGAACTTTACTTCCAATCCAAATTTGTTCACTGCCAGTTTACACCCGTTACTTGTGCCAACATTTATCTTACAAAACTCTTTCCCTGGAGTTTGTTCTTTAGGCATATTTATATAGTAGCACATCCATTCTCAGGCTTTGCTTTCCTGAACCAACCAAATCTTCCTCTCAATATACATTCTCTGTTCCCTGAGAAGCCTCACAATTCCTTCTGCACCTGCTCTAGCCTGCACCGAAAGGACTGTACATACTTGCACTGTTAAGGGCTTACCATGGCCTTGAGCAATGGCCCTCAGTTGCTTGCCCTCACCCAGGGTGAGAGGAGAAGCAGCAACAGCAACCTAATGCCAGCCTGCAGGATCCTTGGGCAGCACAAGAGAAGCAGGTGAGTGTCCCACACCTGGGGCCCCACTAGCTCTGCAGGCCTACTGTGGCACAGCTCCAGCATTGACATCAGCAGGGCCCTGCTGGCACGTGGTGCTGTTAGAGCATCCCACCCATACTAATGCATCCATCCAGCACAAGCTGGGCACTGAGCCAGCCTGCATCCAGCAGGGCTGACACCAGGCATAAAGCTAAATCACTCACATCTGACTGGTTCACTTAGCTCAAGCCTGCCACAGGAGCTGTACAGCCAAATCCTGGCAATGCAGGGCCACAACGGACAGATCCCGCCAGAGCCAAGCTGCATCCATGCAGTGCTAAGCCAGGTATCTCTGACAGTGTGATCCCATCCACCTGCAGCTCAGGTTATTCACCCATGAGTAACACATGGTCACCTGTATGTGCCTCCAGAAACACATCTGTATACTTTTATGACTCCATCACACTGATGTCTCATACTCATGCTGGGCTGCTACAGCGCAGAAATCAAAAGCAGTCGTATTTTGTATTTCCTGTGGGACTTGGCCATTGGTTCATTTCTTCATTGGTTTATCAACAGAAAAGAAATTGGTGTGGGTTACAATAATAAATTCCTTTCTAATCAACTATTGATTTTTCAAGATGGTTGTTTCTGGACAGCAGCCAGCCCCACAGGGCAGTAGCCAGAAAGGTTCAAGGTGGGTGCCAATAGGCACATCTTCCATGTCCCCCCAACACTGGAAATGCAAGAGCAACACAGCTCAGCTGCAAGGAGACCTTCTCACTGCAATCCAATTCTGCTAGACCCCCAAAGTCTAATACAGTTATTTCAGTTATGTTCTTATGCTGTATCCATCATTGTCTGCCATTTGCACTTTCACAAATACAGACAATACATTATACAAGCTGCGGTCTGTGTGCCAGATTTTGAAATCCTTTAGCAGCTGTTTCAATTGACCATAATGCCATAATGCATCAGGGTGTTGAAACAGTGGTGTGTACCTATATGCAACACCCATCTGGTGTGACATTTGCCTGATGCATCTTTCAGTCTAGGAGAAAAGCCATTCTCTCAGTCACATTGTGTTCTGTAAAAAGCTATGCTGGAGGAACTAAACCATCAGAGGCAAAAGGAGAGAAAGGAAGGAAGAAGCTGAGACTAGCTACATGTCACACACAGTTCCTGGCCTTAACAAAAGTCATGAATAGAGTCTGCCACTCTGTAGGGACAGATCAGTAGAAGATATCCTGGATAAAGGAACGAGATAGCACTCCAGTGATGGAGGAGAGAAGAGAATAAACAGGGGAAGAATGCAGAAAGGAAACAGGAGAACTGGAACTCGTACAAATAACAATGGAGAAAAAATGATGGGGAGTAAAGCAATAGAAGCGTAGCAAAGAAAAGAACATGGAAGACAAGGATGGGGATTTGAAAAGAAAGAAAAGTGGCTTTATAAACAAAGAGGATGAGTCAGAAAAGATTCCTGATTTCATTCGCAGCCAGTTCATTTGCAGAATAACTGCTTACAAAGCTGAACTGGTTTTGGCAGCTGCATAGCTTGAGATTGCAGGCCTCACAGGTGGCAAAGGGAACAGAAAACTTTGCACACTGTTGAAACAAGCTGAGGGAGAATTGCAAAAGGAGAGCTGAGACTCCTTCATTCCACAGAGCTACACACACATTAATTTCCCCCATTCCTGTGTGTAATGGGGAAGAGATCCTTTGCAATGGCTGGAGAAGTCGGCAATTTTTTTGCAGAAAGAAAGTTGTATTTTAAGAGGTCTCAAAATTCAGAAAATGAAAGGTCTTTTGCAAAGACTTTAAGAGATTGGTTATAATTTTAAAAGGAACAAAAGGGAAGGTCCTGTCACTGTGTAGGTGCTGAGCATGATTACATTTCTTTCACAGTGGCAGCTCTAGCATAAGCAGCTCCTACCACCATTTCCATTCTGGCTGCTGCTCGTCCCTATCCCAGGCTCCCTCTCCTGGTCTTTTGCGACAGTGGTCAGTGGGATCCCTGTTGTAAAACAGGCCCAGAGATGAAACCTGCCCTCAAAATCATCACTGCTGTCAGAAGAAATGGACACATACCTCTGAATTCAGTTCAAACCCCAAAATCATTCAAGAAAATTTAAAAAAATGTTACTATGAAAATTAAGAATTTATTCCTTGATGCAGTGAGCAAAATGGCCTCATGGCTAAAACACAGCTCAGTTCCTAGTTCTACCAATGAATCCTCTGTGACCTCATCACTCTCCTCTGTGCCTCAGTTCATCATCTGCACACTACAAGCTTTGCAAGAACCCATTCAAGATTGTTCGAGACATTCACACTCTATCATGACAGCCAGAGACAAGCACACCAAGCTTTCAAACAGAAGAAGGAAAAATTCCAGGAATGAAAAAATCCAACTGCCAAGCACACAGACTAGAGAGATTTTTCAGTTTGTTGGAGCAGGAAACCAAAAGCATGATGAGGAAAGGAAGGAAAGAGAAGAAAGAAGACTGAACACATCAGAAGTGCTGAGTGTTCAACCATGGCAGGGGCCACCCTACAGAGGAATAAGAGCTGCATGCCCTGCAAAAGCAGTGCACACATTTGGGAGCAAGTTTTTCCAGATCAGCACCGGCAGCTCTCTCATTGCAGTGCTGGCTGAGAAGAATTTGCTAGTGTCAGCTGAGATAAGACATGCAGGTGAAACAGCGAGCTGGTTTAAGATACAATAACAAGGTGCAATAACAGAATAGCTGCCAGTGCGGTGGATAATGTGGGAAACACTAAAAGTCACTTTCAAAACAGAGGCTGCTACTTTCACTCACAAGAAAAACAAGCAATTTTTTTCTCCAAATCACCAGCTGCTAATAGCGTATAATATGAGGCAATTAACAGAAATAAAGCATTCTGTAAAATAGTTTACATCAGCTGAGGAGCTACAACAAAATCATTACAAGTCTAGACATAATGAGACATATTCTTTCTGGTGTCGATTAGTACAGTTCCCTTTGCTTCAAATCCAGTTTACACCAGTTAACTCTTGCAAGTAACGCCACCAAACATGTTGCACTAACAATAGCACCAGGCATGTGATCCATCAAAGGGCTGGTGACAGGCACGTTAATCAATGAGAGCCACTTGTTCTAATAACTGCTGAGAACCTGAAAAACAGGGAAACATGGGGACCATTCATCTTGTAGAAGTCTACAAGAGAAATGTAGAATGGTACAAGTCTATAGGCATCGTCTGGAGACAGTGGAATTAAGTCTAGTGCATTTTTTTACTGCTGTTGGGGTGTCTGTGCAGGGCTAGAGTGCAAATCCTCAGGGGGGATATCCAGGAATTGATTTGTGAATTGAGATGTAGGTGCCTCACTGGAGATTTCACCTGCCTGACTTTTTCTGTCACAAACAAGTTGAGTACAGACAAGAGGCTGTCTCCTGGCATCAAGGCCAATCTTTCCGTTTTTCCTTCTGCTGGCATTTATCTTCTTGCTCTAATGAGATTTGCAAATCAGTAAAGGAATTCTCCGATAAAGTATCTTTACTTTAACCCGGGGAAAAGCAAAACAAAAGCATGTGATGAAGTATATATTTGCTTCAACAGAGCTGCATCACTGCACAAAAGATGCAAAAATCTTCCTAAATATATCACAATATTAAGTTCTGCTCTGCAATCAAACTTGCTTTAAAACCGTATTTCATCTATACACGAGAATAAGACAGTTTGTATGTGAAACTGCCCACAGAACTGCAGCTTCTGTCATTTTCAAACCCCTCACAGTGAAAGTGCTCATTCATCTCCCTTTATATTCTTCTGGTTGTGCTTGTAATTTTACTCTTCCTTCAACAAGATTATTGGCATCTTTTTCTAAGGCAAGATAAATGAGAAGGATTGTTCTGTCCTAGAGAAGGTCCACCAGCAATCACACTATCTTTTTAATCAAAATTACCAGTCAACCAATGTGTGTTTCTAATGAAATTGCACTTTTCTTTGATAAACCTCTTTCTATTATTTTTATCGAGGTTTTCCCTGCAGCTGATTTTGGCTGATATACTTGTAATTGACAAATTGACACAAGTCAGTACCTTTTCTGAATATTAATCATACGGTCTACTCCTTAGTCCTTAGAAATGTAATGCTAAAAGCTAAAAATATTATTTTTCCCCTCTCAAAACTCAGACACATGGTGTCAAGATTTTTAGACCTGATTTGCAGCTGCAGCAATATTGAAACTAAAGAAGCTTTGCTAAGCCTCACCTTTAGGTAGGCAAATCACCCAGCAATATAGTCATGAGGGGGTAACACTGGATAGTTTTGGCCAGCAGGATCAAGCTCCCAAAGATTACTCACTCACATTTTCCATATTTACCATCAAGTTACACCAATATTTTCTCTCAAGACACAGGAGAAATTGCTTTTTTCTCTAGCTACTTGCCTCCTTCGCAGGTGAGATCACTCCTTGCGCGGGCAGAATTCCCAGGGTCAATGGAAAATTTTACAGAGCATATAAAACCAGGCATCACCAAATACAAAATATCAACATGAGTGGTATTTCTTTATTGCACATTCCCAGTTCCCATTTATCAGAGGACTGGTTATCTCTTCTCATGCCCTAGCTGCAGTATACTTTCAGCAGTGTATTGTAAACAAGAAGCCAGGGCTTTTTTTAGCTGTGTAATTAGAAGCCATTGCTTCTCTGTTTAATTTCTCCCTCTGTAAGTATAGCTTCCAGTCATTACCAGATGGCTATTGTTACTCTTATTACTGACCCTGCTGTCTAGATACCTACTTACACTTATTATCCACTCTTATTTTTCCAAATAAGGACCTTAATGAGGACAAGCATAGTCATTATCTCTACAATTGTGTATTAAATATTTCAACTTTAAAATTCAGATTGTAAGCAGTGAGAGAGCATATGGTCAGTAAATATTTTTAAAAAGACCTCTTTTATTACACTGTCAAATGATTCAATACTAATGACATTTTTCCAGTCACTAGAATGTTGATGTTTTATAGCCTCTACCTTATTTATTGTACAAGGTTTATTTCCTTGGATTTGCTCCAAAATAGCTTTTGGCTGTTCAACAAATTAAAAAGATATTGTTAAAAAAAAAAAAATTAATTAATCCTGGCTTAGGTCTAGAAATGTGTTCACATCTTAAGCTTTTTTCTTAAAGGTGCTTATTCCCCTTGACTAATTATAATTAAAATTCTATACAAACTGTATTTTTCTTCTCCTACAAGCTCCTTTTAATTGTAAAGCTTTCCTGATCTTCTTTCTGTCACTGTCATGGGGATGCAGAGGATCCCAAACAAAAAAAAAAAAAAAAATCACCTCATTACTTGCAGTGTCCATGACTTCCATCCAAGTTGTCCTTGCTGTCTCAGCCAAAAGAAATGCATCATTTCTCTCCATCCACCAGCACCATCCATCAATGCCCTTTCTGCCACGCTTGCTTTGTTTGCCTATCCCTTTGGTAAACTTTGCACTTCAGCATTTTAACATCTGAAGGCAGCTCTGAAGAGCTTGGCACTGGGCAAACCTACCAGGCACCGTGGCAGGAGGACAGGTAAAAGCAACCTCCCAGGGCACGCTGCTGGGCCTGGCCCCCGCACTGGGATGGCCCTGGGAGGCCAGCCCAGTAGGTATACACACACATACCTGATGAAGAGGCATCTGATCTTCCAGGGAAAAACCACTTTATGTAAGTGGATGATCTGTTTTTGTCACAACTCACTACCAGTTCTGATGTAACAATGTGCCAACATGAGCTGAAAGCTGTAATTCTGTGTGTATACTTGAAGCTTGGGATACAAAGCTCAAGATTACATAGCAAGAATTAGTGAGGTTCATAGGGACCATACTCATAAACATAGGCAAGATTTAGTGACATATAAAAGCATACCATCAATATGTTCATAGCCTGGATAAGTATGCTGTGCCAGTAATATTAATACTGGATATATCTAGGGAGGGGATTGAATGTTTTTCTTCAATTTTTAAATCAGATATTCCTGGCAAAAAAAACATTCACCGTATGCTGGCCTTTCACATATAGGGGAACATAACAGTAATACATTAAAATAACCAAGTTACATTCGTTACAGGTTTTAGTCAGCAAGTACTAACAAGCACCATTTTCTGCTTTGCACACAGCCTTCCCTCAGTATTGGCCTGGGGAACTTGAGATAATTGGATTTATTGTCCATGAGACCCCCCACTGAGAAGGTTCTAATTAGTTATGAAGACACAAATGTCTAAGCCCTAGTATCATCTTGTACAGGCCACTGTGCAAGAGAGTGAAATCTCTTGAAGACAGCTCATTTAAAACTTATTCACTTTAGCAACACAGGTGAAAGTACAGACAAGACTGTCAATGATATTCATATACCATATTATCCCATGAAATTTATACTTCCCCACCTCTAGAAGCACACCACTTATTTTGGCTACAAGTCACAATTCATCAGAATTACAAATTATTTCAAGACACCCTTAAATTCTCCTCCCCCGCCCTCATTTAACCTAAATTGTTTATACTGTGCATCACTAGCAGCTACACAAATTCTCCTCTATTTTTTCTTCAACAACAAAGGTATTTGCTAGCATCACACCAGGACATGGCATGAATACTTATGAAAAGATTTATTAGCTTAAATGGGTACATTTATAGATTAATTTGTTTTTGTCGAAACAATTTGTACCGTTCATTCTAATTCCTAACCTGGATGGCTCTTTGCTGACTCAGAAGCTTGCATTTGCAATGCCTTTCCAACTGGTACCATGCTGAAAATATATCTCTGCTGCATCAAAAATCAAAAAAAGCCCCAAAACAATCAAGCCCCCCAATTTTATTGAAATTTCTCTAACAAGATACCCTTGGATCAGCCAAGAACAGTGCTTTCACTAAGAATTAGTAAGTAAATTCCTATCTCAGTAACATTGCAAAGATGCACTCAGCTACACACTAAACAATTCAGTAACAATCTGGGAATTTGAAGCACATGAAGCCTGGCTCTGACAACAGGGCTGTAATCAAGCAAAATTAGAGATCTGGTGACTCAGCAAATTAAATTTCCATAAGGTTTTTATTTCATTGACTATATTTACATCAATAGAAGAGAAAATCTCAGAAGTCATAACACAGATTAGTGTAGTCTAATGAAGCCCACAGCAGAGGGGAAATCAGGTCAATAGCATACCTTCTAATTCCCTTATTTTAACCAGTCACTTGATTAATCAACAAATCAACAGCGTTCTTGGTAAAAACCTCCAGGATGAAGTATTTTGCATTGGGTGCACATGCAAGACCTGCCATTGAGCAGGAAGCCCCACAACGCAGAAGCCAACCTGTGGGCAGCATACAAGTCCTTTACAGGTTGCACTGACAAATGCAGGGCATTTTGGGACTGGGGCCTATCCCCACACCTCCAGCACCTGTCTCAGTGTGTGAGAAACCAGGCTTCTCCCTCCTCTTTGGGGGAGGCCCAGGGCAGGCAGCACCCACCAGGCATGCAGAGAGCACCTGCAGCCATCCCACAGCCCAGGCAGCAGAGAAAGTTAATTTACAGCTTCATTCAGTACCAGAGGTGGCAGAAAAGCAGAACTGAGATGAAAGGGAAACACAAACTCAGACTTTCTTGCCAGTTTTTAAATTTCTTCCATGATGTCAGGGTACGAGTGCAAGTTCTTTAGGAAAAGAAACCCCTGATTAAAAACACTCCAGTTAGGGGAGCCAGGGCTGAAATGAAAAACACTAGCCAGGACAGTTTAGGACTTGTGAAAGGCTCCAGCCCATAAATCTAATCTCTTGCTGTAACGTCAGCCCCAACTAATAGTCGTGCTTCAAAAGCCAGAAGCAGAGCAATCCCTCTTCCCCAGCCCCTGTGTATGCTAGTGGGGATGTATCACCTTCCTGCAATTTAAGGACCCTGATCCTGTCCCAGTCCTAGGGTCCTGGCAACAGGCAGCACTAGCAGCACCCTCAGAGGACCCAGACCCAGCATGACTGCTTGCAAGCAGCCTTGTTGCCTAGAGGTGGCATCCCCTCCTTATATCCTAAATAAATTCTACACCCAGTTTGCCCACAGTAATTCTAAGGGAACAATAAATCCCCCATAGTCCACCTCCAGACTAGCCTTTAATTATGCAGTCACAACCCCTGCAAACAGGCTCTGCTCTTTGATCTTCAGTTTAGTGCTGCCATAGATGTTCTTAATCCCTTTTTCTTTCCAAGTACACTCATAAAGGCACGGAAAGGAGCATAAAGCAGAACAAGTTCCTGTGAAAGCTCAGGGGATTTTTGTCCCAACCAAATACCAGACCTGCTTTGAGCTGCTGGGGCCTCTTCCCTCCTGCCTCCTTTGATGAAACAGAGATCCGCATGTGGAAACTGGCTGAGTGAGGACCCAGCAACCTGTTGATGCAAAATGGTCTGAAGATTGGATGCATCCAACAGGCAGAGGTTACGTACACCTAATCTCTTCATTTTCAGTTCTAAAGTGGCCTATCCTGAATACTAATCAATGGAAAATAGAGGAAGCAATTATTTATGTGGACCTTCTCATTTATCAAAGCAAGAAGCTACAGGTTCAGCACGCATTAGGTCAGAAGGCAGACTACAGGGAGCTTTCAGCTTCTTCCAGCTACCTAACTTGTGATTAAATTAATTCTGTGCCCACTTTTCTCACACAGCTGGGCACCCATCAATCACAGCCCCCCCTACGAAGTCCAATTCCCTCAGCTTATCTCCAAAGAGCAGTTACGCATGCACAACATTAGCCACTTCTGGTAGACTGCATGCTGTTAGCAGGCTGTTTAAGAGACACAACCACTGTCCGAGCAATAATCACTCACTGTTCAGTCCCCCACCACTCCCATCCTGTCTGCATAATTAAAAATCTGTTACCTTCTCTGACTTGGCTAGCAATTGGCAGCTCTCTCACAATAGTGCTCAGCAGACATAGGGCTTTAACAGATGGCAAGACAATGACACAGTTCAAAATCTAAATGTGATGCCACAAGATCAGACCAGTGCAGATTTGGTAACAAACAAAATGAAAAACATGACAACTGTGGGATCAATAAGGCATAGATGAAGAGATACATTAAATGCATCTCTCATACAGTGTAATTTGTTGAAGGATAAAAATAACAAGCTTGCTTCTCTGGTATGTTGCAGTGCCTGTAGAACCTCTTTATACGTTTCCCATTGCCCTACTAATGATGCTGCAAAACATTATTAACCAATAAAATAGCTCTTCATACTAAACACTCAGGCACTGAGAATTAAAAGATGTAGTGCATAGATTTCATTCAAGTAGTTACGCTGTACATACCATCAGCTGTTTCTTATAGAGGTAATGTACCACAACTAAAAATGAGGACTGCGACTGTCTTAAATATGCTCCTATTTTGCACCTTGCTGTTTTGCTGAAAGTGAAAGCGTGTGTAAAAATATTAAGTAATTGGATCTTCTGTTTTCATCTATCACTATCAATATTCAGAGAAGGCTGAAACAAAGAGACTAGGGAACATCTAAGATCAAATCAGGGTAACTCAAAAGAAATGCTCAAAATGGACGTGAAAAACAATGTCAAGAATTTCTTATTTATGAGTTTGTTAACTTTCAGTCAAAAGTGTTTAAAATACCAGCATCTCACAAACACTGTGCTTCCTTCATATCGACCTACATGAAATTATGCCTTTGGTTCTTGAACTTTTTGATAAACAACCAGTATACCACATGATGGATGAGTACCTAAACACGATGTGAAAGATTCCCATAAAAACACTAAAAATGCATTACATATTTCAGCACTTAAACCATGTACCAGGTCTCCCCTCTATCCGGAATTAGAGGCAAAGAGCACCACAGCAATTATTTCACATCTAGCTCTTGGGGCCTAGTGTTTGCTGCTGCTGTCTCTCACCATCCGAGAGTGGCATTAAATCACCTAGATCATGCAACAACAGCAAGAAAGTTATCATGTAGGATTTATTACCTGTGCCCCCACAAAGACTTCTGGGCTGCTGCTATGTGAGGTAACCAAGTAAGATAGCAAATGTAGAAATACAGAGAAGTAGAGCACTCTGTCCTTGCCCCAAGGGAAAGCCACATCATGCCATTTTAGGTCATTTTAGTTCATTCAGGAAGTTAATATGCTTCCTGGGAACAAAAACTTCAGGTCAGGAATCATGGACTTGTGTTTCACTTGAACACTCTTTATATGGAGCTTTCAAAATGCAGCTGAAGTATTGATCATGTGTTACTATTTCCCAAGACATGTTTATCGTAACAGCCTATGGACTAAGAAAGGATCAGACACCACGATGCAAGGAGACAGAGGACAGGTATGGACGGAGCTGCGGGGGAAGCGATGAAGGACGATGGTGATGGCTGGAGCAAACAGCTGCAGGGCAGCAAGAAAGTATAAGAGAAACTTCTTATTTGTTGAAAGCTGTCGCTCTAGCTGTTACACAGCCTGCACAAAAGCTGCTGTAGAGTCAATCTCCCTTGAATCAGAGATGCCCTCAGATCCAGTTTGCTTCTTTCTAGCCCAAGGCACAACACATCCAAGACAGGCTGGATGTTATCCTTGCAAAACATTTAGCTTTAATTTTACAGATAGAAAAATAACAGCAGCAAGGAACCCCTGTTGCACAGAAACCCTGCAGCTCTAGTGCTCAAGGTATCAAACAGTGCTTCCTCCCCTCTCCATGGCTCAGCCTCCACACAGGCCCACTGATTCCACCCAAGATTACTACTGATCTTCAGGGTCTTGAAATTAGTTTCTGAAAACTGATGGTGCCCCTGAGGTACTGGGATTAACCAGGCTACACTGGGTCTCACCTTAGGTCCCTGCACTCTGAAGGATTTGGGTAAATTACATTGTATCTTCCCTGACCTCCCTGCCCACATGTGCTCTGTGCTCCCAGGGCACTTGGACACCCAGATTCCCTCCCCAGGAAAGCCAGCCTTCCCCAAAGGATCCTTCTAGAGTACTGTAAGCTCAGTTAAACTGCAGGAGAAGAAGTAATTGAAACAGATTCTGCACAGCATTCAAAAAAATCAATCCTTAATTACAAATTGGCAAGCTCAGAAAGGTCAAAGACTGAGGTAGGTGAAATAGCCTTAAAAATTGATTACAAAAGATTAGAGGGGTAAAAANTTCCACTCCCCATCACATAAAATCTAGGACAGTTGATGCTATAACCGTCTCAAGTTCACCAGGTATTGACTTTTACTTTTTGGAGCTCTTCAACCCTACATCCACCCACACTATCTCCAGAATTAAAATTTGTTCTGCAAACTCTAAATCCATAGAACAAAAGCTTTTTCAGGGCATTATCCCCAATGTATCATAAACGTGTTTCGCATCCCCTCCCCAGCAGAGGCTTTAGAATATTACAGAGGAAAAACTACAGCAAAAAATAAATGTGTATCTGATGGAAAAAAAAAAGAGTAGAGTCCTTTGTTAACTCCCAAATTCAACAAACCACCTAAATATGTGCCTAACTGCAGGGAGAAAGAGGGATGTGAGTAGTTATTTCAAGTCTTTGCTGAATTGAGATCCTACACATAGATTTAGCTGTTTAGAACTTTAAGTGATTTTTCTGAAGTTCTAAAGATGAGCGTCTTTAAATAAGTATTCAGCAGAAATGATTCAGATCACAAGACAACCTGAAATAGCATCAGTAAGTTCAAGCTTTTGATAATGTTTACCTCTATTTCATTTTCAAAGCACACAGAATCCCAAATCGTGCTTGCTTTTCATATGCAATTAATCCCACCAAAATCCTTTGGGACTACTTCTGAAAGTAAAACGAGCAGGATTTAGTTTATAATCCAACACCAACAGGAAGGGAAAATACGATGTAGTGTTTTATTCCTAGTAAAGAACCCTGGCAGTAAATCCTCATGAGTGAGTAGAGCATCAGTGCATATTCTGCAGTTAATCTGGCAACAGGGCAATTTCCTGTTTGTAATTTATATTTTTGCCCAAATGACTGTATAGAGACAGATGGTCACACCAAAGGAGGACAGTTCTGGAAAGAAATCTCCTTCCCTCAGGAATACTTCACAAGATCAGTCTGGAGACTGCCAAAGCAAGATCTTTTGCCAGGCAGCCAAATCACAATACACTGAATACCTTCAGGTTCTGGTTTCTGTATAAAATTCTTACCATCTAATAAATATAATGCTGAGGAAAGAAGAGCAAAAAGACATTTCTGTGACTGGATAGAGCTTTGAATGCTAATGACTGAATGTGGAGACTCATTTAAAGATTTTATTGTCCAAGAAAGGAAAGGTTTTCTGACTGCTTTTTCTGCATCCTTAGGAGTACGCCCTAGGTTACTGATTATCTGGGATCCCATCATCCAGTTTTCAAGAAAGATACTTGTTTCCTTCAGGCTGCAATGGCTCAAGCATACCAAGTTTCTAAAACACAGGCCATACAAATCTGATTTCAGCCAAGGACTTTATTCTCCCTCATAATTTTCCACTGTTTTCTGACACCAATTAATAGGGCCTTCTTTGTTTTGTTTTAAACAGAAAATGAGGAAGTTTAGGAATTATCTATGAAAATATATGATATAGTTAGTATAGCAACCCATATATTCTTTATTCAAATGCTGAATTTGCTTTTCTTTGAATTTTCAATATGTCAGAAAGATTTTGATCATCAACAAGAACTTCAGCTTAAAAACCTTCAGAGTTGTCAGGTAGTAAGAGTGATTTTTGGACAGCGAGATGAAATCAAATGCTGCTGTGATCAACAAGCTGAAGAGTTGCCAGTTTTGATTTTTACCAAACCAAGTTTCAGAATTAAAATTGGATTTAGAATAGTGGAAATCTGTTTCACCTTTTATCTATCTGTTTTTCTTGTCTGCAGACTGAATAAGACATCACTTTAAGGCATTCATACTTGGCTGAGATACATTCTTCATAAGCTTGAGGGCTAAGGAAAAAAGTTTTAAATTACATTTTAAAATACTGGATTATATTTCATGCTATAAATCATAAAGCCTGCAACCTTGGAATCACAAAATATGTGTGACTATATCCTCAGTGAAAGTTTAGGAATGTTTCAGCTCTTTTGTCCTGTCTCCCTAGTGATAATAAATATAGAGATTTCAGTGCTAAATTTGGTTGCTTACTAGACTTATGCTGGCCTATTAGGATTTCCAAATTACATAAGCAGAGAGAGTTTCTGAAACATGGCTTAAGGGAAAAAAAAATCATATAGAATACAAAGTGTTACTAGATATAAGAACTACTAGAATTTCCAATTATTTAACTTCAGCAGAAGCAGCAGAAAAAAGTAAGGTGTCCCACACCCTAGGCATTCACCCAGTAAAACAACAGTCAACTTCTTGCTTGCATGGGAGCTTCTTTATTCCCAGTCAGGTGTTTGGGATCAGACCAACAGAGTCATTACTGAACGGCACCATGTCTGATTTATATTATACTGATTTGTATCAGGCACACACATTAACAGGCCCATCTGACTTCCACAGCAACCAGTAAAACTGTCTCATGACTGAACCTGTCCCTAGAGGCCCCAGTCGGTGACACAAACCTATCAAAAAAAAAAAAAAAAAAAAAGGGAGNAAAAAAAAAAAAAAAAAAAAGGTGGAAAGGATGAAAGAAAGGAACTCTGTTTCAGAGCTGGGAAAGTAAGATGGAAATGACATTAAAAAATGTCTGTAGGCTTCTAAGATCAAATTAATTGCTGGGGTAAGTCCCACTTCAGTCCTTACTATGCATGGAAAAGTTGGAAGAGAGGGAACGTACTCCTTGGCATCAGGTAGACCATTTTAGACAGGACTCCAAAAAGCTGAGCAACTTGAATAAAATTACTGAGGAAAGCAGAGCCAGGAATAAAATTCAGGTCTGCTGACTTGTAGCTGTTTACTCACTGCTCAGCTATTGCATGTAATGTGTGGGAAGCGAAATGGCATACTGTGTTTAGGATGTCAGAATTTACTTCTAAAAAGGTAAATGATTCATAAAACTCCATACCAATGAACACTTCCCTGCATCTATGATCAACTAAGCTCAAGCATTTAAGACAACAGCACCACTGAATTCGAAGTCACAGTTCTCATGAACGAAGAGCACTCAGGGTGATAATCTTGGCTTGTTAAGAGCAGCAGATGACCATCTGTTGAGATCTGTTTTGACAGAATTTAATCCCTTTACAGGTCTTTTTTGTGTGTCTGTTGGGTTTTTTGTTTGGCGTTTGCTTTTGTTTTTTTTTTTTTTTTTATCATGTTGTCTATCTCACTTCTCTTAAAAGCAAAATCCTAGCCATGATGTCTGATGCATTCAGGTAGCCATGGCCTTGTCTGTTCACTAAAGATTTAGAAACATAGTGAATGACCTGGCAAATTCTAAATCAAAAGAAATGTGAACAGTGAAAGTTATTTTCTTTCTGCAAAGCATGCAGGAAAAAGCTAGGGGTATTGGTTTAAAAGACAGTTAGTTACAAAAGAAACAAAGAACAAATGGGAAACAGTGTAGACATCCAGGGCACATCCTTGTCTTGAATATTGCAAGAATTTCTCATCATTCCATCCCACAAACCAGAGAAGAAGAGTAGATATAAGAAAGAGCAATAAAGATGCTCGGAGGAGTATGCCTTCCTACAGAACAGGATAACAGATTAGGACCATTTGGTTTAGAAAATAGGCAACTGGAGGTCCACAACACTGCAAATGCCGCAGAGAGGGTGACAAGAGAATGATTATTCAGCTTCTTGCAATACCAGAACTACAGAAAACCCAATGGTATCAAACCCAAATCACAAATAAGTTCTTCCTCATGATAAGCTATTAAACAGGGGTATTCATCACCACATTACATTTGAGAAATGAAAGTACAGAGGGGTTCAAAATTAGGTTAGATACAGTCATAGAAGACTGGTTCACCAGCAATTTCCAAATAAATCCCTAAATTACTGACTGTTTGAATTTGGGAAGATAAACCACGGAAAACGTCACTCAGGTGCATGCTTTGTTATACTTCTCTGAAAGGATCTGCCATACTGGCCACCATTGGTAGTACTAGGTTGAATGGACTTTAGATATGAACCAGCATGGAAGTTCATCTATTTTCAGTCTAAAGGCTTTAAAGGTTTCCAAAATTGGACTCAACATGATTGTCACGAAAAGTGAAAAACTATTAACAAATTTTAGACAAACAGATGAAACTCATGTAATTAAGGCAGATTTAAATGACTGCCAAAAAAACTAGTCTGGGAGAAGTAGTTCAGCAAAAGTTGGCCTATCCTTAGAAAACAGGGAGAGTACGGTTTAGATGTTCCTCATATGACCAGGTTCATGTAGATCATTACACATGATACAATAAGAAAATAAATTGAACTGAGTGAAGTGCAGACCATGATGATCACTGGAAAAGCTTGCAATATTGCTGCCTGCAGACACTATTTTCCTATCAACAGAAGAAGTGGTTAAATTTGTTATTAGAGGCCTGCAGGTTTTTACACTGCTCAAGCACCTCTAGTTTGACCTAAGAATGCCTGTGTTCACAGCTGTATGTTTTTAAGCAGAACCTGAATTCTATATATCTGCTGTAGAAAGCCTTCAACAGCAAGTAAAGGCAATTTTCAGACAGCCATCTCCTTCCCTTTCGAAACAAATGAATCTACATCAGCTGTGAAAAGTGAAGAATGCTTCCTGTCACTTTTGTATCACAGCTTTCTGACAGCACCAGTGACAAAATATGGCACACAATCTCTTCCCAAATCAACACGAGGCATGGATGTAGACATCTATGGAGAAAAAGCACAAGTTCTTTAAAAGCAGCATCACAGTATTCCCCAGATATCCTGGGGATCCTCTATATGAGGCATGCCAAGCAGTAGGAAGGCCATACCCTAAAGAAATCTGAGGTAGAGCGTGCTTTGTGCATAGGTCATTCTAAATTTATTCCTAGCTCAGGGATAAATGCTATTTCTTTCTAAATATCACACATGAATTCGGATCATATTATAATATCTGTATCTTCTATTTCAAAAGAAAGAATTTCCCCAGAGATTATTCACAAGCTGGGTAGAGCTAACCAAATTAACCTTGAATGACTTGTACCCAGGCACAACTAACCAAACAGAGAAGGCGGGAGCAGGCCAGGGGGCCAGCCTGGCTGGTTCTTTCTGACTTCCAAACCCACCATCAGTTTGTTCAGCTTGTTAGAAGAAAAAGCTGTCTTCACAGCTGTGTCTGAAGACTGCTGGGTTCGGGTCTGCCACCCTTATGAATCAAGTTAAACCTGTATGGCCTATACTACTCTGTCCCCAAGTTTTGTGTCAGGGAGTATGTTAAGCCTGAATACATGGGGATTTGAGGTGCAATCTGAATTTGCTCAATGCTGGGAATGGCAGGCAATGGTTGTTTATGAGAGAAAACCATTTGGTCTTTCCACTACTCACCTTACCCAGTCAGTACTGCTTTTGAGAGTCAATTTCTGCAGTGAGGCTACAAGAATGAAAACATTACCTTTGGCAACATCTTGCATAAACAGAGATACTGTAACCAATGCTAGCTTCAACACGAAAGAACTTCTGACAGCTTTTTATTTTGTCAAGTACTCAGAAATCTCTCAAATTCTCCACTCAGAAATCACTTCAGTCAAAGTGGATTACCAAAGCAATTCTCTTAATCAGCAAGTTTAGTGCACACTGGAGCTTTACAGAAAAGAGCTTATATAACTGTAAACAAAAATTTATTTTCAGTTATTCAAAGACCTCTGCCTTGATTCCAGGTGGTAAGTTGTGGATGCACAATATTATTGCCTTATAAATAACACACCTATTTCCATTCAGGATTCAGTTCCCTGTACTGAAACAATGTCACTAATAAATCACACTGCTTGTAGAGCTAGAGCTGATATCCCCCTTTACTCAGTACATACCTTTACTGCCATATATATATGTGTGTGTGTGTGTGTGTGTGTGAGATAAAATGTTCTCTGAGTACTTTTTCAAGGCAAAGCATCAGCAGTTTAAAGAAACAAGAGTGACTTTACCAAGCTAAATATAATATGAAAAACCTAAGTGGGGAAAAAAAACCCCACCAAAACCAAAGCCAAACAACCAAAACCAGCAAAGAATATCTTCCAACTCAGCTGCCTCCACAAATCCTTATTTCTCCCTCTGCTCCTACCTGGTCTCAAGTAATGCTGCTCATTCAAAACACTATGGCTATAATCAGGTCAATTAGGTCACAATTAGGAAAAAAACTTCCTTGTATTTATCAAACACCACCAAAGACTAATTATTACTGCTACCAATAAAAAAAAAATCCTAGGCATTTCTCCGCATAAAGCCTTTTTAAATTGAGATCTAAAAATAGACAGACAGACAACAAGCAGACTTAAACAATTTTATCAGTGGTTGATTTATTTCGGCTTTCTGCTCTCCCTCGTCGCAGTTCAGTGCAACCCGTAAATAAGTTAGCCTGGTGAAGGAGATTGAATTTTTGAGGCCAGAACAGTAATTGAGGAATTGAACAGCCTGAAGGTTGAAATATCGTCTCCTGGGACATACGCCTTTGGACCTATTAGCAGCTGTCTATATTGCTTTTCCAGCCATTGACACATATGACCATATCAACATATTGAACTGATTTATGTTTCTTTGTGTCACAAAAGGACAGATCTCATACGTGTTCTGGGCTCCATCGTGCTGTTACTCTAACAGTAAGAACATCTCAAGTCAGTCAGCTACGTAAATTACAACACATGCCAACATTTTCCTGCAAACTAAAAGCTTCCAGTCGCCATCAAGTTCCTCTCAGGAAATGTTTTTCAATATTTAAAAGGCATCCAACCAAATCTAATATTTAGGAGATTAGAAAAAAAAGGTTGAACAAAGCTTTTAGGCTGTAAGCTTTTACAGTACAGTTACAGGAAAAAAATAATCTTATTTCTAAAATGTGTTTACTCTAACACCTTTTGTTTCTCAGCTAGTTTGCAAAGTTACCTTTATCCACAGAACCTCAAAGGTTTTTCCCTTGCCAAGTACTAAAAGTCAGATCTGTCAAAAATATGGGAAGGCCCAATCTCCTGTGAAGAAAATCTGCACCAGTTCAGCACAATTCAATTATACAGAAAGCAGTAATTTTTACTTTTTCCACACTGTATTTGTCAACATTTGCAACAGGAAGACTGAAAGGGAAGCCAAAGAATGTTTTTGCTTTTTTTCTTAAAAACAAAAAAAACCAAGCAAAACAAAAAACCCCACCATTACCCACCACTTCATTTTTTCAGTTGTTCTCCCAGGATCAAAATTTCACAAGAAAACAAGAGATGCCACAGACAATCGAAGCAACAAGCGATGGATTGCAAAACCAACTCATGACCAAAGGCAAAAAGAAATATCTCCAGGTCTTAGTTCACATGAAAACATGGAAATTACCTCAGCAAAAGCGCAGGCCCGCGGAGGACACCTGAGCTCTCTGTGGGGCACAGTGGCTGTTTCGGGGCAGCCTCGGGGGCTTTTTTACCTCAGGAATGGGCCCCGCCCTGCCTGCTGCCTGCCCAGCAGCTCACTTGGTGCCGCCGCCGCATCGCTGCTCCTCCACCTTTGGCGATAGATGCATGTTTGATTCACACCTCGATACACAGAAATAAATACTTTCCCTCTCTTATTAACTTTGCATCCCACAAAACCTAAAGCAAATGTTATTTCTAAGATGGCGTCACTGAGCACGGGCTACAGGCTTCCCAGGCATGACAGAAATGCTTCCCCACAAAGCACCCCTGAGGAGTGGGGTTTTGGATACTTATGATGACAATCACATGCTGAAAAAGAATGAAACTTGATAAAAGATCTCAAAGGCGTCTCTGGGGTCTCAAGGCAGTGCTGTAAACCCCACAGGGGCCACAGGCCCGCTCAGGGCTCTGCAGCACCAGGAGGTGAAGCAGTAGCCAAAACGTGTTAGCACGAGGTTAACCTTCTCCCAAAAACAAAGCCAGCGGTTAACGTGAAATCATTAAAGTGATGGATTAAAAAAGGAAAAAGGGGAAACATGAGAAAAAGTCACTTCATAAATCCCTATTAAAATCCACATTTCCACCTTTTGCACAGTCTGTAAAAACGAAAAACATACATGGTTTTGTTTTGTAAGAAAAGATGACGGCAATTGAAACTAAAAAGCATTTCTTAAAAATAGAGTATCACATTTGTTCTGATCGAGCCCATCGCACTTTGTTTTGAAGAAAGGCTCCCAATGGCATGAAGTACAAACACAAAACGGCAAGAGTTTGTTGGATCTAGTAAATGCCAAGCAAGATGGAACATATACTGGAATTAAGCACTACCAGTTATTCATAAAGAAGTTATTTTTCTGATTAAATATTGAATCAAATGGACACATCATCACCATCATCTGTCTTGTAACAGACTATACTCACAGCACCTTGTGCTCCGCTCCTACTAGATCTCAACACAGACAGGATCAGTGGTTTGGACACCTGACACTAAAACAGAGACCTCTAATGAATAACGATGTGCTGCTCATAAAATACTGTCTCTCTGACTTGCTACTGGGGGAAACTGATGGCAGGTCCTGCCTCCCCAAAGGATTGGGAGCTGCTCAGCCCCACAGGCAGGAGGCTGACCAGGGCTCCCCATTTGCACGTCACCACCCTCCTCTGCAAGCCAGCGTCTGAGCTAGAGCTGTTCAAGTGGAAAGAGGAATGTGTTTACTTCCTGGTATTTGGCAATATTTCTCCATGACCACCAGAATACTGCTCAGTTGGACATTTTCTCTCCAAGTCTTGTAAACAAAATCCAAAATCTAAAGGAATTTTCAGCCAGCTTTGGTTTAGTTGAAAATTTTCATCCTAAGCAAGCAAAGAGAGACTGCTCTTCACCAAAACATCTTTGAATAAGAACAATTCCTATTAGAAATGTGGTTTGACAGCCAGCGCCCTGAAAGAAAGAAGAAAAACAACCACCACTCCTCCATAGCTCAGCAGCTCCTCAGGAAGGTCTCTGCATGCACTGGGTTATGCAGAGATGTGCAGGACAGAGGATCACCAGCCCCATGTTGTTCTTCAGCTGCAGTTGTTCCCCCCCACCACCATGTGCTGTCTCAGCAGCATCCTGCTCCAGCTGACACAGACAAGAGAACAGGACACCACAGCGATTAATTTTTTAAAAAAATTAAAATTAAAAAAAAAAAATCGCAAGGACACCTTCAGAACCGGTGCTGTAAGCATGTTACTCGTGACAGATGTCTAAACCCAACTACCTCCTACGTACTCACAAGGTATACACAGCAGGCTACAAGTCTCTGCTTCTCAGAGAAACAGCACACCTGCACAATGATGGACAACTTCAATATTAACTTTCAAAGCCCTTCCTTGCAATTATACTATTACACAGGCTGTAATGAGGTACACAGGTTAAGCAACTTATACAACTGGCAGACGTTTAGAATTTATGGCTGTAGTGTACTCCCCAAATAGCTCTTCTCACCTGCTGCACAATGACTACTTCACAGACCTTCAGAGGAAAGGGTTAGCAATCCCATAGAGACACTTTTATAGAGCACACAAACAAGTTAAGTATTGCAGTTCATTTAAAGATACAGGGACAGAAAAACTACAGATATTATGTAATATAAATTATTTAATGCTAAAAAACTCATATGAAGTATATAAATACTACATAACATCCAATGGGATTCATCACCTTTCTCTGCTTTGCACAGGTTTACTTCACTATTTTTGGAGAAAATTAAAACTTGGCACTCACTGAACATCATATCTTTAAAACTCAGTAAAAAAAAAAATCTGTAGTAAGATTTTTAGATGAAGTATCCCACTTCAAGGTTTAAGGACATCAAATACTATGGTAAAACAGACCACGCAAAAAACACACTTCCCGAGCTGAAATATTGAGTTAACTTGTATAGTCACACATAAAGATACTAATTAACATTCTGTGAAGGTCTCCCTTCGTTATGTCCAAGGATTACGCTGTAGCATCTTAGTGGTTTCACCCCATTGACATATGTTTTCTGGCCAACTTACCATCTGCTTTTGAGATGTTATTTGTATTACAGTTTACAGGGGAAATACTAATATTGTACGTCTAAAATACTGATCAGCTATCACCTTATCAACAAATTTTAAATTATAGCAAAATCTTAATTTCATGAAAATATGATGGAATTACATATTTTTACTACTAGAATTCAGTTATTTTTATCTCACTAAAATACAAAGTTTTCTAAATATCTAAACATAATTCATAAATCAAGAGATGGAAAACTAAGTACAAAGCCTGTTTATTTCACACAGTCCCCACTGCCCCTTTTCATATGTTCAAATATGACTCTCTTCTGAACTACACAATACACATGTAGGTGGCAGGTATGAGAAAGTTTTCCAGTGCTTGGTATAGCACATATTCAAGTTTGGAATAGAACTACAAATTACTATTTTTCAGGATAACTAGCACTGACAAGAAAGTAAATACTATTTTAAATGCCTTTGAAAGGCTTCGCTGATCACACCGTTGTCGACAAACTGCTGACAGTTTAAAAAAGCAGAGTATTTATCTCAGTACTGATGACACACTGAATAAATACCACCACAATATGCAAAATACCTACGCTTTAACATGATCTTCTTTTTTATCAAAACAATCCCGAGTGTTAGATCAAAAGCAGTCGAAAGTGTGATTTATTGAGCATCTCAATCAGCCTGATTACATGTCAGATTTGAATTTCCATAGGTCAGGAGGATGGCAGGTCCAACTTCAGACCGGCTGCTATCACCTTTACTATCTTCCAAACAGCAGTAAGTCCTGCACCAATGTTAGCTTTGCCAGCCTTAGGTGCCAACTGCAATGTAATCCTGGGGAAGATGACTTAAAAAGGAGATAAACCAAATACTATATGCATTCATAACAAACCAAAAAATTTTCCCAATGACAAGACTGAAAATAAGTCTGGACTGCACTGGACTGTAGAAAAGTACTACCTCCTGCCCCACCTTGTAACCACTAAGATTTTTATCTGCTTTCACCACTACGAAAGAACAACAGACAAAATAAGAAAAGCTCAGGGACAACACCTTTTATTCCTTGAATTATCAGGGAAAAGTTATCCAGAAAGAAACTAACTTTCCAAGGAGCACATAGTATCCTCAAACAATATGCCTTATTCTCCTTCCTGCTGACAAGGTTTCCTCAAATTACATAATTGTAACTACTGCCCAAACCTGTACCCATCTTATTATTTTTTATAAAACCAAAAAACATTCAAACTATAATTGACCACTATTCATTAAAATTTATTTTTCTTCAACTGTAAGAACAGTTCTGATTGATGTCAGGTGAGGCAGTAAGGAACTGTTAACTGCTGAAGAGATATAAATAGAAAAATAAAAGCATTTTAAGAGTCTTCTTCCATAGCCACATCCTCTTGTAGCCTCTGCACCATTTTGTCCTCCAGCTGCTTTGGTGTGCCTTCAAAGCAAAGAAAAAAAATAAATTAAAGGTATCTCTCAACCCAAATAACTGTTGTTCTTTGAACAAAATGTGTGCCTATTCTAGGTGAAACAGCCTAAATATATTGCTTGAAGAGTTGTTCAGGAGTAAACCCATCAAGTTTACAAGTATTTATTGCTAACCTCCATCACCACCTAAAACTACTGAAGAATTGTTTTAACAGAAAAGCTGATGCTGTTTTTATGCAAACTCTAAAATGCAGTGAAACGTTGTGTTCATCTAGTATGATGAACTTTGATATAGCTGGCAATACCTAGCAGAACCTTGCAAAGGACTATAAAAATGCATTACTTTTAACACATCAAGGGCCTTCAAACATTAGTTTTTATATAAAGATTTAAGCCTTCCTGAATGCCGTGTTGGATGGCAATAGTGTTAACTTTCAATAAAACTACCAAAGAGAAAAAAACACCACCAGGATTGACATTTGATTCTGCTCTCTTTAATGCCCAGCAGGAATTACAAAACACTCCTGTTGTTTGACAAACAGATGTACTACATGCTATTGTGCATCATCCATTTAACATAAGCAAAGCCAAACAAAAGAAATAAACACTCAGGTTTATTCTTTTGAATTCAGATCTTTTTTCTTTTTCTTCCCTCAAAAAACAAGGGACAGATCAAATCAACATTTAAATATATCCTGACAAAACCTTGTTTCACATACATGCAGTTCACAGAGTACCAGGTATTGACTGCAGTTTAAAATACTCAAATAAGGAAAAGAAAGGATGAATGCAGGACTAGATAAATAAAAAGGTATGTTTGATTTAGAACAAAGATACTGCTTACATTTAGTGGCAAGAGCTATTCTCCATATTCAATAGACAAATTAGTTTTAAGAAAAATGCACAGGACTATTGATCTGTAGAATTAGTCATACCAAAAAAATCAGTATTCATTATAAAATTATATACATAGGTTAGCCTAAGCAAACGAGGTAAAGCAAGTTCTTACCTGCATGTGGAGCACGAAGAAGGTGGATATTCTGTTTGACTTCTTTGATGTCTTCTGCCTTCTGCAACTCTTTGCTCTTCTTTAATCTGGGGAGGGGGAAAATTAAATTTACCTTCAAAGAGGAGATGTATGTTTTCATTTTAATGCATGAGACATCTTTAGCTATGATTATGAGGAAATAAAGGTAAAAAGTATTTGAAAACCAGTTCAAGCATATACTGGATACAAACCCAGGGAAAAAAAAAGCCAGCACTATATCAACTCCTACCAGAAATTTGTTTAAATCTAAGACTCCATATTACAAACAAGAAAATATAAACATTATCATCAATGTCTAAAAGCTACATTTCATTGGACAGCCAATAAAGCGTAGTAGTTTGGTAATGTAGTAGAGCCCACTCAAACTATTTTACCCCATTGCTTGGATGGCCATGTATGTACAAAGGAAATAACCATTTCAAACTTTTGATCATCATTTCTCTGGAAATATTGACTGTCTAATACAGATTTGCGAGAGCTCCCATAATACAAATACTTCTCCTCACCTGTTCATAATAAATCTAGCTTGGCGTTTTTGCTTTATTTCCTCCACTCTCTTCATTGCATCAACTGAAATAAAGCAGAAGTTGTTTTAAACATTTTTACATACCTACAGTTGAAAACACATGCTATTTTGCAGAGCAACACTACCAGTATTCCATAATACCTCTATATCAGAGGCAACTCTTAGACTCTATAGAGGAAGTTATTCCTTGTTCAAAGAGCAGGGTAGGGGAATATTCTGTGTACCAACTATGATGAATTGTATTTTGAAACATTTATGCTTCCACTTTTGTGCCTACACATATTAGATTGGACATCAGGAAGAATTTCTTTACCGCAAGAGTGGTTAGGCATTGGAACAGGCTGCCCAGAGAGGTGGTGGAGTCGTCAACCCTGGAGGCGTTCAAAAAAGGTATGGACGTGGCACTCCAGGGCCTAGTTTAGGAGTCATGGTGGTGTTAGTTGATGGTTGGACTTGATGATCTTAGAGGTCTTTTCCAACCTTAATGATTCTATGATTCTATATTTTCTACAATTAACCACCACTACAAAAGACTCTTACTCTACTTGAAATCCGATGAAAGTTACCACCTTCTCCTTTGTGGCATGCATTCACTCATGACGTAAGTAACTCTTCCATTTTATAGCAATTGATCTATTAAACAAACTGAAGTGGAATGAGCAGGAACAAAGAAACAACTGCATCAGTATAAAAGGCTAACACTGGGAGCCTCTTAAAAAGCTGGAGAACCACTAATGTTTTTTTGAAGATAATAATTCAAAACAGAGGAATGCTGCACCTCATTTTCTAACCAGTTTCTGAAAGAAAAAATAAGATCAAGTGAAACTCCACAGCTGTTCACAACTCAAACCTCCTCCACACATGAGAATTTGGTCAGGATTCCAGTAATTTCAAACACAATCACTACAAAGCATCAGTACTCTAAGAAGTCTTCTGAAAACACGTTCATGTAGAGTAAAAGTCCACTCCCCATAGTTCGCCTTTTGTTTTTTTCTAAAATGACTCACCAGTCTTGTTCCACAACTCTCTCTGGTATTTCACTGGTTCATTTCTGCGTTTTTCAAACTCAAATGAATTATCCTATATTAAGAAAAAGTAGATATAGATTATATACAGAAGCATATTTAGGTAATACATTCTTACTATACCACTCACTCATATAACTTAATATTTTAGGGTTTGGGGTTTTTTTTCCCTTTCAGAATCTCAGTTCCTATACTTTAACAAACTAGAAGGAAATAGAGTGGAGCGTTTGACCCCAAAGTGTCAGAAGCCACGGTGATTTGTCTGAAGAGAATTATTTACCAAAACATCTCCCTCAGCTATTTTCTTTTTAGCAAGACAAAAGGAACAGAGAAGACCAATGTGGAGTAGGAAACAGAGTAGACTAGACAGGTGGAAGGCAAAACTAAAAACGTGTAGAGTCAAAAGCACTTCATGCAGGTCAAATAAGTTCTATTCAACAGCCTGTAATTTTGAAAAGGTTCAAAAAAAAAAAAAACCCACCCCACCATTCCATTTTAAGAATATTGAAACAATAGAAAATCATTTGAAATTGTGAAATATTTCAGTTAGTGACATTGTGGTGTTTGAGGCAGCTGGGGCGGTTTCTTTTTGTTGTTTTTTTTCCAGGAATTTAAGATGGAAAAATTTTCCTGATTTCTTTTGCTAGGTATACTTAGCTTTATACCAACTTTATCTGAGGACTTTTCCCTGCCCGAAGGTTCTTTTTTGTAGTGGTAAAGCAGAGTTATTAGACCAGCTGCTAATCTTGACTTGAGCTAAAGACAGCTCCAATGACAGAAACTATACAGAACAGCAAGAAATGGCACGTACACACACTCACAAGCTATGCTCCATTGGCAGACAAATGTTAGTTTTCACCATGGGATAGCATCACACAAAATATCCAAAATACAAGCTGTAGAGCACACTGCATACTAACATCTACATGCCATTCTTATTCTTAAAAAAATTTAAAAGTTACCTAAAATTCATTTTTAGCCAAGCGTGACACAGCACCACATCAATTCACTGCAGTTCATCGTAAACTGTGTCAGCTTTTACGTATTTATAATATACAGCATTGGTTTGTATCATGAGAACACACCACAAACAGTGAAAGAACGTCTCATAAGAGTACAGACGTTCAAAGTGCCACAATCTTCTAACCTACAGGCACAGAGATAAACTACAGCTGCCCCATACTGGCCAATGGATCTTTTCAATTCCAAACATAAGGGGACAGAATGACCAAGTCCTCAGTCCTTCTGAGTGAGAGAGTAAGACAGTCCTTCAGAAATACCCTGTGAACAACCACCTGGCAAGATTATGTCCTCCTCAATTTTTTTCTTGTTTAAAAAAAAAAAACCACACACAACCAACCTGAAACCCAGGAAAACAAGTAAATACATTTAACCTCTATCCAATGTACCTGTTTAAAGCAGCAAGAACTGTCACCTTCTCACAAACTACAGTATTTCCCAAGCCTATTCAGACACTCTCCCCAAAGCTGGTTTATGGAAGAACAGATACCAACCAAACTACAACAAAGCACTATGTTTATATATTGTTTTAATTCTTCGTGTACATAGATATATCTCAAAATTGCAGCATATTGTCACCTATTTAGACATATATAAAAGAATTTTAAATTAAGTTCTTTTCAAAAAGGTAATTCAACTTAGCCAGAAACAACTTGAAAGCAACAAATACAATTACAGAAGATGCTCATTAATCACAGTTTCTCAGAGTCACATTAAAAAATAAAGTAAAATCACATTCTTCCCCTTGGAAGATCCACAGAAGGCAGCAAATCACTGTGTCAAAATACTTACTAAATTGTTAGTATTCTGTCAAAACACAGGTAATTAAGTCACAGTAATTCTTGAATTATTTAAGGACTGTCCCACCAAATATGAGTGCTTAATATTTTTACCACTGAAGTAACTGTCTTGAAATTTTTTAAGATCTCATATGCTGTTTTTGAAACATTCTTATCTATGCAAGGACTTTTCCTATACATTGTATACTCTAAAGGGACTTCAAAAAGTAACTATCCTATGTGTCTACACAGAGAGCCTTCCTGGGGTACCTGGTCACCCAGATTACCTGATTGTACAGAAATACAACTACCAAATGTATATGTACAGAGAGTAGGAGATTTATAGATGGAAAAAAAAATGCCTTGGACTTAGGAACCACCATGTATTACCAATGTAGACACCTGATACACTCGCTTCCACACTGAAGCTGAAATGGGAAGTTCCAAGTTATAGTCAAGCTAAATGAACAGCTCACTCTCAAGAAAACTCTCACATCCTCTTCCACAACCCCTCTTTTCTCCACTTACTCCATCCCTCATGCATATCTCATTAAATGATAACGCATTAAGCTAGCTCACCTAACCCGTCTGCAACTGGAAGAAGCTAGGTTTCTGCCCTTTTAGTGAGCTAATATAAAGTGTGAACCAGTTCAACTTCTTACCACTGTCAATTCTTTGCCAGCTGCTTTCCGGAATGCTTTGGTCCATCTCATCTTTCTGGGATTTCGCTTCTTTTTAAAGTTTCTGTGGCATTTTGACTTGCAGAATCTAAATATCTTAAAGAAGAAGGGGGGGAGAGGGAAAGCTTACAGTCAAATCATGTTATTCCTGCCCCGTTGCAAGCGTTAGAGAAACGTCAATGTTTGATATCACAATACTGCTCATTGAAAATGACATTGATCTTTCACATTTCAATATTTTTAGTTCAAATATAGCTATTAACAAAAGAATTTCAAGCACTATTCTTGTTTTTTCATTATAAAGTCATTTTCACAGCTGTTAGGCATATGCACAAATACTTACAATTAAGCTGATTATAAATAAAATATACCAGAGTTGTGAGAATTATCACCTGCAAAAATAACTATAAAACCAAACCTGTACTACGAATAAACAATTTTCTATACCTGTCAGCACTTCTTAGATACAGTCCCATCCTGACAACAACAAAAAATACTCAAACCTCTCATATAACATTTTTGAATGCAATACACATACACACACCAAAAAGAAGTCCATCTTCTGGAATGTAGCTTTAAGCCTTAAAGATCACACTGCAGCAGGAGTCCTAAGCACGTTAGTGAAGTCCTGGACTGAATTTACTGAAAGCTGTTAAAGCATATGCCAAAACATTCTAACTGACCTCCCCCCCCCTCCCCCCTTCCATTTTTCTACGTATTCTACAGAATGCTAGACTCATTTTAGGCACCTGCCACTGCTAGCCTTGGAAGCTATATTCATCCAGGTGATGTTTTCAGACCTGTTAAAGATGCATAAAAGAAACTTTACTATCCATACTTGAAATGTCTCTTTTATTAGTATTGAAATTATGTTACTAACACCCAAGCTAAAGAACAACCTTCTATCCCAAACTGTACCAAATCCAACAGACATTTTCCAGTCAAAAAGAGTATGCAGCAAGATGGCAGTAAGATAAGGGGGGAGACAGGACACGACACATAATCATATCCCTATTTACAGTTCTTAATCTTCCCTAAATTTGTGCATCACTGAACTATCCTGGGCTGTCTAGTACCCACAGCGGAGCTAAAACTTTACTAAGAATACTCAAAATTACATTCGTTATTAATGAGGCTTTGAAAACCCTATTTTTCTTCAACTATACTCTCCTTCCCATCTAATAGCCACTTCTAAAAAAAATGAATAGAAAATATGAAGCCTCTAGTAAAGGTAAACATCTTCAAATAATTTTTTTTTTTTACATTCTTCTACGTTTTTTCACCTTAACTCAGACAAATCTGCAATCATATTTTCCTCTTTCATAGATTATCTGTTCGCAACTAACCTGCCATTGTACTACTTTTTTTTTTTTTAAAAAAAACACACACCTTGTGGCAATTTTCTAGTAAAAGAAACTGTTTCAATCTACATCTACCTCTAAATTCCCAAAAGCTGTGACTCAGGTGAGCAATATAGTTGAGCCAGTACTTATTTTGACATCTGAGCATGGGAAGGAAGCTATTTGCGTAAGCTTCATTTCACACTGGGGTCTCCAACGCCCTATAGGAGTGATAAGGAGTACAGCAGAGGCTGCGAAACTATACACAGCATTTTACGTACACAATTGTCACCATAACGTAAAGCCCAAAATGCTATGCACATCCTGTTGTGACAGCCTCAATTGGGTAAGTCACATCAGATATCTGAGTGAACTACAACTTTTAGTAGAGTACCATTACAGACATAAACCACTAGCTTTAGTATACGGTGCCTGTAATCTAGATTGTTCAAAGCTTCAGAGTCACCTGCTATTAATCTGAAGCCTCCACTTCTCCAAAATCAGAAAACTAAAGGATGAAGATTTTGTATTGCTCTGCGAAGCATATAATTTCCTAGTAAAAACTGAAAATAACTAATTCGGCCCACACTCTTCCCGACACCCACAACAGCTGCACAAATTGCAGTGTCGCTCCACGCAACGGCTCCCACGCAGCAAAGAGACCTGCGCGGGGAGGACGCCACCCAGCACCACCGCCCGAAGGCCTGCACGGCTGGGGCGCTGCCGCCCACCTGCCGCGGGCAGAGACCACGGGGGCTCCAGCACGACGAGGGAAAGGCTGCCTGCCGCCCCCGCCGCCGGCCGAGGCCTCCA